>OZ024756.1:44624269-44641769 GCA_964016885.1 Eledone cirrhosa
GGTGTGTGTGTGTGTGTGTGTTGTGCATGTGTGTGAGTGTGTACATGTTCCTGATTGATAGGATAGAGTGGGGAAAGTGTGTTTCCTGTTCCTATTTTCAGATTTTTTTATTAGGAAAATGAGAGAATTTCTACAGAAAAATATAATCAATATTTTAAAATAATCAATAAAATTAATTTTTCTCTCTATGTATGTATGTATTTCTGTGTGTATCTATATATGTGTGTAATTAGATACACGGGAACATCACAAGGTATATTTGTTTATTGACTTAATCAAAGTATATTTTCATTGAGAGTACTTTACAATTAAGTTGGCTTGCAGTGATCAGAAGAATTCCTTCTCCCCGTTGAAGTGTTCAAGCCTCAGTTCACACATCTAGCTGCATAGGTGTGTTAATTTTACGAAATTCAGTTGTAAATCTGAGCTTGATGTATAGTGATATTTATATATATATATATATATATATATATAAAATTGAGATGAGCGGAACAAGCAAACTTTAAACATTCTTTTAAAATAAATAAAAATACAATTTTGCTTTTACCGACGGTTTCGCCTCACAAAAGATTGGAAATCCAGGGGACTTCCAATGGAAAGATCGGCTCTTCAGAAAGCATTTTCCCTTACATAGGACATATAGTCCCGTAGCAAGCAAATACATCGCCTTCCGCCAGCTAGTGAAAGATCGAGTGGGCCGTAATATATATATATATATATATATATATATATATATATATATATATATATATATAGAATTCACAAGAATCAAAGCTATGTTCAAAGCATGTATTCACTTACAATTGTTTCATCCAAACCTAGGCTTGGAGTCTTCGGAGCATTTTTCAATGTTTGTACACATAATTGACCTCCTATATAACTGCTCTGTAGAACAACTGATGTTATTACATTGAGCTATTTATCTTACTGGTAATAAGGTAGTAATAAATTACTGACCTTCACTGTTTAGGGTTTAAAATATACATAACTATAAAAAGTTTTAATATATACATAACCATAAATACTATCCCTAATATATATATATATATATATATATATATATATATATATATATATATGAAAAAATGGGGAGAAGAATACTGCAGGTTGCACATGGATAACATGTTATAAAATGAGTCCCTCATCAGTGATTTTCCAACGATCATAGATATTTCATTGCATTAAAAATCATATACCTCACGTTGGTGCAATAATAACTAAATTAAGTTAAATATATATATATGCGAATGAAACAGTTCCAGTCCTATAGAAGTTACTTCGATCACGACCTTTTAAAACAAGATTACCTTACACAAAACGCCATCATCAACAGTTTTCCAAGAGATGGGGACCTGTTTTTTTCTCTAAAAAATTTGTTTCGTTTCTGCCAATGCTCGTCTCCTCAAAATGTCTATTTATTCGTTAATTTTTCATTCTATTTTCCGATGAAGAACTAGCGTCAAAAACGTTAAGCCTTTTTTCCTACTATATCAAGCATAAAACTAATAATATATTTCTTCATTGTACTGTGTCCTTTGCTTTGTTGCTTCTGTTTGCCTTTTTCGTATGTGTGTGCGTGGGAGTGCATGCGAGCATGCATCTGTGTGTGGGTGTTTCTACTCTGCTTTGAAGTGCCAGTTTAACTGTGTAACCTTAACCATCAGACGAGTAAAGTGCTGTCATTCCAAGTTAAACGTTAAATGATATTCCAGCCAAGATTCCATCGACGATTGCGTGGTGATACAGAAATTGTCTGAGTAGTAGTAGTAGTAGTAGTAGTAGTAGTAGTAGTAGTAGTAGTAGTAGTAGTAGTAGTAGTAGTAGTAGTAGTAGTAGTAGTAGTAGTTAGAATTACTATTAACAAGTGTACAAACAAGAGGAATGGTTGCTCAGAAAAACAAGATGGTGGAAGAGAGAACAAAGGAGAGACACAAGATAACAACAAAAGTATTTACTGAGGAGGTCACAGAATATGTGGCGAAAGAGCTTTGATAATCAACAACTAAACAACCATCCGGTTATTAAACTAACCAACTGGGAAATTATAATAATAAATTGAAGTGAAAGTCAACAGGTGCATGTGTTTTTTTTATTGGCAACCTGACCCTCCCAAAGTATAATATATATTTTTTTTTCTTTTGCGACCACTACAGGGTAGGTGAAGAACACGCCATTAATATTACTAATCTTATACAGAAGATAGAACTGTGAAGAATACGGAGTTTTATGACTTAGGAACGCTCTTGCTCCAAACTAAAGTTCTCAATTAGAAATATCTTCCATAAAAAATATCAAACTTGACAGTTGTGTTTATATTGTGACATGTGAGCTTATATGAGGTTTATATTTATGCATACGTCTATAGAATAATGTACATGATTCTATAAGTTTTATATGTGTGTGTGTGTGTGTGTGTGTGTGTGCGCGCGCGCGTATATATATATATATATGTACATTTCCATATATCTATGTTTATACTCTCATATGTATAAGCATACACACCTACTTGCATTCTCTTTCGTCTCTCTGACTACCCCACTCCCTTTTTTACATTCACAGGAAGTCATAAAAAACCCGGATGTTGCTTAAGATAAAAAATCTTTTGATTAATTTTTTGTTTGTCTTTTTCGCACATAGCGTTCTATTTTGGATAAATCTGAACAAGTTGGTTATCATATTACTTTTCGTTTCACCTGTGTATGTTTGTGTTGTGGTGTTGGTGTGGCGTGGTGTGGTGTAGTGTAGTGTGGTGTTCGTGTAGTGTGGTGTGGTGTGGTGTTAGTGTTGGTGTGGTATTTCTTTTAGTTTGATTTTGTGGCTGGGGTGTAGTGTGGTATAGTATGGTGTGGTGTGGTATAATGTGGTATGGTGTATTGTGCTGAGTTGTAGTGTGGTTTGGTATAGTATAAAGTAGTATGGTGTAGTGTAGTGTAGTGTGGTGTGGTGTGTTGTATTGTGTTGTGTTGTAGTATGGTGTGATGTGTTTGGTTATTGCGTGGTCATGATGGGAGAACGGAAGATTCTACATCGTCGACAAAATGGCGAATGTATTGGCAAAGCAGTCAGTGATACCTGCTACATCATACACCTCCATTTCCGGGCTCCTTTATTGGGCGGAATACTCTCCTCTCAACTTTACAGAGGAAAACGGCAGTTCGGACACCAAGGATACCTGAGGTCTTGAAGGCGACTGGCACAAAAAGAAAGCAGCCGGTCAAGTCCTGGTATTTAATTGTTTTCCTCTCTTTCGTATTACGGAAGGCAGTGCCTTGGATTTGTAATCAAGAACGTGTTGCAGCAGTCCTTGTCTTGCCATAAAACAAAGTTTCATCATATCTTTCACTGTCAATCAGAAATTTTGTTAACGATCTCACTCATTCTGGGATTAGCTCCAATCCTTCTGCTTTCACCATCATTCCCCCAACACCACCACACACATATATATATATATATATATATATATATATATATATATATATATATATATATAGGTGCCAATCATATATGTATAATAATAATAATAATAATAATAATAATAATAATAATAATAATAATAATAATAATAATAATGATAATGATAATGATAGTAATGATAATAATAATAATGATTACTTATCGCAAATCCCAGGAAACCCGCGTATAGGAGAAATACAAAAGATAGTACTAATGGGAACTGCCCATATACTAAGGAAGGTTCTGTCAATATAAGTACATCACAAGTCTAAACACTAAAGATGCATGTGTGAGTATGTATGTTCTTTCTTGAACATGGCGGACCTTGTTGTCTCTTGAGGTCACTGGTTGTGACTTGGTGATAACTCGTATGAACATAAAGCAAGATAAATGCAACTGTAATAATAATAATAATAATTTGACAACAACCAGAAGATGCTGTTTGGACAGCTTGAGGGGAAAGAAAGAAGCAACGACTTGATCCCTGAGGCGGAACAAACTAAAACATTCTGGAGAGGAATATGGGAGCAGGATGTTAAACATAATGACCAGGCAGTGTGGATTGAGACAGTACAGAAGGAGATTAGTGAACAGGCACTCCAACAAACTGACTTGAGTATCACAGTTGAAACTCTTAAGGGGCAGGCCAAAAAACTAACCAACTGGAAATCACCAGGCCCAGATGGTGTGCAGGGGTATTGGATTAAAAATATAACATCCCTCCACCCGAAACTGACAACCATGTTCAATGACTGCTTGATGTCAGGTGAGGTACCAGAGTGGTTGACAAAAGGTACCACAGTTCTGGTAATGAAGGACCGAATCAAGGGTAATGATGTTACCACCTATAGACCTATCACATGTCTGTCCGTAATGTGGAAACTGTTGACAAGCATTATGTCTGAGGAAATCTACCATCACCTCCACACAAACAACTTGTTACCGGACGAACAGAAAGGATGCCGAAAGAAGTCCCGTGGTACAAAGGACCAGTTACTTATTGATAAGATGGTAATGAGGAATTGCAAGAGGAGACACACTGATCTTGCCATGGGATGGATAGACTACAAAAAGGCATTTGACATGGTGCCTCATTCTTGGATCACCAAAAGCCTAGAGATCTTCAAGGTGGCAGATAACATCAGACAGTTGTTGGGCAAAAGTATGAAGTCCTGGGAAACAGAGTTAACATCAGCTGGAGAATCCTTGGGAGGCGTGAAGATCAAGGGAGGTATCTTCCAGGGAGATAGTCTGTCCCCTCTGTTGTTTGTCCTTGCCCTGATGCCCCTGACCATTATACTGCGAAAAGTGAGAGCAGGATACAAGTTGGGAAAGGGAGAGCTTACCATCAATCACCACCTCTTCATGGACGATCTTAAGCTCTTCGGGAAGAGTGAGAAGGAGTTGGATGTGCTTGTTGACACTGTCCGTATTTTCAGCAATGATATATGTATGCAATTTGGTATTAGTAAGTGTGGAGTCCTTGTGATGAAGAGGGGTAAATTGAGCAGAAGCAACGGAATCCAGGTACCAACAGGTGAGATGATAAAGGAAATTGACACTGAAGAAGGATACAAGTATTTGGGTGTTCTGAAGATTGATGACATCAAGAACAAAAAAATGAAAGAATTGATAAGAACTGAATACATTCGGAGAGTAAGGAGCGTATTAAAGTCACATCTGAACAGTAGGAATGCCATAAGTGCAGTAAATTCCCGAGCTGTGTCTATTATTAGATACAGTGCGGAAATTCTGAGATGGAATGTTGCTGAACAAAAAGAAATGGATAGGAAGACTAGGAAGCTATTGACTATCTACAACATGTTCCACAAGAGGAGTGATGTCGATAGACTCTACTTAAGGAGATCTGAAGTTGGAAGAGGTCTTATCAGCATAGAGGACTGTGTTCAGATGGAGAAAAACAACCTACACAAATACGTGACTGATAGTAAGGAGCCAATGCTCAGAACTGTACTGAGGGAGAGGACAATAGACCACGGGATGTCCAAGGAGGAAATAACAAGGAGAAAGAGCAGCCTTCAGGAAAAATCCCTTCATAGTACCTTCTTTGAGAAAACTGAATTCAGAGATCCACAGACATGGAACTGGTTGAAAAGAGGAGACCTTAAAAATGCTACAGAAGGAATGTTAATGGCTGCGCAAGAGCAGGCCCTCAAAACGAAGTGGTTGAAACACCATATTTACAAGGAGGACGCTAGCCCACTGTGCAGGATCTGTGGAGAGAGTGGGGAGACTGTGGCTCACATTGTATCCGAGTGTAAACACCTAGCCCAGACTCACTATAAGGGCTGGAGACATGATGTGATGGGCAGTGTGATCCACTGGCACCTATGCAAAGTAAACAATTTACCACATTCTGAGAAGTGGTATGAGCATAAGCCAGAGTCGGTGATAGAAAACGATCAGGTGAAGGTGCTGTGGGATTTTAGGATACAGACGGACAAGAAACTGGAACACAATAGACCTGACCTGGTGGTTTTGGACAAAGAAAAAAGATCGTGCCTGATTGTGGATGTGGCCTGCCCATTCGACACGAGAGTGCAAGAGAAGGAGAGGGAGAAAATTAACCGATACCAGGACTTAAAGTGGAAAGTAAAAAGGATTTGGAACTGCCATGAAGTCAAAGTGGTCCCGATTGTCATAGGCGCACTAGGTACTATCACAAAAAGTTTCCAAGGATGGTTAAAGAAAATTGGCCCCTTCACGCTTTTTGGAACGCTTCAATAGGCATGCTTGCTGGGAACGGCAAGAACCCTCCAATACGTCCTGAATATCTGAGGCTGCAGGTAGTGGCTTGATATTCATTTCAACAAACTTTCCAGTTAACTAACATCAATGACTGAGACTCAAAGAATAATAATAATAATAATAATAATAATAATAATAATAATAATAACCCCGTGACCAAGAAATACCGGGATGGCGGCCGGCGGGGAATAGCCGTGTCTCTAGGGGAGAACGACCCCTCTAGTCTTAGTTGACACTCGTTCTAGAAGTGGTAACACGAAATGATTACCCCTTGGCGGATAAGGATAAAACGCGACAAAATAAAGTAAATGTCTAATGATAAAATCTCATACCGGATCGGCCGTCACCCGGGTAAAAAAGGGCCGCGTCCCTCAGAGAGGAACCAGACTGGGGTCTAAAAATCAGCTAATGGTTCAAACCTTCCCATCACTTCGGAGCTGGAGACCTCCCATAACCGGAATACTCCTACTGTTGGCCCTCCATGCTCACCACCAAGAAATCCAAAGAAAAAGAGAGAAAAATGGTCAAGGGAAGATAATAAAGAAGTCCTTGAGGCTTTCTACACTGCCATGTACTACCCATCAAATACATCGAATACAGAACAGACATATATCAACTGGAAAAAGAAACATCCCGAAAACAGAGGCTATATTGACAGTAACAAACTAGCTAATATACGAAGAAATATTGTAAGAAAAAAGTTACTAACTGATATAGAAATTGATCAGATCAAGCTATTAGCACAAAGTCAGCGAAGGGAAAATGAAACATGTGTCAGTGAAAACGAGGTAAACTGTAACACTTCGAACCCCAGGGTTGGGGCGGAATCACTGGCAACAGAACAAATTAAAGAAAGGATCGAAAAAGTGGAGGGAGTGCATGCTCAGGATGAAACTCCAAATGGAAATAATGAGATCGTAAATGATAAAGAAATGAATGAGAATGAACTTGCCAACTTGAAGGATGAAATTATGATCGAATGGATGAAAATGAAAGAATCTGACATGGGGCAACGAGACACCCTCCCTAAGATCCAGAACTCCAAACAGAACCAAAAGATAATACACAAGACTAACATAATTCTCAAAAACATTATCATCACAAACAAACTAAACATTACTGATTTAAATCATCTCTATTATGCATCGGCTAAAGTCACCACTCACTTATGTGGAGTGAAGATGAAAAAACAAAGGAATTCCCACAAGAAATCTACTTGGCAAGAGAACGTCAATCACCAAATAAACCTTCTCCGATCTGACATAGAAATTTTAACAAACTATAAAGTAGGTGAACATGTTAAACAAACTAAACTTAGAAAATTGAAAAAAAAGTACAGTATAAAATCAACATGTGACATAGACATGCTGATAGAAATAATCAAGCAAAAAGTGTCGGCCAAAGCTGCTCGTATAAGGCGCTTTGAAAAACGATCTAGATTCTATAAGGACAATAATATGTTCAAAAATAACCAAAGAAACTTCTACAGAAAAATTGGTAAGTCAACAATAACTGCTAAATCAATACCACCCAAGGAGGAAGTGCAAGAATTCTGGGAAAAGATCTGGGCCGAAGAAAAAGTTCATAACATACATGCCCCATGGATAGACAGACAAATGAAAGATACAGCTCACCTTGAGGAACAAATATGGGAAAATATAACAGTTGAACAGTTGCGCTTGGCTCTAAGAAAAACCAGCAAATGGAAATCCCCAGGAAAAGACAAAATACAAAACTTTTGGATAAATGCCTTCACAGAGTCTCATGAGCTGTTAGCCCAGCTTTACAATGAAATAGTTAAGGAGCCAGAAAAGATACCATCATGGCTAGTTAACGGCATTACATTCCTGCTTCCGAAGAATGATGAGACAAACAATCCCAAAAATTACAGACCGATAACTTGCTTGACCACAATGTATAAAATTTTAACATCAGTCCTAACTGAATACACATATGACCACCTGATAACAAATGACCTATTTCCCATTGAGCAGAAAGGGTGTAAACGAGGCTCATATGGCTGTAAGGATCAGCTTCTGGTTAACAAAATGATACTGGAAGATTGTCATAATAGACACAAAAATCTATCGATTGCTTGGATAGATTATAAAAAAGCATTCGATAGTTTGCCACACAGTTGGATTGAAAAATGTTTAGAGATTTTCAAAATATCCCCCGTTATCAGGAGGTTTTTGTCATTCAGTATGAGGACATGGAGAACGACACTCCTTTTGAATAGTGAAACAAAATCACTGGAAGCTGGAGAAGTTAACATTAATTGTGGAATTTTTCAGGGTGACTCTTTATCACCGCTTTTATTCTGCATCGCACTTATACCATTAAGTAAAATGCTCAATGAAACAAAACATGGATATAGAGTCTATGACAAAACCATTAATCACCTGTTCTACATGGATGACCTGAAACTATTTGCAAAAAATGATGAACAATTGCAAGGGCTATTATCCACTGTGAAGCAGTTCAGTGATGACATTAAAATGGAGTTTGGACTGGATAAATGCGCCAAAGCAACGTTCACCAGAGGAAAGCTGCTGAAGAGTTCAGACATTAATCTTGATCGGGGGAACGTGATAAGAGAGCTTGATCAAGAACAAACTTACAAATACCTAGGTGTTTGTGAAGGAGACGGAATCAAGCACTCGACAATGAGGGAAAGGATAAGGAAGGAATGTTACCGCAGAGTCAGAGCAATCTTAAGAACGGAATTGAATGCAAGGAATAGGATTGATGCCATAAACACGCTTGCCATACCAGTAGTAACCTACAGTTACAATGTCATCAACTGGTCAAGCACAGAGATCCGTAGGCTCGATACAAAAATCCGAAAATTCTTAACCATGCACAGAATGCATCACCCTAAGGCAGACATAGATAGAATATATCTCCCTAGGAAAGAAGGAGGGCGTGGGTTAGACATTGCGTTGAAAACTGCAACAATTGGATTATCCACATATCTAAGGGAATCACATGATTGGATGATAAAACTCGTTTTGAAACACGAAAGCACCAAAAGATCATATTCCATTACAAAAGATGCACAAAGATACAGTAATGGACTACAAATTTCAGAAGTCCCATTTACTGCTGAAATGGAAAACACAGAAAAAGCAAAGCAGGTAAAAGTAACTGCAAAGAAAGAACTGCTACAGAAACTGGCTAAGAAATGGCAAGAAAAGCCTCTGTATGGAAAATACCCAGAGCGAGCTAACAATCCTGATGTTGACAAAACTTTAACCCATCAGTGGTTGGCATCCTCTGGACTGAAATCGGAGACTGAAGGACTGATTATATCCGCACAAGATCAGTGTCTGCCAACAAAAAATTACCAAGCCAACATAATAAAAAATGGGTGCAGCCCATTATGCCGTGTATGCAAAAAACAACCAGAGACCATTGACCATATAATTTCAATGTGCAATCCTATAGCTCCAACCGAATACCTAAACAGGCATGACAGAGCTGCACAATACATACATTGGATAATGTGTAAGCATTTTGACCTGCCCCATCAAAAGAATTGGTGGGAGCATCAACCACCTCCCATACTTGAAAAAGATCACATCTCAATCTTGTGGAACTTTAGCATCCAAACAGACCGAAAAATAGATGCAAATAGACCTGATATAATATTGAAGGACTTTCAAAGGAGGGTATGCCTGCTAATTGATATGTCTGTTCCAATAGACAAGAATGTATCTATAAAAACATTTGAAAAATTGAGCAAGTATAAGGACCTGGAGATAGAAATTGGAAAAATGTGGAAATTGAGAACTAAAACAATACCAGTGGTTGTAGGCGCTCTGGGAATGATACCTAAGGGGTCTAACGACTACTTATCGCAAATCCCAGGAAACCCGCGTATAGGAGAAATACAAAAGATAGTACTAATGGGAACTGCCCATATACTAAGGAAGATCCTGTCAATATAAGTACATCACAAGTCTAAACACTAAGGATGCATGTGTGAATATGTGTGTTCTTTCTTGAACATGGCGGACCTTGTTGTCTCTTGAGGTCACTGGTTGTGACTTGGTGATAACTCGTATAAACATAAAGCAAGATAAATGCAAATAATAATAATAATAATAATTATAGTTATGTATACACTATATACAACTATAATCAGGAAAGGTCAGTAATTTATTACTACCTTATTATCAGTAAGAAAAATAGCTCAATGTAAATATATGAGATGTTTTACAGAGCCGGAATATAAATTATACTATAATCAAAGCTATGATCAAATCATTTTATTGCTGACAATCGTTTGTTCCAAACGACAGTTTGGAATCATCGGAGCATTAGCAATGTTTGTACATATAATTAACCTCCTATTTAACTGAACAATCATATAGATACATGGATATTAATGTTTCCAACAACAGTTTCGTATTTACAGAGTGGAATGGATGCGACATAGATTTCAAGAGAATTGTACAATAATTAAAATTAAAAATTAAAATTTAAAAAGGCACAGAATGGAATGCATGCGACAGAGATTAGTATAACAATTAGAGACATTAAGGTAGAAAGTTATTCGTGAAACGAGGACACTAGCAGTACATATGCGAGGGTATAGAAAGTGCAAATGCAATAGGCATATACAGGAAGGAAACAAACAATGGTACTAGGCATATATAATTTCTGCGAGGCAAAGGTATCACATAAAATAACATATGTTTACAAGCAGGCAAAGCTGTTTTTGTATTAAAATTATTAGTTTATGGTGGATGTAGTGTCGTAATTGTTTCTGTAATGTTCAGATGTGTATGTGCTGAGAGTATCAATGTTATTGCTATTTTTTCCATCACATTGGCTATGTTTTATTTTAGTGAATGTTTTTAATCAGTGACAGCCATGGATTGTATACCGGTCCTAAAATATTGTTATCCGGGATTCGATTTGTTGTGGAGTGGTTCCTCTAACGGTTTAATAATTTATATATATATATATATATATATATATATATGGAAAAAATGAAATTTCATTTCTCACTCTTAGTACGGCTGATACTTAAATGTAAGTATGTATACGTACATACATATATGCATGCAGACGTTCAGCAGTATGTATATACATACATACATGCACACATATATATATGTACGTATGGGTTTACCGAACATTTATTATAATGTTCGGTTTGTTTGTAAACAAACAGCCCGAATTAAGACGTACAGTGTTCGGCAACCATCGTTGCCATTTTGTTCAACAATGACAAAGGAACGATGAACCAGTTTCGAGCTTCTTATTTGTCATCAGCACCGTATACCTTCCTGTCAGATGATTGAACGTTTGAAAGTATATACTTTCCTTATGCATATTAACGGCTGAGCAGCCTAATTTGCATATCGAGTGAGTTAGTCGGCCGGGCGCATCGAAAACGATGAATGGAAAAAATGAAATTTCATTTCTCACTCTTAGTACGGCTGTACGGAATAATTCGGACTGTTGTGTTCGTACTGTTGGTAGAGATTGTAGTATAAGTTATTGTAACGACGTTGTTGGTTCTAGTTGTGACGCTGTGCTGTAGGATAAATGTTGTTGTGATATAAATATTGTGATGTGGCCTAAATGTTGTTGTGTCGAATAAGAGTTGTGTTGGTGCTGTGATGTGGAATAAGAGTCGAGGTGTTGTCGTGTGAGGTAAGAATTATTGTGGTGCTGTGGTGTGGGGTAAGTGTTATAATGGCGTGGGGTAAGAGATATTGTGGAGTGGGGTAAGGGTTGTTGTGGAGTGGGGTAAGAATTACTGTGGTGTGGTGTGGGGTAAGGGTTGTTGTGGAGTGGAGTAAGGGTTGTTGTGGTGTGGGGTAAGAATTACTGTGGTGTGGTGTGGGGTAAGTGTTATTTGTTTAATGTGATTGATTACGGTGTAATGTATCATTGTAAAGTTTCTTTCATAAATTAAAATAATACAATCTTTATTACATATAAACATATATATATACATATATATATATATACATATATATATATATATATATATATATTCATATATATACATATATATATATATTCATATATATACATATATATATATATATTCATATATATACATATATATATTCATATATATACATATATATATATATATATATTCATATATATACATATATATATTCATATATATACATATATATATATATATATATATATATATATATATATATATATATATATATATATTCATATATATACATATATATATATATATTCATATATATACATATATATTCATATATATACATATATATTCATATATATACATATATATTCATATATATACATATATATTCATATATATATATATATATATATATATATATATATATATATATATATTCATATATATACATATATATATATATATTCATATATATACATATATATTCATATATATACATATATATTCATATATATACATATATATTCATATATATACATATATATTCATATATATATATATATATATATATATATATATATATATATATATATATATATATATATATATATATTCATATATATATATATTCATATATATATATATATATATATATATGAATATATATATATATATATATATATATATATATATATACATATATATATATATATTCATATATATACATATATATATTCATATATATATATATATATATATATATATATATTCATATATATACATATATATATAAATATATTCATATATATATATATATATATATATTCATATATATATATATATATGAATATATATATATATATATATATATATATATATATATATACATATATATATATATATTCATATATATACATATATATATTCATATATATATATATATATATATATATATTCATATATATACATATATATATATATATATTCATATATATACATATATATATTCATATATATACATATATATATATATATATATATATATATATATATATATTCATATATATACATATATATATATATATATATATATATTCATATATATACATATATATATATATTCATATATATACATATATATTCATATATATACATATATATTCATATATATACATATATATTCATATATATACATATATATTCATATATATATATATATATATATATATATATATATATATATATATATATATATATATGAATATGTATATATATATATATATATATATATATATATATATTCATATATATATATATATATATGAATATATATATATATATATATATGAATATATATATATATATATATATATATATATATATATATATATATATATATATACATATATATATATATATTCATATATATACATATATATATTCATATATATATATATATATATATATATATTCATATATATATATATATATATATATATATTCATATATATACATATATATATAAATATATTCATATATATACATATATATATATATTCATATATATATATATATATGAATATATATATATATATATATATATATATATATACATATATATATATTCATATATATACATATATATATTCATATATATACATATATATATATATATATTCATATATATACATATATATATATATATATATATATATATATATATATATTCATATATATACATATATATATATATATGTATATATATATATATATATATATTCATATATATACATATATATATTCATATATATACATATATATATATATATATATTCATATATATATATATTCATATATATACATATATATTCATATATATACATATATATTCATATATATACATATATATTCATATATATACATATATATTCATATATATACATATATATATATATATATATATATATATATATATATATATATATATATATATATATATATATATATATATATATATATATATATATATATATATCTAAGGCGGGTAAAATTCCCGAGATCCATGGACGAGTTCTCTCCAGCGGTCTCTGTCCCTCATTATCGCTGCCATGTCCTGCATCTCCAACAGACCAGTGTCTGTCCTTAGGGCATCAACATACGTTAACCTTGGTCTTCCTCTTCTAGTGTGTCCATGTAGGGGCTCCCAAAGGAGCACTGAGTGCAATGTCAACTCTGGATGTCGGTCAGCATGTCCAGCCAACCTCAGTCTCCTCTGTGTCACTTTTGAGCTGACGTTTGGGATGCTCCCATACAGCTCTGAGTTTTTCATCCTCAGTGTATACTGATTAATGTTGAGAGCCATCCTCAGCATTCTCGTGTAGCACCCATCCACCATCTGAGTGAGTTTCTTGGTCAGTGTCCAAGTCTCAGACCCATACAGCAGCACAGACTCCACTACAGCAATGAAGAGGCGGATTTTCAGGTCTCTACGAAGGTCCGACTTCCACACCGATCTGAAGCTGTGGCACGCCGCCCAGGCCTTTCTCTTCCTCTCAACCACATCATCTTCCGCATTCCCAATCCTTGCTCCCAAATACAGGAAGTCCTCAACCAATTCCAGCGGCTTCCCGCCTACATTAGTGATCCCCTCTGGCTTCTCAACATTCTCTACCAGATATTTTGTTTTAGTCTCATTCATTCTCAGCCCCACACTCATCGACACAGTCTCAACCTCCCGCATCAAATCCTCTGCCTCCTTCACTGTATTTGTCACCAAAACTATGTCGTCGGCAAATTCAGCATCCGATACCTTTTTCGCCCTAACTCTCCTGCTCTGAGCCGGTGCTACAGTAAAGCCAGAGTCCTGGTGTTTCTCCAGTGCAAGGCGCATACAATAGTCCACTACGATGACAAAAAGGTAGGGAGCCAATGTATCTCCCTGGAGCACTCCAGCCAGTATCTCAAAGAACTCTGTCATCCCATCGGTGTAATGACTTGGGCTTTGGTGTTGGTGTAGAGCAGTGATATCAGGTCCACTATCTTCTTGGGGATTCCATAAGCCTGTAAGATCTTCATCAGGCAGTAACGGTCCACAGAATCAAAGGCCTTCCTAAAGTCAATGAAAACCATGACCGCAGGAAGGCACTTTGCTCTAGCTCCCTCTAATATCCTCCTCAGCATCAGGATGTGACTGGTGGTTGATCTACCCTCTCTGAAGCCGTTCTGGTTGTCCCTGAGCTTCTTCTCCATCTCAGGCTGGATCCTGTTAAGAATCATCCTGTTGAGGGTCTTTTCCACAAGTGACGTCAGTGAGATCCCCCGGTAGTTGTTGGTGTTAGAGAGATCTCCCTTCTTTGGCACTGGGACGATGTTACTGATCCTCCACTGATTCGGGGCAACTCCTTTCTCCAGTGCCCCGTTACAGAACCCCAGGATGATATCATCAAAATCACACCTCTTCATCACCTCTGATGCCACTCCATCTTCTCCATGAGCCTTGCCCTCCTTGATCCTCTTCTTGGCTCTCTGAAGCTCCTCTCTGGTGAAGGGCTCTGTCTCAACATCCAGTTCCTCAAACAGCCGCCTGATCTCCCCAGTGTTCTGGGCTGTGGAGGGTGGCTCTCCTAGTAGGGTCCTAAAATGGTCTAGCCATTTCCTCTTCCTATCCTCGGGCCCCGTTCCCTGGATCTGACTCGAACACCTTCTCTTCCTCCCTGTGATCTCGTTGATGATCATCCAGCTCTCCTTACATCCAGATCTGTCAACCGCTCTCTCCACACTTCTGATCTTCTCTATCAGTGCCTCCTCTCTGACCTCAGTGTAAGCGGTACAGAGCTCTTCCCTCATCACCTCCACAGTCTCCATCCTCTCCTCCGTAGGATCAGCATACAATTGGTCCCTGGCAGCTTTCAGGTGTTCTCTGGCTGCACACACTTTTGGGTTTGCAGAGCTGACGTGCTTCCCTTTATTCTTTTTCCTCGGCACCAGGGCTTCACTTGTCTCCGCCACTGCATTGGTAAAGTGCCCGTACCTCCTCGTCACACTCTCCTCAGTCCATCCAATCTCTCTCTCCTCTGACTCTCCACACAGAACACTAAACCTGTTTCTCACTTCCACTGTGAACCTCTCCTGTAGCTTATCATCTTCCTTGAAAGCTCCCCAGTCATAGATTGTTCTCCGGGGCTGAGCCTTGCTCTTTCTTAAGCTCACGCGGACCTCACTCATAACAAGCCGGTGGTCACTACCCAGTGTACTGAAATAGCTGTATGTTTCCGTGTTCAGAACACTATTCCGCCACTTTTTCCTCACCAGAATGAAATCAATCTGGGACTTGGACAGGTGCATATCTGAGATGTAGGTCCACATCTTCCCCAGATTCTTCCTAAACCTTAGGTTGGTCGCCATCAAGTTCGCCTCCAGCAGGGTGTCTCTCAGCAGTCTTCCATTTCGGTTGGTGTTGTTATGGAAGTACCAGCAAGGATCTTCACTGCCCTCCTTACTCAGGTGTGCATTGAAGTCCCCCAAAACAAGCAGGATATTGTGTGCCTGAGTGGTGTTGACAGCTCTACACACCTCCTCATGGAACTCTTCTGCATTCACATCGCTGTCCTCCTCGGTTGGACTATAGGCTGAGATGACTGTCAGTCTTGGGTTTCCATTGAAGGTCACCCTCAACACTCGCGGGGAGATAGGCATTATTTCCCTCACCAACAGATTGGTTTTTGCACTGAACACAAAACCCACTCCTCCTACTGCAGCATTTGTTGTGTTCTTCACTGCCGATGTAGTGATGAGCTGGCTCTTCTTCCCAATCATGACACTCCTCACGGGTTCATCGTGTAGAATCCTGTGTTCTTGGATCGCAAGTATCTGTATACCACTCTCCTCGAACAGATGTCCCAACTCCTCTCTCTTCTCCAGCGTCCGAATAGTCCTCACATTCAAAGTGCCCATTTTGATGGCTCTTCTGCAGGACAAAACTGCATTCTTTATATTTGTCTCAGAGACAGCTGATCCATCATCCACTGGCCCTCTCTGTGGCTCTAAGCCAGCAGAGTCATAATGACCAGGCTGCTCCTTGACAGTGTAATTAGGGGCTCTAACCCTAGTGCTGTTAGATCGACTCTCCATATTTCTTTTCAATGGCTGACAATACCTTACCGGCGCCACTCGAATAAGGTAGTTATTTAACCCATAAATGAAGCCCTGGGTATGACATAATGTCCTGGGTATGACATTAAACTACATCCAGTGGCAAGGCTCCAGTTCGGGAGTTCAGGAGATGTGGAGAATGTGGAGTTACCCCTTAGTTGTCATGACTCCCAGGTCTACCCTGGCCCAGGGTGGTAG
>OZ024756.1:44646769-44654269 GCA_964016885.1 Eledone cirrhosa
TATATATATATATATATATATATGACAAGTAAGTGTGTTTTGAAACAGTGCGCAGGTTTGAAATTAGAAATAGAATAGCTTTCACCGTATTTTTTACTAAAGAAATTTTAGTCTGATATGGGGTTTAGAACCCTCAGATAAATTGAAAAAGATGAGTATTGATGTACATCAATACTCATATTTTTCCATTTATCTGAGGGTTCTAAACCCCATTATCAGACTAAAATTTCTTTAGTCAAAAATGCGGTGAAAGCTGTTCTATTTCTTATATATATATATACATATATATACACATATATATATATATATCTGTGTATATATAAAGAAAAAGTTACATCTATGGTGCAAATTCGTCAACTTTATAGTATACTAGCATTAAAGCCGGCGTTGCTCGGGGTCAGTAAGTTACCAAAGTTAGGTTGCACCACCCATTGGCAGCACTTTTTTGTCTGCCAGGCACTGGGTGAATGAATTGCAGACCTGGACTGCCGAAGCAGGAGCTGCGCCAGCAGTGACAATTGTAGTTACGCCTATGGATATTATCTCGGTGCAAAGAAGTGTTGAAATTTATTGTTTCACAGTACTTGCGCAACACGCGCGTACGCGATGCCAGCCGAACAACAGAGCTGCGATGGAGTTGTTCTGCATGGTTGTCTAATGTGTGTTTTCTAAATTTAAGACAGTAGGGAGTGGTGTGATATGGGGGAGAGTTAGCTGCTGTTTCTAGCAGGTTTAGTGACCTCATAGAGGATATTATTGTGTATAGTAAATGGACTGATACTTCTTTCTTCCACGTTCGTTGATAGATGTTTTAAAAAAGATTGATCGCTATTTCTTTTGTTGTTGAATAAATGTATATGTTGTTTTTTAATAAGTTCTCTTTGGCATTAAAGTAAATAAATGTTTGACCGTTCCACACTCAAAAACAAACGTTCTCTCTCTCTCCCTCTCTCTTAAAGTTTGTAAGTTTAATCATCATCATCATCATCATTATCTATAAAAGGCAGATTGTTGTTGTTGTGTGTGTGTGCATGTTCCATGTTTATACATTTGCACAATTTCAAACCGATTCGACTCAATGTCTGTAAGAATGTTGCAAATGGTTTTAACTTAGGTCAACGATTATTTATTTCATTCAAACTCACCCACAATTATGGAAATAATCGATAAAACTAAATACATTGACGCTTTACCCCTCTAATACATTCAGATTACCTCTCTCTACTCCCCTTAAAATTCGATAAAACTACATACATGCTGCAACTTTCTCTGATGAAGGGAAGTAGAGAGAGGTAATCCGAATGTATTAGAGGAGTAAAGCGTCAATGTATTTAGTTTTATCGATTATTTCCATAATTGTGGGTGAGTTTGAATGAAATAAATAGTCGTTGACCTAAGTAAAAACCATTTACAACATTCTTACAGACTTTGAGTCGAATCGGTTTGAAATTGTGCAAATGTATAAACATGGAACATGCACACACACACAACAACAACAATCTGCTTTTATAGATAATGATGATGATGATGATTAAACTTAGAGAGAGAGAGAGAGAGAGAGAGAGAGTTGTGTGGTTGCGTGTGCGGATACAGCCATGTACATATAGAGAAATAAAGGCACGCATACACATGTCGACAGAAATGCCCAGAAAGAAACTCTTTCTCCCAGAGAAAGGAAATGGAGACCAAAAAAACACAACAAAACAACTGTAGATCAAACGAAAAATTAATCTGGAAATGACATGAAAAGATGAGGTGAAGAGAGATTTAATTTATAATCTGGATAATCGTTATAGGAAGTTTACAACAATAACAACAGGTGTTGCTGTATCAATAACAACAATAACAACAGCAACTTCTGTGGTAACAACAGCAACAAAAACATCCGCATCAGTGCATTACTGGAACTTTATTTTATCAACGGTGAAAGGTAAAGCTAACCTTGGCGGGATTTGAATTCAGAACTTAAAGGGACGTAGCCATATGCTGCAAAGCATTTTTTCCGACGCTCTACCGATTCTAGCAATCCACCACCCTGATCAATAATGACAGCAATATCAGTATATAACAACCTGTTCCTAACCGAGAGGTATAATAGTAGTGTGTGGTAGGCTTTACACATGCATACATACATGCAAACATAGATGCATGCATTTGGGCATACATAAACGCATAGGTACATTCATACATACGTATACATAAATGTAAACATACATGCATACTTACATACATACAGATAGACAGACAGACATATATGTGGTGGGATGTAGTTAAACATATTCCGATGTTTTATGAGGCAGTATATACGTGTAAACATAATTCACAAGCGACACAACAGCTGCAAAGCTTTCTATGATCAACAAAAAGACAAGCGAAACTAAGCCATTTTATCTGTCGTCTAAATTACACCAAAGTCACGTACAAAATAACGATGAGGTGGTTTAATGAACACAATATGGTTCGACTGTGTTGAACAATGTACATTTGCGAATGGTGCTTGTATAGACACGCAAGCACACGCGGACACACACGGACACACATGTAAATATACGAAATCACACCCACCCACGCGCACATACCATATATATATATATATAATACTAGTAGTTCCTCATGAAGAAGATTTTTTGCATATCATATCTATATATATATATATATGCCCGTGTGTGCATCTGGAACTAGCTGTTGAAACGGGAACAGCTCAGTCGTCGGGCTCCAACTCTTTATAATATATATATATATTAGTAGTTGAGAAACTACTAGTATTATGTACATATATAATATAGAACAACAGATAATAAATGTACAAGAAAGAATAAAGCCTAAAGCTCGATTATACGGCCGTTTCATGAACCCCAGATGATGCATATAATCGATTTTAATAATCCGTATCAATCATCAATATCGACTCTGGTAATAAGCATCATAAAGATAATGGGATGTCATTCTTCAGTAAGTTTCTAGTCTTCTCTAAATATATATATATATATCGGAAACCCCGCCTCCCTCTCCCCACTCCACCCGCCACCACCCCTACACGCCCCACACCCTTCCACCACTTGTTTTACTTCATGTTTATTTTTATTTTTATTATGCTTTTATATTTATTTTCATTTGTACCGTTTCCTCTCACCCCCTTTTTTCTAAATGTCTCTCCCCCACTCCCCTACACACCCTTGGAACTCTCTTCCCACACACTTTTCGCCTGAAGAAGGGCTTATGCCCGAAACGTCGTTCCCCACCACCACCCCACTCTCAAGAGCGTGAAACTAATAAACCTTTGTTCGTACTGCCTCTCTGTTTTGTTCCCGTTCAATTTTTCACTATATATATATATATATATATATATATATATATATATATATATATATATATATAACGTAGGCTAGAGTGCTTTGAGGTATTCTTCCCGGATCTCTGCATACACACACACACGTATTCTAAGATAAATATAAGAACAAACCTACACCGCGAGAATTGTGGTGAGGTCTCTCCATACAAACGATCTAATGAATCTATAATATAAATTTATATTGACACATAAACCGGAAATATCACCCAACTTGGAGCTGTTTCCGGTAAAAGGAAAGAAAAAGAGTCACATCCGCTCACAGATTTCCCGGCTAGTTTTTTTTTTTCTCAGTCATAAATGAACGTAGGTAGATGCCATCACTCAACATGTTTACTGTAATAGTAGTAGTAGTAGTAGTAGTAGTAGTAGTAGTAGTAGTAGTAGTAGTAGTAGTAGTAGTAGTCATTTGAGCGTCGGACAAATGCTTTCGACCACACTTCATCCATTATATTTGTGTGTGTGTGTGTGTTTGTGGTTGTATGTATATATATATATACATACATAAAGAGTCACCAAACCATTTTAAATTATAACATATATAAAATGGTCAAGTGATTTGGGGGACACTGTATGTGTGTATATATATGTGTGTATATACACTAATTATGCAGACCATGTTGACTTTCTGGTTCACTCTCAAGATGACATGCAACACGTGGACAGTACATCGTAGACAGTACATCGTAGACACAATTTGTTTGAACACATCAGTCAAAAGACGAATCCTAAACATTAAATGGTAACAGAAAATAACTAACACACAAATCCTTATAGATGCTGGTTGCACAAGCATTGAATCTGCCATCATATCCTCTCAAATGCGTTGGCTAGGCCATGTTGTGTGCATGAAAAAATAACTATTTTACAGTCAATTGCACACTGGGAAACGCCCTCAGCACAAACCAAGAAAACGATATAAATATTGCATAAAAAAACAACCTTAAGGATCTACAGTTTGAAGTTCAGAACTGGGAAGTGCTTGCTTTAAAGAGGGGTAAATGGAGAGGCCATGTGAAGGAAGGCTGCAGAATGTTTGAAGAGAGACATCTTGATCATGAAAACTTTAAACGCCAGCTTTGAGGATGCCATAGTATGAACCTCAATAAGAACATAGAGAGCAGGATTTGTGAGGTGCGTGGTCGTTTACTACTCTCTAAATCTGGGTACGCCACTCATTTAAAATCACATAAAAAGCCAACTCTATGCAGCTCTATCCCTCCAGTGCTATGTGTGGTGTGCCAAAAAATCTGCAAATCAAATTCTGGTCTTAAAAGGTATATAAGGGTATATAAGGATGACCTCCCAGAAACTGACCCAATCAATCCATTAGAGGGCACATCTTTTGTCTGTCAATTTTGCTGCAGACTGTGTAACTCTGCAGCTGGACCTAAAAGTCACGTAAGATGCCATAAACGGACGTTTGGAGTTGGTGATGGTGGATTGGGGTGCATTGGGAGACGGCAATCCTCATATTTTTTCATGTGTATATATATATATATATATACACACCTATTTCTATATGTATATATCTATATATATGTGTGTGTGTATGTTAACATGGTTGATTGCTATGTTCTAAGCAGACTTATAGAGGGTGGGGGTAAAATTACAATATTGCATTTCTCTCTTATTGGATGTCTAATGTCTGTAGAAACTGCTTGGAAGTTGTTCGACATTTTTTTATTTTATTTTCCGTGTGACACGAAAATAAAAATGTCCTCCAATTATAAAAAGAATGAAAACGAAAAATAACAGCAAACAAGTCTAATTAACCATCAACTAGAAAGGAAAAAAATAATTAGAAACCTTTTTTATGTTGAAATGAATAAAATGAATGAATATAATCACAATTAAGGTTAATTATATGAAACTGGTGCCAGCAAATTGCTATCTTTAGGGCATACAGACACACAAAACACTTAAAACGATAGCAAATACCACAATCTCGAGCGGCTACGTATATATGTGTGTGTGTGTGTGAGTGTGTGTGTGTGTGTGTGTGTGTGTGTGTGTGTGTGTGTGTGTGTGTGTGTGTGTGTGTGTGTGTGTGTGTGTGTGTGTGTGTGTGAATAGGGCGCAAAAAAGAAACTAGGCAAAATCCGTTCAAAATCGATGATTTATTACATAATATAGTCTCTTATACGTGTTTCAATTAGCCAACACAAAAAACGGTTATTCCTATTTCCTGGTATATGTATGTGATATATATATATATAATATTACAGGACGGTCTAAAGAAGCGGATGGAACTATTAAAGCGAAGAGTGATACAAGCCACAGAAGCTGTGAATGAAGAACGACAAAAGAATGTTGATCTTCTTCAAATGATATTTCCGTCTACAGTGGCGCAGAAGCTGTGGAGAGGTGAGTGGTAAAGATGGAAAGTTAGATGTGTGAGAGGAGGCGAGAAGGATTCTTGATGGGAAATGGCACCTTGAGGATTTAGACCGAAATCTCGGCAGCAATATACGTATGTGTCTATCAAACAGACAATTGTTTCGTATCTTTTAGACTTTCAGAGCTTTTTCACTTTAACTAACGTTCTCGAGATCACAACTTCCGCAGTTCAGCGAATTCTCACCTAAGATACGAGATTACTTTCAATCTTTGACACGTTTCTGCCAACAATTCGGGGTTTATTCTCACAGATTACATTTCACATTAAGACTATACTACATTTTGTTTTTAAATATATTTTGGATCATTAAATATATATATATATATATATATATATATATATATACCCGTGTGTGTGTGTGTGTGTGGATTAAATAATTGTTTCTACTTTAGGCACAAGGCCAGCAATTACCCAGTGCATTACTGGTACTTTATTTTATCAACCCCGTAAGGATGAAAGGCAAAGTCAACCTCGGCGGGATTAAATAATGAAAACAAAAACAAAATGAGATTTAATGCTTAATTAAGCCATTGTTTTACGATTGTTTCAAATTGGGAAATGAACCATGATAATATCAATATATTCACTAATCGATATCAGTTATATAACTCGATATTATTAGCCTGGACAAAACGTGTCCATCTTACCGTTCATCAGATACAATTTTGCCCCTTTCATATAGTTTTCTATTGCTGTCACTTTACCTAACTACCTATTCCCCCAGTCTGTCTACCTGTCTGTCTATCTATCAAAATATGCAATAATTCATCCGTCCAATCATCTATACCCCATAGACGTTCTCATTTACCTTACTCCCATCCTTCACTTCTCGTTAACTTGCTATTTTCTGTTACCACCAACAGGCGAAACCGTCGAACCAACCAAAGTAAAAGACGTTACCATGTTATTTAGTGACATTGTGGGATTTACGGCCATCTGTTCGTCGTGCAAGCCCATGACCGTTGTCAATATGTTGAATGCCCTCTACACCCACTTCGATCATTTCTGTGGGATGCTGGATGTCTACAAGGTAAGTCTAAAATAAGCTTGTTTGTTTTCTTTTTGTTTGTTTGTTTTGTGGAAATCAGTGAAGAGAGAAAATGTTATTTCGTATTAGTTTGTACCTTTCATTTGATGTAAGATGGCAAAGTTGTCCTCGGTGGGATTTAAACTCAGAGAGCGCTGAGAGCCGGATAGGATACTGTTTAGCATTCTATCTGACATTCTAACGACTCTAGCAATTCGTTGCTTTACAGAATATTGCACTTAATTAATAGTCTATGTCATTTTGTTTGAAAACGGAGCCGGATTTCCTTCTCGTCAAAATTATTTTGTTTTGTTTTCTATCTCGTTTTGTACACTGATTTCTAAGTCACCTTCACAGTGATTTAGGCCGTCCTCGGTCTACGTGAAAGCTGATTCATTTTGGCTTATTAAAGTTTGTTCGGAGTAATCTGGTAGTTTACTACTGTGTACAGCGAAGATGTCAGTCGCCGGACATTAAACAGAGCTTTTTCAATGAATTGGGATTTTCTTTCAATGAATTGGGATTTTCTTTCAATGAAATTAGTTCCGAAAATACGTTCACGTCTGTATGAAAAGCTCTTAGCTTGAACAACACAACAATGAACGGCTGCCAAATGAAAGATGCAATAGCGCTAAGTTGATTGGTAAGGAGTGGAAAGCAAATACTTGCTCCTCTTTTTATGATATCTTACTTTGACTTGCTATGAGCTCTTGTTTATTCATG
>OZ024756.1:44661769-44664269 GCA_964016885.1 Eledone cirrhosa
ATTAATAATAAATGACATCAAATTGATTTTAAATTGTTAATGTAATTGTTAATGTAAATATTATTGTAATTTGGAAAGGGGTGTTTTTCTTTTTGTTGCTTCGATCTGAATTAGTAGTAGTAGTAGTAGTAGCAATAATAAGCCTTCCTAATATTGACACAAGGGCTCACAATTTGAGGGGAAGGAAAGTCGATTAAATTGACCCCCAGTACATTACTGGTGCTTTACTTTATCGACCTCTTAAGGTTGAAAGGAAAGCTAACCTCGGCGGGATTTGAACTCAGATCGTAAAGGAACGTAACCCTATGCCATAAAATATGTTGTCCGACGCTCAACCGATACTCCTAATCTATCGCCCTAATAATAATAATATAATAATAACAATAATAATAAGAATAATAATAATGTTTTCTGATTTAGGCACAAGGCCAGCAATTTTAGGGGTGGGGGGAAATCGATTAAATCGATCCAGGTATGTTACTGGTACTTTGTTTTATCAACCCTGTAAGGATGAAAGGCAAAGCTAACCTCAATAATAATAATGATGATGATTTCGTTTTAAATAATAATGATAATAATAATAATAATTTCTTTATTAACCACAAAGGATTTACATCAAGAAAAACATTAAAACACCACAGGACTAAAACTGAGTGTGTGTATGTGAGTGTCGTGTTGGTTTTGCATGTAAACAAATTTTACTGATAAAAACAATAATACTGCTGTTTCTCTTTATGACATGAAAAAAATAAAAATGTTTGACAGAATCATTTCCTATGTGTTCTGGATTGTTCTTGTGATGCACGGTCGGTATTTGTTGACAACATCAACTATATATTAATATATCTGCTTTTCAACTTGTTTCTAATTATTTTCTACACTGAAATCTTGACTTCACACTGACCGTTCTATTATTTCTCATGTTCTACTTCTTATTCATCTTTTCTTTTGTTTTTCTCGTAGTTTTTGGTAAGTTTGATGTTGATGTTATTGTTGCGATTTATGTTGCTCTTGCTATTTGCTGTTATTGATGTTGTTGTTCTTGTTGACGTTGATGCTTGTATTGTTCTTGTAATTGTTGATGCTGTTTTTCCCCGTTGCCGTTTGTGGTTGTGGTGGAGATAGTGGTGGGGTTATTGTCTTTCCGGTTGCTGTTATTGATTGAATATTTGCGTTCCTTCAACAACAGGTATTCATTTCATTTGCATTGTTGTTGTTTTATGCCGCTGTTGTTTTCCATCCCTTTGTCAACTTCTATATTAATGAGGTCGCTTTCACTCGCCCAGCCACTCCATTTTTCAGCTGTTTAATCTACGATGTTTTAAACACTATGGTGCAAATGATGCCTGTAAACACAAGGAATAGTATCTCATCTTCAGTCTGGGAACCTCTGCTCCATTCGTTATGAAATACACGTCACAACTTCCTAAGATTCTAACTTCTATCTTCAATACCCACATGCACTCAAACAGACACACATGCCAACATACGCACACACGTACGCATACATACCCATACAGACAGATACACAGATCAACATTTATGACAGCATTTGACATTCATAGCAAAGCAATGATATGTTCAACAAAGCAACAAAATGTACACACATACACACACACGTACAGATACATACACATACGTGCACGCATACACGCATACACGGATGAATATATATATATAAGCACATTCTCTTTCTCTCTCTCCCTCTCTCCTCCCGTAACTCCTAGTGGAGTCGTAGGGGATGCCGTATTGATACATGGCATTTCTAGGGCGTTTCTTAAACCTGGCGGAGCCGATACCCTCTCCAGATCTGAATACAGCAGATTTCTTCCAAAAAAGGATAGAAAGTGAAAGAGGAAGTGAGAAAAATATATAGAGGAAGAATCGACATAAATACTTGACGGGTACTTTTTTATCGACCTTGAAAGGGTGAAACGGTGAAAGGCAAAATTGACCTCGGCGGGAGATCAGAACAGAGAGCAGAGAGCGGAAATATCGCAAAGCATTCTATCCGATGTTCTAACAAGGCTGCCAATTCGCCGCCTTTATATACACATCCACACACATACAATTGGTTACACAAATCGGACGTTATCCGCCATCTAGTGAAAATCATAGCAACGGAGTTTTTAGATTTCACGTAATGAAATATTTTGCACACACACACACACACACACATAAGTAGAAACAAAGATATAAACACACGCATGCGCATAAACACTCATAAGTTCTTAATTCTTACAGATACAGTCAATCATATATAATCTTTAACCACCATCCTTTTAAAGGCATTACAATAGAGTGTGTATGTTTATATAGAGAAATATTTAACACATATACTTATATATACGTATATACAAACTTGCACAACACACACACATAGAAATATGTATGTGTTTGTATTTATGTGTGTATGTATATGTATGTACAGACAGACAATGAAATAGACAAACCGGTCTTTATTTGCAGTTATTTGAATCATAGCAGTGATTTGTGTAAA
>OZ024757.1:2500-310000 GCA_964016885.1 Eledone cirrhosa
TGGTCAAAACAATTTTGATTGGTCGGTAGAGGTCATGTGAATGTAAAAAATTGATTTTGCGCCATGACTGGAATTCAACGTGCCCTAAAACTAAGTACCCAGGACCTTAGACACCCTAAAGTAAATCAACCGAAACTAAAAGCTCTTCCATACATCTCCACACACAACCCCCTCAACAATGAGGCCTTTGACACCATCCTCCAGAACATCCCTGTGTTGAAAAAGGACCATAGAATGAACCAAATCCTACGAACACACGATATCATAAAGAGCAAAAGACAATCCAAGTCAATGAAAAACATCCTAACACATGCCAAAGTACTGCCAACCACAACAACGAAACCCACAGTAAAAAAAATGCGATAGACCCAACTGTGGCATTTGCATCAACCTAATAGAGGGTTCGGAATTCTATTTCAAAGAATGACAACGTTTTATAGTAAAACACAATTTCACATGTGCATCGGAAAATCTAATATATGTATTAACTTGCTTAGGTTGTCGAGAACAATACATAGGCCAGACCAAAAACAGCCTCCGCCAACGCGTGACTGTCCATAGATCCCAAATTAAAATACGGGAATACAGGAAAATACCACTGAGTGAACACATTGATACCTGTGCCGCCCAAAATCATCCCAACTTCAGAATCTTTCCCCTCTACAAATTTAAAGATAATGCCACCCACACCCAGCGCATCAGCAAGGAATCTTACTTCATTAACAAATACGGACCCCGTCTAAACACTTCTCCCTAAGACGAACCCACAACATACACACGTCAACATACATACCTACATCAGCACACATCTCTACCCACATATAATCACAATGACACACATGCTCTATGGTGCAACACAAAAATATATGTGTATATATATATATATATATATATATATATATATATATAGTGAATATATGTATGTGTATATATATATAGTGAATATCATTTCACACCTTTTATTGTTAAGATTTTTCATGTTCTATTAAGAGAACCGATTTTACTGAAAAAATCGAATAATGTACACCATTTTACCAGGGGGGGAAAAATACTGGCCCCCCCCACACACATTCTCTCACACACACACACACACACACACACACACACACACACACATACATTAACATACAAAGAGACTTATACACACACACACACACACGCACTTCTCCGTATAAGACAAAAGCTGAAAAATATCTTTTGACATGCTAAAATACCCCCCATTGCTTACAGACACATTCTTACTGACCATCCCTGCTACCACGAATTACTCTGCTATACACACACACACACACTTATCTTAATAGCCATTTGACACACATCCCTGCTAACCATTATCACAACATCGAACACCTTACTACTACTACTACACACACACACACACATTTGTTGTGAAAGAGTCATTTCTCAATCTTGGCGCAAAACCAATTTTTTATTCACATGACCTCTACCGACCAATCAAAATTGTTTTGACCACAAACATTTTTGCAAACACCAAGTAGCGCTGGAGCCACTTTTTTAACATAAAAACAGTCTTGGCGCAAAATCAATTTTTTATATTCACATGACCTCTACCGACCAATCAAAATTGTTTTGACCACAATAATTTTGGCAACACCAAAGTAGCGCTGGAGCCACTTTTTTAACATAAAAACAGGTAGAATTCTCAAAACTAATCAGATCAGAGCAAACAACACGGACACTCTATCTCAAAATTATTTTTGAAAAGCATTTAGAAATGCGCAACCGGTAAAAACTTAAAAACTTAAAACCACAACTGAATACTAACCCATACAATTACTAATACTCTTTTATTCCTAATTAAACCATTTTTCAACTGTGAACAATTTGTCAGCATTTTCTATTCCGTTTACCAATATATAATAACTTGTGTGTTACACCTCTATTCTTTTAACTATATATATATATATATATATATATATATATATATATATATATATATATATATATAATATATATAATATATATATATATATAATATATAACGAAGGAAATGTGGTAAGGAACCAGGTGGACCATAACGCACCAAAGTACTCAATACTTGGGGTAGTAGAGTGGGTAATAGGAACCAGTAAGACCCCGACGGCTGAGCTCAAGGCGTTTCGACGGCTAATTCTGGACTAAATGAAAATTTATCCTGGTATTTAAATAGCCGATCTTCTCAAGGGGTAATTCCATATATGGTCAAAGTGATTGTCAAAAGTCAGTAGTAATTCTGTGATTGCAAATTAGTTCGGGGAGATGGTGGCTAAACCTGCCAGTAGGAGAAATAGGGGAGGGGGTGGAGTAGACCCAATCAAGCGTTGGTAGTGCCAGCTACAGCTGGGCATGAGGTCAAAGAAGATACTGGGGAGGAGAAGGGGGAGGAAGTCGGAACGGTAGGTAGAACAATGAGGGGTAAAAATATATATGAAAGAAAAAATACTGAGAGTGAAGAAAAGCGAATAAGTGTAAAGAAAAAAGTAAAGCAAGTTCTACGACCTATGTCTCTAGCTATTGTTAGGCTAGATAAATAAATAAATACATAAAGAAAGAAGTAAAGAAATAAATAAAGAAATAACGAAATAAGTAAATGAACTAGGTGGGACGGAATAGGCAAGGACCCTTTTAAGAGGTATAAGTACGTAAATCATACGGTGACGGGTCAACAAATGGGGCCAAAATACTAAAGAGACTACCACGAAATAAATAATAAAGGTTTCTATCCCGGGCACAATGCCAGCAACCACCCAGTGCAGCAAAGTAAACTAGTACGAGATAATAATTCTGAGTCCCGAAAAAAATATATACTAATGCTAACTCTAAAAGATCTTAAACAAGCTACATGAAGGTTCGTACGAAGTAAAGGTAGAATACGGAAAAATAAATTCAGAATCCACCCCGCCCAAAAGAAAAGCGAAGAAAGAAATACTGAAACGAGAAAATAAGGCATAAGTGCCACTAAGAAATATAGAAGGCACGGAAAATAGTGGGAGCGGTCGGAAAAAGGGGGCAAGTATCCGGGGTCTAAACCCACTGCTATAAAAAGCGGAGTCCGTCAAATCTATCATAGATTAGGGGAGGGGGTGGGGGTACTAAGGCTACAAGGGGCTAAAGGGCAGCCTCGGGTGGGCGAGAAAAGACGCCGACAAAGAAGAAGAGCTGGCGTAGAAGGACTAAAGAGGGATGGGGGTAAGGAAATAAAGGAAGCGATAAAAGAATAAAAAGAAGATCTTACGTCTCCCTTGGCAAGCAGGGGTTACCCATTGCAAAATCGGCAAGTGGGGTGTTATGGCCCTAGTCTATGGCCCCGGGTCATTATGGGGTTTGAGGGCGAGGTAAGTCCTACGCAATCTATGTTTACATGCAGTAACCAGTTCATCTTTCTTGTTTAGGAGTTGGTCCGTCGAAAACAGCATTTGTAAAGTTTCCTCCGAGCATAAATTGCACAGACGGCGTCCTCCCGTGTAAGAATTGGTAAGAGAGTTTGATGGTATTTTTGTTAATTCTGTTGTGGTAGCGGTGTTGTAGTGGGAAGTGTTTTTCAATGAGATATCCCGTTTGTCAGCTAATGAGCGGATATTCGATGAACATGCGCCTTATTACAACCAGGCCCTCAAGCGGAGCGGTTTCCGGGAGGAAATATCCTACTGTCCAGCTCCCATTAGCGGAACCAGCAGGAGACACCGCCGCTCACGCAATGTAACATGGTTCAATCCTCCCCACAACGCAGAGGTGACAACTCCCATCGGGAAACTATTCTTTAGGCTCATTGAAAAACACTTCCCACTACAACACCGCTACCACAACATAATTAACAAAAATACCATCAAACTCTCTTACAGCACTACACCAAACTTCGCACAAAACATCGTCTCCTCTAACAACAAAAAACTCAACCCCGATGGCAGAAATAACCTAAATAGCAGTGGAGAACCGACCAGGAGATGTAACTGTCCGGATAGATCCATTTGCCCACTCGACAATAGATGCAGAGACCGTAATGTGATCTACCAGTGCAACGTGAGGACGGATACCTCCAACAAAGCCTATATAGGACTTACTGCATGTGACTTCAAGACCCGGCTATACCAACATAGACATACCTTCGGAAACCCGCCGGCGTCACGCCACTACACTTTCGGGCCACATATGGGACCTCAAGGACAACAACATCACCTATGATCTCACTTGGAGATTACTGTCCAGAGCCAATTCTTACACGGGAGGACGCCGTCCGTGCAATTTATGCTCGGAGGAAACTTTACAAATGCTGTTTTCGACGGACCAACTCCTAAACAAGAAAGATGAACTGGTTACTGCATGTAAACATAGATTGCGTAGGACTTACCTCGCCCTCAAACCCCATAATGACCCGAGGGGTAGACTAGGGCCATAACACCTCACTTGCCGATTTTCCAATGGGTAACCCCTGCTTGCCAAGGGAGACGTAAGATCTTCTTTTTATTCTTTTATCGCTTCCTTTATTTCCTCCCCCCATCCCTCTTTAGTCCTTCTACCCCAGCTCTTCTTCTTTGTCGGCGTCTTTTCTCGCCCACCCGAGGCTGCCCTTTGGCCCCTTGTAGCCTTAGTACCCCCACCCCTCCCCTAGTCTATGATAGATTTGGCGGACTCCGCTTTTTATAGCAGTGGGTTTAGACCCCGGATACTTGCCCCCTTTTTCCGACCGCTCCCACTATTTTCCGTGCCTTCTATATTTCTTAGTGGCACTTATGCCTTATTTTCTCGTTTCAGTATTTCTTTCTTCGCTTTTCTTTTGGGCGGGGTGGATTCTGAATTTATTTTTCCGTATTCTACCTTTACTTCGTACGAACCGTCATGTAGCTTGTTTAAGATCTTTTAGAGTTAGCATTAGTATATATATTTTTCGGGACTCAGAATTATTATCTCGTACTAGTTTACTTTGCTGCACTGGGTGGTTGCTGGCATTGTGCCCGGGATAGAAACCTTTATTATTTATTTCGTGGTAGTCTCTTTAGTATTTTGGCCCCATTTGTTGACCCGTCACCGTATGATTTACGTACTTATACCTCTTAAAAGGGTCCTTGCCTATTCCGTCCCACCTAGTTCATTTACTTATGTCGTTATTTCTTTCTTTACTTCTTTCTTTCTTTATTTATTTATTTATCTAGCCTAACAATAGCTAGAGACATAGGTCGAAGAACTTACTTTACTTTTTTCTTTACACTTATTCGCTTTTCTTCACTCTCAGTATTTTTTCTTTCATATATATTTTTACCCCTCATTGTTCTACCTACCGTTCCTCCTTCCTCCCCCTTCTCCTCCCCAGTATCTTCTTTGACCTCATGCCCAGCTGTAGCTGGCACTACCAACGCTTGATTGGGTCTACTCCACCCCCTCCCCTCTTTCTCCTACTGGCAGGTTTAGCCACCATCTCCCCTACTAATTTGCAATCACAGAATTACTACTGACTTTTGACAATCACTTTGACCATATATGGAATTACCCCTTGAGAAGATCGGCTATTTAAATACCAAGATAAATTTTCATTTAGTCCAGAATTAGCCGTCGAAACGGCTTGAGCTCAGCCGTCGGGGTCTTACTGGTTCCTATATAATATATATATATATATATATATATATATATAATATATATATAATATATATATATAATATATATATATATATATATATTATATATATATAATATATATATATATATAATATATATATAATATATAATATATATTTTTATATATATATATATATATATATATATATATCTATAAATAATAACGGCTGTTACTTAAATATAAGTATGTATATGTACATACATATATGTATACAGACGTACAGTAGTATGTGTATATATATAAATACATGCACACATATATATATGTACGTATGGATTCACCGAACATTTATTATAATGCTCGGTGTGTTTGTAAACAAACATCCCGAATTAACCCGTACAGTGTCTAGCAACCATTGTTGCTCATTTGTTCAACACTGACAAAGGAACGCTGTACTAGTTTCAAGCTTATTAGCTATCGTCAGCAACGTATACCTTCCTGCCAGATGATTGAACGTCTGAAAGTAGATACTTTCCTTATGCATATTAACGGCTGAGCAGCCTAATTTGCATATTGCGTGAGTTAATCGGCCGGGCGCACCGAAAATGATAAACGGAAAAAATGAAACGAAATTTCATTTCTCACTCTTAGTACGGCTGTTACTTAAATAAGGGTAGAGGTCAGATGTACTTAACAATAACAAACACAAACATTACAGGAAGCCTCACCCCAGAAAGAATTTCTATAGACTTTGGACTGAGGAATGCTCTCAAAACTGACCAATGAAAAGTTTGACCTTACAAATCTTTATAACATTGATATGGGTATAACACACACACACACATTTTATTCAATTATTTTATTTTATTTTGTTCCTTTACCATCTTATTCCTTCTACCACTTTATCACTTTTTTTTTAGCTGACTCCAGCAACAACACCACTACCAACATAAGAATAGAGGTCAGATGTACCTAACAATAACAAGAACAACAACTACAGATTGGCTTGCCTCAGAACGAATTTCTATAGACTTTTGACTGAGGAATGTTCTAACAACTGACCAATGAGAGGAGAAGAGGTCCTTTGACGCTGAAATTCGTTTGTTTAAATTCATATGATTCCAGTTCCCCAGTGAAATAACAACCCAACCAGGAACTGGGCATATCAGAGTATTGACAAAGTTATACACCTCAACAACATGTGTACTCGTCTCTACCACACTAATTTGGACTGCCTGAAGAGGTCACAGTCAAAGATGGCTGTCACCGAAATATATATAGCAGTAATAAACGAAGCCAAATTTTAAACATTTGACTTATTGCCCTATATTTACACCCCCCCCACACGCTTACACCTCCACTTATTCTCTCTCACACATACACACACAAAACCAGTTCTAACACCAGATAACACCTATCCCCCACATTTACGAATAGACTTATCTTCTCACACTCACACACACACTAACATACACCTTCATGCATTCTCCCACACACTTAAACAGGCATGTATATAAAAAACCAAAAAACCCCCAAAACAAACCCCTTTTAAAGGGAGACTACTCTTTATCCACCTAATTTTAACTCTTTGACATTAGAGATAGAACAGATACTCTATACCATTTCCTGTCAGCATGACTTGGCAAGCTATTTAGAACGCTGGTTTGAGACCTTTATTTCCCTCTGAAGAAGAGATATTATCTCGAAAATTAAGGACATTTAAATAAATCTAAGGTAAAAGACTAATTGTCAACAATATCTTTTGCATTTGCATTCTTTATTCTATGTCCATACCTGCATTGTTTTGTCTTTATTATACATATTCAAACGTTTATACCTCATTACACAATGCTTCAAGTGAACTATAACCTCCTCCTTCCCTTACGCCTGAGCCAGGCCCAGTTCACAACTGTAAAGAAACTCTTCCAGCTATCTGAAAAGCGCGCCAAAGCCGGCTGCCAAATAAACTTCCTAAAACGATGCCTGAATAACAACATCATCCCCAAAACTATCAAAAATTTGCACCTACCAACATGCTTCAAATCACCAGGCCTCAAACGATCAGTTAGTTACATACAAACATTCTGCCTAAGAAAACTCATACAACACCTACACTGCACGCTACAACATCACATACGGACTATTTCCAGCCTTGTACCACAACTCGCTGAAACCCCAGAACCTCTGTCCAGAGTCATCTCCGCCACTATAGACAGGTCATACCACCATCGCCGAGACTACGAGAAAATACGTCTAACGCAAAAATTTCTCAAACTCAGGACGGCCAACTGTCTTAACAACATCCCAACTCTAAACACCAACAGAGGCGAACAAGACGGTACCAACACCGAACCTAGCGGCGCCCCGACCAACAACACACCTGACGCAAAACACATCGTCACAGACTTGACAGGATCCCTCTCCTGAGAGGAATTAGACCTCCTCAGCCTGGGTCCCAAGTTTATATTGAAACAGAGACTGGACGACAAATTATGGCTCGACATAGAAACGAATTTCTGTCGGGCTGCCTACCAACTAAAATGGATATCGACTCTCGGCAACAACACCACGGAATCTATCAAACCCAGATTCCTGATATACCAACTAGATCAGCCACTCTGTCCACCGCCTGCCAACCGCGAGCTTGAAGAAAAACTCTCAAGGCTAAAACATTCCGTATTTAACATCTTACGGAAACAGAAGAAGATAGACCCAAACCTCTCCAGGACACAACTCGCCCTGAAGAACCTACGGAATAGGGAACTTGTATACTTACCATCCGACAAAGGTAAAGAGTTTTGCGTCATCTCTCAAGCCACATACAATAACCTAGCCTTTGAACACCTAAGCGACAATGAATTATACACAGAGATCCCGGACATGACTGCAGCCCAGATCGAAAAACAAACCAACTCCATCTGGTTCGATATCTGTAGGAGAAGACAACTCCCAAATAAAGTTAAGCTCAACTACACCACTAGAAATAGCAGACTGCCCACTTTCTACCACCTCATCAAGACCCACAAGAATAGTACTAAGACGCAAATAAGACCCATCGTCTCTAGCATAGAAGGACCCCTATACAAAATTTCCTGGCTCCTCAAGCCTCTACTCTCCACCTTTCCCGGGCATGTCAGTAGCTCCGACGAAGTTATACGTAGACTACACCAACTCCAGCCAGAACAACTTAAACTAAATAGTTACGCCTTTAGCCTCGACGTTGTCTCCCTCTACACTACAGTCCCCGCCTATCCAGCTGTCAATTTATTGACGGACTGCGTGGTCGCAGAGGACATCCACTGCTACGGTCTCCACCCGACGGACATACACCAGCTTTTGTCCTTCACAGTAGACAACACGTACTTCACCTTCCACCACCACACATACAGACAGACAACAGGATTACCCATGGGATCCAGCCTATCGGGCCTGCTGGCCATCACCTACATGAACCAGCTAGAATGCCGAGCCCTCAACACCTGCCATTCCCATACCTTCTTCATCCGATATGTAGATGACATACTCATCCTTACATCATCCCGTGAGGAGGCAGATAAAATATACACAACATTCTCCTGCATGGACGCCAGTATAAAGTTCAGCATGGAACACCCCGATGACCGCGGATCCCTATCCCTACTGGACTTCCAACTCAGGGTAACAGAGGAAGGCAACATCCACACCTGCTTCTATAAAAAAGCCGCCAGCAGGGACCTGTTCGTACATTTCAGATCGGCCCTCCCACTCGGTGCCAAGTTCGGATACATAAGGAACGAACTGGCACGTATCCGGAACAAATGCACCGACGCTAGAGACCGAGACACACACACCACACATTTCCTGGAAGTACTCAAACTGAACGGATACACGACATCCACCACAAACCGTGCCAGAAAGAACAGGACACCACACCCGAGGCACTAACACTTGCTTCCTGAAGCTCCCACACTTCAGTGAAGAAACAACAACAGCCATCCGCAGAGCCATCAGACAAGAGGGACTAGATATCCAACTGGCCCACTCAGGTCCTTCTCTATGCGGACAGCTAACCCAAAGACACTCCACCAGACATGACAACTGCTGCAGACTAGCCAACTGCTCCATCAACGACACAGACCTATGCCACCAGGCTTACGTCGTATACAGACTAGAGTGTGACAAATGCAACAACTTCTACGTAGGTAGCACCACCAGACCACTCTACATAAGAATAAAAGAACACCTCAATACTAACGCTTCCTCATTTAAGAAACATCTAGTTAAATGCAAAAACACCGACAAAACCATAACAGTTAGGATAGAAACTAAGGAAAGAAACCTCGGCAATCTTAGAATTAAGGAAGCACTAATTATAGACAAAACACAACCACCAATCAATAATAGACTAGAACTCAACACCCAATTTATAACCTGATAGAGTTTCTAGCCCCATATTTACACCCCCCCACACACGCTTAATTATCCACTTATTCTCTCTCACACATACACACACAAAACCAGTTCTAACACCAGATAACACCTATCCCCCACATTTACGAATATACTTATCTTCTCACACTAACATACTTACACCTTCATGCATTCTCCCACACACTTAAACAGGCATGTATATAAAAAAAAAACACAAAACAAAAACAAACCCCTTTTAAAGGGAGACTACTCTTTATCCACCTAATTTTAACTCTTTGACATTAGAGATAGAACAGATACTCTATACCATTTCCTGTCAGCATGACTTGGCAAGCTATTTAGAACGCTGGTTTGAGACCTTTATTTCCCTCTGAAGAAGAGATATTATCTCGAAAATTAAGGACATTTAAATAAATCTAAGGTAAAAGACTAATTGTCAACAATATCTTTTGCATTTGCATTCTTTATTCTATGTCCATACCTGCATTGTTTTGGCTTTATTATACATATTCAAACGTTTATACCTCATTACACAATGCTTCAAGTGAACTATAACCTCCTCCTTATTTATTTTATTTTATCTTATATATATATATATATATTATTTTGCATTTTCACAATATTATACACAGATGAATTCAATCGCCTAATTTAGGTGTTGCCTCCCTTGCTGAACCCCACGCGGGGTCAGTTACAGACACATCTATGTGGACTTTCGAACTGAATCCCGTTGACAACGCGTACTCCTAGTTCAGTCAGGATATGAGAAACTTTATGTAAGTGGACAGTAAATGACTTATGGAGCTGCAGAAACCCCAACACTGGACTTTACCATCATTCCAGGGGTCCGGGGAGTATCAAACATGTATATTTTCATATATTTTTATATCTGTATATCTGTTTGACCCAAAATAGGAGATCGAATCTTCGCTGTGTGGATGATTAGTTTAACCACCATCTCAGTGTGTTTGGCCTTTAACGTAAGTTGTAAGCTCTAATTCATTTGAATTATTGAGCGTTTGCCTCACAATTCGAAAGTGTTTTCTCGTTATTTCATGGGCTGAAATTCGATTCTCGCTAATTTTTACTTATATATATATATATATATATATATATTGATATATATATATATATATAGCACCGGCTCAGAGCAGGTGAGTTAAGGTGAAAAAGATATCAGATGCTGAATTTGCCAACGACATAGTTTTGGTGACAAATACAGTGAAGGAGGAAGAGGATTTGATGCAGGAGGTTGAGACTGTGTCGATGAGTGTGGGGCTGAGAATGAATGAGACAAAATATCTGGTAGAGAATGTTGAGAAGCCAGAGGGGATCACTAATGTAGGCAGGAAGCCGCTAGAATTGGTTGAGGACTTCCTGTATTTGGGAGCAAAGATTGGGAATACGGAAGATGATGTGGTTGAGAGGAAGAGCAAAGCCTGGGCGGCGTGCATCAGTTTGAGATCGGTGTGGAAGTCGGACCTGCGTAAAGACCTGAAAATCCGCCTCTTCATTGCTGTAGTGGAGTCTGTGCTGCTGTACGGGTCTAAGACTTGGACACTAAATAACTATTCTGTTCTTGGCACGGGGCAGTGATTGTCTCAGTGCATTGCTGGTGTCTTGTTCTGGGCCCAGAGCGTGGAGGGCCGTTGCTCTATGCTGTAAAGCAAACAATTATTATTATTATATAAAAACTAAACTGTAAAAGTCAACAGTTGACATGATCTTGTATCAGTACTGATGGTAATATATGTATGTGTGTGTGTGTGAGTGGCGTGTGTGTGTTTGTATGCATGAGTGTTGGTGTGTGAATGGCATGTGTTTGTATGCTTGAGTGTTGGTGTGTGAGTGAGTGAGTGTGTGTGCCGTGAGTGTCAATAAGTGGTGGTTTTTTTTTTTTGTTATGACCATGCTGTAAAATGGAGGGGCAGATAGGGCCCATGAGTCCAGTAAGACATACTCTCTAGTGCTGGTGGCACTAATAAAATCACCCAGTCCATGCTGTAAAGTTGTAAAGTGGCATTGGTGTTAGGAAGGGCATCCAACCAGTGTATCAATGCCAAAACAATTATGAGCACAACAACAAATATATAGGAACAACAAAAATATGAAGACGTCGAATCTCAGAGTTGCAACACTTAATGTTGGCACTCTCACAGGTAGATCTGGTGAAATAGTGGAGATGCTAGAGCGAAGAAATGTGGATGTGTGTTGCGCGCAAGAGGTGAGATGGAGAGGTGCCTCTGCGAGACTAGTCGCAGGCAAACATCTTAGCTATAAGCTTTTCTGGGTAGGTAAGGATGATGGGTTAGGGGTAGTAGGCATTTTCCTGGCTGAGAGATGGATCAATAAGACAATAGAGGTAGTTCGAGTTAATAATCAAATAATTAAGCTTAGATTAGTTGTAGGTAGGAGACTACTGACAATCATCTCTGCCTATGCTCCCCAAGCAGGCCTAGGCAAAGAAGAGAAAGACTGCTTTTACGAGCAACTTTTACAAACAACCGCAATGACAGAGGACGGAGACATCATTATGCTAGCAGAGGACTTCAATGGTCATGTTGGACAGCTCTAGGATGGTTACACCGGGGTACATGGTGGGCACGGTTACGGCTCAAGAAATGAAGAAGGAGTGAGACTTCTTGAATTTTGTGATGCAAGTACACTGACTATTTGCAACACTAACTTCCAGAAACCTGCCAACCACCTAATAGCCTACAAATCAGGTGAGCACATAAGCCAGATTGACTTCTTACTAGTTAGGCAGCGGGACAGGCAGATGGTGTCAAATACCAAGGCATACCCTGGGGAAGAATGTACCCCACAGCATAGGTTAGACGTTAGTGATATCTCAGTAAGCAAGAGATGGAATGAGACATATAGGAAGGTGTGGCAAAGAAAGGTTTGAAAGCTAAAAGACCTTTCACTAAAATACAAATTTAGGAAAGCCCTTCAAGATGTGTATGACGAAAAAGAAGACAATTTAGAGTCGTATGACATAGATAATAACTGGAATTTCTTACGTGACAACTTACTGCAGGCTACTGATGAAACTTGTGGCTGGAGCAGAGCTCCAGCCAGACAGAGAGTGACCTGGTGGTGGAACAGCACAGTAGATAAGGCCATTAGAGACAAAAGACTAGCATGGAATGCTTGGGAAAAAGGTGGGAGTAGAGAAGGATATACAGCCGCTAAGAGAGAAGCTAGACGTCAGGTGTACTTAACACGCAGGGAGGCTAAGAGTAGGAGGTTTGCCAATGTTCTGCGATGGGAAGATCAGAGGTGTGTGGTGTTCCACATTGCAAGGCAGTGTGTCAATGTAAATCAGGATGTTGTTGGAGATAAATGTGTCCGGGATGATGCCGGTGTACTTAGTGTCACGAATGATCAGAAAAAGGAGGCCTGGAAATGTCATTATGAGAGACTGATGAATGTGGAGAACGAATAGGAGAGAGAGAGATATTACCCTCAGTAGATCCGACAGAGGGACCAGCTATTGAGATTGACAAATATAGGGTCCAAGAGGCGATTAAGGAAATGAAAAATGGTAAGGCTGCTGGACCGCCTGGGATAGTTGCTAAGATGCTGAAGGTATCAGAGGACGTAGGCACTAAACTGGTTGCACGCATCATCAATCAAGCTATATATGGTGGTGTCATACCCAAAGACTGGTGCAGCAGTATTCTCATAAATTGCTACAAAGGTAAAGGGGATGCTCTGGAGAGGAGCAATTATAGGAGTATAAAATTGATGGATCAGGTTATGAAAGTAGCAGAAAGGATATTAGCACAACTAATTAGAGAAAGGGTCAAACTAGATGAGAGGCAGTTTGGTTTTGTGCCTGGGAAAAGTACAACAGATGCCCTCTTCTTGGTGAGACAATTACAAGAGAGGTTCTTAGAGAAGAATAAGCCACTATACTTAGCCTTTGTTGACCTAGAGAAGGCCTTTGATAGGGTACCCCGATCTGTCATCTGGTGGTCCCTAAAGAAACTAGGTGTTGAGGAATGGCAAGTGAGGACAGTGCAAACTTTGTACTGAGGTACTCTCAGTAAAGTCAGGGTAGGAATGGAGTTTAGTGTGGAATTCCAGATACAAGTAGGAGTACATCAAGGTTCAGTTCTGAGCCTGCTCTTGTGCATTATAGTCCTCCAAGCCATAACAGAGGAGTTTAAGACTTAGAAATAGTGGACACCTTCCGTTACTTGGGTGACAAAATCGGCAGTGGGAGGGTGCTCTGAAAGTACAGTAGTTAGAGTCAGAACTGGATGGAAAAAGTTCAGAAAGCTTATACCGCTATTAGCCGCTAAAGGGTTCTCTCTAAAAATGAAAGGCAGGCTGTATGATGCCTGCATACGATCAGCAATGTTACATGGCAGTGAGACCTGGGCATTGTGTGCAGAGGATATTCGCAGACTGGAGAGGAACGAAGCTTGCATGCTCCGCTGGATGTGTAATAGTAATATACGTGAACGGCAAAGCATAAACGAACTAAGGGAAAAATTAGAAATAAGAGGGATCAGATGTTGTTTAATCGAGAGAAGACTACGCTGGTACGGTCATGTGATGCACATGAAAGATGACAGCTGTATAAAAAAGTGCAGGGCAATAAAAATAGACGGTAGCCACGGAGTAGGCAGACCCAGAAAAACCTTGGACGACTTGATAAATTACGACCTCACACACTTACACTTCTCCAAGACAATGTCACTGGACCGAGATCCTTGGCGCTACACAGTAATACAGAAGACCCGCCTTACCTAAGTACAAAGTGAAACCTACTACAGTCAGTAGGCACCTCTAACAAAAATACACCCCCGTCCCACTACCCCTACCCCATCCACACCACCCCTTTCAATGTAAAGTTATGTTGGTATCACAACATCCAGTCCGAAACAAATGAGGTCGTGTAGGTGTCATGACAAAAAAACACACTATCCACGCTGTAATGTGGCCGTGTAGGTAACAGGGTAAAAACCTCCCAGTCCCCACTGTAAACTTGGTTGGTGTTAGGAAGGGCGTCCAGCCGTAGAAAACCCGCCAGACAGTCCTATGCGAACAAGACAACCACTCTTGCCTCAAGTGGGAAAACTCCCGTCCAAACCCATGCAAGCGTGGATGATGATGATGATGATATATATATATATCTGTGTGTGTGTATATATATATATATATATATATATATATATGTGTGTGTGTGTGTGTGTGCATATATATATATGTGTCTGTGTGAAGGCGCATGGCTTAGTGGTTAGAGCATTGGCCTTGCAATCGAAAGGTTGTGAGTTCAATTCTCTGACCGGGTGATGTGTTGTTGCTTTGAGCAAGACACTTTATTTCACATTGCTCCAGTTTACTCAGCTGTAGAAATGAGATGATAGGGACTGGGGTCCCTATCATTCCACTGTAAAGTGGACGTGTGGGTGCCAAGAAAAAAAAAACACTCAGCACTCAGTGTAAATAAGGTTGGTGTTAGGAAGGGCATCCAGCTGTAGAAATCAAGCCAGAATCAGTTTCCGTCCCACCCTTGCAAGCAGGGAAAAGCGAACGTAAAATGATGATGATGATCTATCTACATATTACTAAGTTTCTGTGATTGCTTGTTCGTCTGTAATGTGATAGAGCCAAAAGGGCTCATAAAACACTTTGAAAGGAAGTTGCACCTGAAATGGGAGTACAAATGGAATAAAACAAGTTTCGCGTAAATCGAAGCCCAGGTTCCCCAAGATATGGGGTTTTTCTGGGTACCTTCATAAACAGAGAAAGAGAGAGAGAGATAATGGTTGTGAGAGAGTAGATTGACAGAGAGAGAGAGTTGGTGGTGGAGTTGTGTATATATAGATATATGTGAGTGTGTGTATATATATATGTGAATGTGCATCTATTACCAGACACCCACATATATATATATACACACACATATATATATATACACACATACACAAAGATAATATACATACATGTATATTTATATATCATATATCATCATTACCACTATTTAACATCCATTTTCCATGCTAGCATGGGTCACACTTGTTGTCCTGTTGTGAGACAAGTCAGATCAGGTGTCTATGTCTTGCTCATACAAGAACCATTTCAGGTTTGGTTTCTGTGGCTGGATACCCTTCCTAAAGCCAACCACCTTCACAGAGTGGACTGGGCCTTTATTGTTGTGTCACATCACTAACATGACCACCCTATAGGGGTGGGGGGTGGGGGTGGGGAGGGGGGAACTGGGTAATTTTTGTCTTGTCACCATCACGACAACCACCACCACCTTAGAGGGAAGACTGGGGGCGCTTTGTCATGTGACAATCTGACCACAAAACTGGGCAGTTTGGGTGCCATCTGTTCGCCACTACATTCACTGCTGATTAGGTCACCCAGGTAACAGAATCTGTCAACTGTTCTATAGAACCCTCAAAGAATTTCATAGAGCTTGTCCCCTGAGAGTGATTGCTGCTTACTGTTCCAATACAATGACCACATATAAAACCTACGTTCTTAGTTAACTTACCTTGGATCCCAGTACATCTCTTGTGTACCAGAGTCTGCATTCAGGACAAAGGATTGAATTTCTCTCACTCTTGCTATATACTTTATATATTTATAAGTGAAGACATATTTTGATATACATGTTATATATATATAAACACAGTTAAGTGGTCATGTGTGTGACATGACAAAAAGTGCCCAACCCAAATTGTAAAGTGGTTGTGTAGGTGTCATGACAACAATTACCCACTACACACTCTAAATGTGGTTGGTGTTAGGAAGGACATTAGGCCATATAAACCAAGCCAGAACTAGTTCTGTAGGAGTCAAATTCCATTGATTGAGAACTCACTGCATTTTTCACAGTTATTTTTCAGAAACAACAACTAAAGACTAACAGAAATGAATATGTAAAAAAATATTACAGGTTCCACATGTGATATTTTTAGTAGTGTTTTCATAAATCAAATAAAGAACCCCAAATTTAATGTGAGGCTGACACACACACACACATATATATATATATATACATGGAGCTATAGAAGAAAATGTGGCATATATACATACACAGGGAAAAGATATGAAGAAGATAGTGGTAAGAAACTCTCAGGAGAGCTGGACAGCAGAAGTTCTTCAGAGAAGAAACACCTCTCACACAAGTGTTTCAGTCCTTAACTTCTTACACTTTATAGGGGCCAGGCCACATCCAGGTCAATTAAGTCACATGGAGTTTTGGTTGACAGGATCTAGCTGGAACTCAGCTTTGTTGCCTCTGGTTTCGAACTTATATCTAGAAACTTTCTTGAGTTAAGAAAAAAAACATTGGTAGTCATGGTAACAGTAAGATGTCAACAGTGTCACCACCACCGCCAACTACAAACATGACTTACTTAGAGTTACCTACCTTAGAGTGTGTTAAAATACAAACACAATACCCTCAGACTGTATCGAGGTGTTTTTGTTCAAGAGCTAAATATTGTGCTATGAACATAGCACAAAATATAAATAGAATTAATAATAGAAACTTAAATTTAAACCCTAACCAAACAAACCAAGATAGCAATAATAATATTTCTAACAACAATATTCATAATAATAGTACCGTTCCGAATAACACCTCCAGAAAATGTAACTGTAGAATTAAATCCAACTGCCCCTTACAAAATAATTGTTTAGACAAAAGCGTAATTTATAAATGCACAGTTAAAACTAGAGACAAAATATTTAACTATATTGGTGCCACTTTTACAAAATTCAAAAAACGCTGGTACAACCATAAACATACATTTAATAGATCTGATAAAAAATCTTCCACTTCACTTTCACATTTAATTTGGAATTTAAAGGACAACAATATAGACTATTCAATATCTTGGGTAACGATCTCTAAAGCACCTGCATACCGAAATATGGCTTTTTCAAGAATCTGTAATTTATGTATAGAGGAAATTTATTATATAATTAACTGTCAAAACTCTATTAATTTAAAAACAAAAATATTTTCTAGTTGCAGACATCGACAAAATTCCACTTTCAGAAGTATTTTTAATTTATGATATTCATTACACTTAACTATATCTTATACACCTTTAAAATGATCCGATTATTTACTGTGTATTTCTTTAAAATTAAAAAAAATTTTAAATGATCTTTCTTCTTAAATTTATTATTTTTACCATTTGATATTATTTTCCTAATGATACTCTTATTAATTTTTTTCAGATGTTGATTGATAATCTTTAATTGACATTCTGAAAGATATCCTCTTTACAATAATTCTTCGAAATGCATAATACTTTTTGACTCTTTTTAATCTTCAAACTTTCCACACATCTTTTGACATGAATAATATGTAATTGAAATTCTCATCCTCGAAAAAATAATCTCAAACAAAATAATATATAATTTTCTCTACATACTTTCTGAATAAATCATCAAATTTAATGGTTAGCAAATAAGATTGGAGTTATCTTTTCCTTTACAAAAACACAATTGATAACTTCTATGATAAACTATATAACTTCGCCAAATTAACAACATTCTGAAAACATTTTCAATGTTAGAACAAAATATTTGAATCTACAAATTGTTCTCCTCTTACAACTTGAACTACGTCTTTTTCTTAAATATTTATGTAAAATGTAAAATCAAAATCCTCCATAACTCATATTAGAAATGTAAACAATTAATACGTGCCTTTTATTTTTATTTCTATAAAATCACCAATAATACTTATACTTGCACAATTATTAATCTATTTATACACTTACAACCTGTTCTAATGTAATAAGATAAAATGTACTTACAACCATAATTCTTCATATAATCTAATTGATTATATATACAATATTATAACTCATAATATAGCTAAATTAATTTTTTTCTAATTCTGTAATCATACTCCACCATTCCTACAAACTGTTAATCCTTTTTAAATTAACGTAAATACAAGCTCTTCTTTCTTTCTTTTTCTTTTTTTCTTTCTTCCTCCTACTCATACATACATATATCCTAATAATTATTTACCTAGCGTCTGAAAATGACGTTTTTTTCAGCCCTATACCTCAACCTCATTTGTATACTCATCTTAATAATTTGAAACATTTGACTTTTCTTCTCTTTCCCTTTACTATCCAGGAATAACTTGAACTGTTAAGATCCTATTCCTGGTTATATCAATATTTATAAAACAAACTTTGTATTTTATCTGAAGAGAGCAAACCAAAGTTTTGGTACCCTTGAATTATATATAATAGAATAAATATAGTTTCCATTTATTTAATATCATTGAATATTATACTCCAGAAAAACTGCTGAGTGCTTTGAATCAGTTATAAACACTTATATATGTTTAATTACCAACAAATTAAATATCCCTTTTGCCTATATATATATATATATATATATGGGAAAAGAGTCAGGAGTTCAGCTGTCGGGGTCCTGACTCTTTTCCTATTACCCACTCTGCTACCCTAAGTATCGAGTACTCTGGTGCATTATGATCCACCTGGTTCCTTACCACACTTCCTTCGTTATATATATATATATATATATATATATATGAATGGAGGCACATGGCCTTGCAATCGAAAGGTTGTGAGTTCAATTCTCAGACCGGCTGATGTGTTGTTTCCTTGAGCAAGACACTTTATTTCACATTGCTCCAGTTTACTCAGCTGTAGAAGTGAGATGATAGGGACTGGGGTCCCTATCATTCCACTGTAAAGTGGACGTGTAGGTGCCACGGCAAAAAAGCACCCAGCACTCACTGTAAATGAGGTTGGTGTTAGGAAGGGCATCCAGCTGTAGAAATCAAGCCAGAATCAGTTCCCGTCCCACCCTTGCAAGCAGGGAAAAGCAGACGTAAAATGATGATGATGATGATGATGAAGATATGTTTATATATGAATATATGTATATGAAAATTTGTTTGTGTGGATCAGTGTACAAACAAAAACAAGTAACATTGCTTACCAAAGTATTTTTCTCGACATGGTCTTTGTATATTGTAAGATGCAGCGACCTCACCTCGAACTTTGAAATCTTTCTGATGAAATGCAGTATTTTATGTATTGCTCGTGACTGCGCATGATAATAATATGTAACCAGCAGTTGTAGACTGATATTATATTGAAACATGGGTTAAAGAATGGGCTTTGATTAATTTTTTCTCTTCTAGCCTATACTTCATGCCTAGTCATTTGTTTTTCTTATACATTTAAATATACACATATATATATATATATATATATATATATGTGTTTGTGTGAGTGTGTAAATGGTAAACAGAAATAACACTATATATATATATATATATATATACACACACACACACACATGAAGGTAGGCTGAAAAGTTTATAGGCTAACTATGAAGAAGTGATGGTGATGCTAGATTTGTGCAATCTTGCATGCTTTAATTTCTCTGTGGAAACCTATTCCTGGTATGTTATATAATTGATGTAAAATTAACATTAGTTGGATTTAAACTCAGAGTTGAGTGCTGGAACAAACACTGTAATTCTACACAGATATATACACATGAACACATAAATATATAGTTATAATTATACCTACGTAGAAGTGGTTGATAGTTTCTGCAATCTAGGTGACTTAATTATCAGAGCAGGAAGTTGCCCTGAGAGAATAATAGCTAGAATAAGGATAAGATGGAAAAAGTTTAGAGAGCTACTCCCACTGTTGACCACAAAACGTTTCTCTCTCTGTACAATAATACGACTGTATGACACCTGTGTGATGCTGCATGGTAGTGAAACATGGGCTGTGGACTGGAGAGAAATGAAGCAACCATGCTTCATTGGAAGTGAGAGAGAAAGGACATGTTGAGGGGGATGCTGGGTTTAAGAGGGATCTTAAGAGGTGTGCAGGAGAGAAAACTGCTTTAGTATGGACATGTGACGGACATGGATAATGTTTGCTGTGTGGAGAAGTGCTGGGAAATCCTAGAAGGAAGCTGCAGTAGAGGTAGACTAAGAAGGACATAGGCAACCATGCTGAGAACTGACCTCAAATCTCTGAGACTCACAGAGGAGATGATGAAAGAAGGTGATGAGTGGAGAGAAGCCATGTTGAGAAGGACCCATCCAACTCATGCAAGCAGGAAAAACGGATGTAAAAACGATGATGATGATGTACATATACACATAGAGATATGCACATACTTATATACAAACATATACATGGACACAAATTTCTACGCATATACATATGCACTTATATACATATATATTGTTTGTAAATTCTGTACCATACAGTTTTGTTACAAAAAGTCTCAGTTACAACTGCTACAAAAAAATGAAAGGAGAATAATTTCTTAGTAAACCAGTTTTATTCAAAACATTTACAACATTGGTGACACTTTTGTGGGTAAATGTTAGTTTTTATCTTGTCAGATTGAGTCTTATTAAGTAACCTTTACAACAGAATTATTTAGCACAACACATCACAGTATATGGTCTCGCTCCTGTATATGTTAGCATCTAGTGAAGCCACAACATTCAGAGAATGATTTACTACCGACATCACAGTGATATGGTTTCCCTCATCTATGTATATGTATATATTTAGTTAACTTGCTCCATTCAAAGAAATATTTCCAAACATATCAAAGTGATATAGCTTCCCACTTGTATATATGTTTTAGTGTAATTAATGCAGCATTGAAAGAGAACGATTTCCCACAGATATCACACTGGTATGTATTTGTGGCTCAATAATTCACAATTTTGAGAGAATGATTTACCACTGATATCACTGTTATGATTTCTCTTCTGTATGTATAAGTTTGTGAGTAGTTAAGCTAGTTTTCACAGAGAATGATTTACCACAGATATCACAGTGATATGGCTTGTCTCCTGTATGTGTACGTTTGTGAGAAGTTAGGTGACTACTTACAGAGAATGATTTACCACATATATTACAGTGATATGGCTTCTCTCCAGTATGTACACGTTTGTGACAAGTTAAGTTACTCCTGTTAGAGAATGATTTCCCACAGATATCACAATGATATGGCTTGTCTCCTGTATGTATACGTTTGTGAGAAGTTAGGTGACGACTTTGAGAGAATGATTTACCACAGATATCACAGTGATATGGCATGTCTCCTGTATGTACACGTTTGTGAGAAGTTAAGCTACTACTTACAGAGAATGATTTACCACAGATATCACAGTGATATGGCTTCTCTCCTGTATGTATATGTTTATGAGTAGTTAGGTGACTACTTACAGAGAATGATTTACCACAGATATCACAGTGATATGGCTTCTCTCCTGTATGTATACGTTTGTGAGAAGTTAGGTGACTACTTTGAGAGAATGATTTACCACAGATATCACAGTGATAAGGCATGTCTCCTGTATGTACACGTTTGTGAGAAGTTAAGCTACTACTTACAGAGAATGATCTACCACAGATATCACAGTGATATGGCTGCTCTCCTGTATGTATTCGTTTGTGAGAAGTTAGGTGACTACTTTGAGAGAATGATTTACCACAGATATCACAATGATATGGTGTGTCTCCTGTATGTATACGTTTGTGAGTAGTTAAGTTTCCGTTTTTAGAGAATGATTTACCACAGATATCACAGTGATATGGCTTCTCTCCTGTATGTACACATTTGTGAGAAGTTAAGCTGCCCTTACAAGAGAATGACTTTTTACAGATATCACAGTGATATGGCTTCTCTCTTCTATACTTCAGCATCTCATCTGAAATATTTATCCTTTTAGACAGTGTTTCAGATTTTATCTTCTCATTCACACTATTTTCCATAATGATCTTTTCTTCTCAATAGAATATACAGATGCTTTTCTTGTATTATTTTTTATATTATATTCCTGAAATTATTTGTCCTACTATATTTCCCTCAACTGTGATCTCAGTTAATAATGCAAACTTCTTTTTCATCCAATTTAGTAAAAATCCAAAACATATCTTATAGTGAAGAGAAGATATTTTGCAAAAAGACTCAGTTCTGGGGAGATATTTCACAGTAATTCAACCATAGATTTATATAAAGTGTTATATCATTTCAGTATAAAAAGCTCAATATAGGTGATGTATCCAAGATAAAAAATAATAATTTATCCCAATGTCATCTGGTATTCTGAAATAAGAAAGAAACTGTATGAGATAATAGAGAATACTTAAAGAGCAGAAATAGATTTAACAGTGGAAATTTTATATTTCTATATTGGTAAACTGTAGATATCAACTTTCCTGTCCAGAGCAATTCTCTCCAATGTGAGTTGTGGTATTCCAGCATGTTCTATAAAGTTTATCATTCTACCTCTTGGGAGGTCTCCTCTGTGGCATTTTCCCAGAAAATCCATTCTAATACAACTTTCTAACATAGCTATCATCTCCTCTCCTGATGACATGTCAACACCATTTTAACCTCCACCTTTTGATTAGCGGGAGTCAATTCTTTCTCTATATCTCTTTCTCATTTCTATATCACTCTCTCTCCTTCTCTGGGCCATACAATATCTGATTTCATTTCAAGTTTTATTCAGATATCAATTGTGTTCAGACCTCCTCAAGAGGAGATAGGCTCCATGAGGTTGTAACAAATACCCAAGAAACACTATGTCTCTAGAGTACCCCTTTGACTCCACCAGGGTTACGTTTCTTGAGGACTATGCCTGGGTTTAGCCAGCCAAGAAGGGATTGAGTATCTGTATTTCAGGGAGCTTCTTTGATGGTGAAGGGACATCTGTTGGTGTCTGGTTTCATTGGTGACTACATAATAAGGTTCTATACTGTAAAGAGCTACCTGAAACACTGTCTGGTACACGTTTCAAATACATGATCAAAGCCATGTATAGGGGAGAAATCAGCAAAGTTAGGATTAACATTGACTATAGTGAAGAATTTGGAGTGCAGGTTGGTGTCTACCAGGGCTCTGTTCTTAACCCTCTTTTGTTTATTATCATCCTGCATGCTATAACAGAGGAGTTTAAGACTGGCTTCCCATGGGAACTCCTGTGTGTAGATGATCTAACAATTATAGCTGAATCTATGGCAGAATTAGAAGGAAAAACAGAGCCCTGATCCTCTCAGAGAAATGGCCTTGCTCAGTGTGCAAGAATTGTGAAGGAAGAAATTCCATCCTCTATCCAAAATGCAAACGATGGGTATATGAGAGATGTAGTGGGATCTCCGGTAGGTTAGCTAACAATGTATGTTTTACATGTGGTCATTGCACAGGAGCAGTAGGCAACAAATGGCCACAGGAAAGAAGCTCTATCAAATTCTTGGGGGGTTCCGTAGAAGAAGTAGACAGCTTCTGCTACCTTGGTGACCAAATCAGCAGCAGAGGTAGGTGTTCTGTAAGTACAGTAGTCTGAGTTAACATGGAATAGAAAAAGTTCAGGGAGCCACTACCACTGCTATCTACTATAGGCTTTTACCTGAAAACAAGGAGCAGCTGGTATAATGCATGTATACAAACAGTTTAACATATATACATGTATATGGAGGCACATGGCTTAGTGGTTAGAGCATTGGTCTTGCAATCGAAAGGTTGTGAGTTCAATTCTCAGACCGGGTGATGTGTTGTTTCCTTGAGCAAGACACTTTATTTCACATTGCTCCAGTTTACTCAGCTGTAGAAATGAAATGATAGGGACTGGGGTTCCTATCATTCCACTGCAAAGTGGTTGTGGAGGTGCCACGGCAAAAAAGCACCCAGCACTCACTGTAAAGTGGATGTGTAGATGCCACGGAATAAAAGCACCCAGCACTCACTGTCAATGAGGTTGGTGTTAGGAAGGGCATCCAGCTGTAGAAATCAAGCCGGAATCAGTTCCCATCCCACCGTAAAATGATGTTGATGATGATGATGATATATATATACACACATATAAAGAGGTAGGAGGGCTCCCGATAAGCCTGCCAAGCAAAGTGGTAGAGTTGTGGGACCTTCTCTCTTACTGAGCTGAGGATGACATTGCAGCTGACGGAGTTGAATGTGTTCTTGTGGTCAAGTTTGGGGATGACCCTGGGGGACAAGGAAGGCAAGTTGGTAAAGGCTCTGGTATTGTGGGGAGCAACCTCACATCCCAGCTTGGTACTAACCCCTAGCGGGATGGTGGAAATTTCCTCTGACAGTGAGTCAGAGCGATAGCAAACACACCTTTGCAGTGAGACAACGAAGGGTGCACCCAGCCACAATGGGGCGCAGGTCTCTGTTGGGTTTAGTGAGAACGAATAATTTGGCATCGAAGAACAGTGGGGAGATATAGGGGAGAACGTTCACTGAAGAGAACTGATTCACAAACTGAGTCAGATTCTCCAAGAGCTCGAGTCTGGGGTCACAGGAGGATAAGGAGATACCATCCTTGAGGTGCTGAGGTCGAAGGCCATCAATCCTGAGCCTGAACTAGTGGGGAAGGATGTAATCACCTTTCTGATGTTATCAGTGGTGTAGACCAGTCTTGAGTATTCTGGTGGTTCAGGCCAGTGTAACTGATCATATGGGGGTACCGATGGGTGCTTCTCTTTCAGTCTATCAAGAGAATCAGAGTTACACGGAGTAAGGGAGGACAGAGAAGAGAAGAGATGGACAGTCCTCAGTACAGAGCTGAGCTAGTCGTTGAAGTGTGGGACGTCTTATGTATAGAAAAAATATATAATGTATATATATTTTAGACATGTGCATATAATCTCATATGTAAATTTAATAATATATTTCCTGGTATGAATAAACATTTTTAGATGGTTTATAACACAAAAAATAGAAAAGTTAGTCAGAAATACTTTTAAAAAACGTAATAATGATAAAAATTGTGGAAATACCTTGAAAATATTTATGTAGTACTAGCAGTGGTACCCGGCGTTGCACAGGATAAGGTATTTTGGAACGCGGGCCGCCAACAGACCTAATGCCTTCGGTCTATTGGGAAGCCAAAAATCCACCAGAAAGCCTCATTGCTACTGATGTAACGGCTGTTGTCCTGCTGTAGACCGAACATAGCAGTGTCTGAACCCTTATTCACGTAGTTGCAGATGTACTTGATGGACTTGACGGAGCTACAGAATTCCACGTTGACATGGGCACCGAAGGTCTTCAAAAGAAGTAGGCAGTAGGGCACTATCCATCGGTTGTCGACCTCGTGCTTTCCAACTGTCGCTGTGAAACCACTGTCTCCAGGTTGACGTCGTCTGTACAATGGGTATCCATCCACGCCAGTCTGGGTTTCTTTAAGGAACTTTCGGGGAAACCTTTTGCTGCAGACATTGTTGTTCAGGCAAGGTGAGCTCAAATTGAAACTATGCCCACATAGACCATGTTTGCCTTCACTATTTCGTAGAGGTCTTTGTCCGCAGACGGATCGGGAAGCTCAGCGGAGATGACCTTGTCAATGTCGTTTGGAGATATTCTTGTGGACAGCCAGATGAGGATATGGGCATGTGGTAGGCCCCTCTTCTGCCACTTGACGGTGTACATGTCACATTTAACTGGTCTGAAGACCTGTCCTCTCTTGATGAGCTCCATCAGGTTGATAAGCTTCAGCCGAAAGACTCTGGCCAGGAGGTCATGCCTGTCTTTGGCCTGTTGCCTTTGGAACAGTTCTGCAGCAATCTCCTTCCACTTAGGATTGCAAGTGAAAGTGATGAACAGGTCGGGCCTGCCATAATGCTAAACGCAAGTCATGGCATCTTGCGTCCTCTCGTGGTGAAAGTTGATGGAAGAATGCAGAGTTTTCCTACGCTGGCTGGCGCTGCATCATTGGTGAGTGCATCTCGGAGGTGGATGTAGCTCTCTGACCGCAATTGCCTCTGGGGTGACCGGATGAAGCACAACCTTTCCGATTCCATTTTTGCACACATGTTGACGGTGAATTGCTGAAAGAGGTCTCTTGATTGGTGCTGGTGGTTGAAGGAGTTGCGGCGTACCATGAAGCTGTAAGAGTAGAAACTCATGCAGGAAACAGTTTTATTGGTTGAACGCCCAGGATGTTTGGGATTATGCTGAGGAATACCAAATCGGTAGCCGTCCTCTCCTTTCACAAACAGCAGTGTATATTGAAGAGCGTCATAAGACCTTTGCGTTTCGCTTATACGTTGGAGGATGTTGTCTCGTCGCCATGGAACAATGTCTCGAGGGTTGTGCTGATAACCTGTGAAGAAGTACAGCTATTTCATTGCATGCAGGTGAATTGAAGCGGCCCGAATGTTCGCCAGGTCTTTTCGAAACATCAATTACGACATTGAAATTTGATACGTTTCCAATGCGTACTTGAAGCTGATGACATAGCTGTTGTATGTGTGCAAAATGTCTTGTAGGTTTCTGATAATGTCAAGGTTGGTACCAGGTGAAATGGAGTTCCGCATGGCAGCCTGTTCGTTGACATTCCCGATGAAGTAAATTTGGAGGAACTGAGGACCTTGGTTGGCAGTAGATTGGAGCAGTCCGATTCTATGATACACCTGCCCTTGCACTTTAAATGTGGGCATAAATCCACCCTCTCTGACAACATTTGCCCTGGAAGGCGCAATTACCCAGGAAGATGTCATCTGGAAGGCGGATATTACCCAGAAACTGCTTTGAATTGGCAATTGAGCCTGAAAGGAGGATCTTCAGCGGTTGTGATGGGTCCTCCAGTGGGTGCAGTTTGACCTTCCCGTTTGAGCAGCACATACCAGGTGGTTCCCCCGACAACTTTTTAGCATTGCAAAATGAGCACATTTTTGACATACTTTCAAGTGTCATGTTTGGATGGCTGCCGTAATCAAAGACAGGGCTGTACTCAAAAGCTTTGAAGACCCATTGTGAGCTGCACGGCTTTGAAACACCTTGCCTAAAGGCTCTTCGTTGGACATTACTCTCTAGACGGTTATCGCGGTCTTGCGCCGTTTTGGAAAATCAGCATCCATTGCCCGACGTCTAACGCGCTGTTCTTTGTTCTCCGCAGCCTGTGAAGCAGAAGTTGACGCGGCATCAGAGGTTTGGCGACGTTTACGCTGGTCTTCAGTCCCCGCAGCTCTTGCAGCAGACGATGTGGCATCAGCGGTATGGCAGCTTCGTCTGTTTCGAGTGCTCTTCTTACAGCACCACGTTCAGCAGCTTGTGACCGTCGGATAGTAGAATCTTCTGATGATTCATTTGCCCACCTTGCTCTTGACCTTGCAGCTTTCGCAGTGTTTCGGCTGATGGAATATCTCTTCCTTCGAGGCATGACCTAAAAGTAGGAGGAAGGGCACTGAGACTCACTCCTAGAGCAAGGGCTAATTTGTAAGTGAATTGCATTAGGTGTCTATGGATTTGTCTACTGGTATGTGGCCTAAAGGCAAAGCAACTTGCTTAACTACCCTCAGGGTATTGGGATGACAGTAAACTTAACATTGCGACAACCAAGGCCAAAAAAGAAGTAAAGGTCAACGATACGACTGTGGGAAGCACTGTAAAAATGTGTAGGCATTAGCGCCCACGTGCATCAGGTGAAAACTGGAGAGAGAAACTGTGTGCGCTTACTAAATGTCTGTGGAATGAGTGGTAGATTTGACCTTGAGCAGGGGTTGCAGAGCAACCGGTGTCAGAGGGTTGGAAGTGGAAACCCTGCACACAAAAGGGAATAGGGAAAATGCAGGTAGTTATGGTTGAAGGAGCAGATTAAGGATTAGCATAATACCACGCACACGGAGACCGAAGTAGAGCGAAAGCGTCAACGTGTTGCCATTGAAAATTTTAGGTGCAACAGGAGGATTAGCACAGCACGAGTTTAGGGTGCCAATGTCGCGGCCGCACAAACATTCCCCGAATAAACGCAAACGTTTTCGGGTTGTTCACCTAATGTGGGCCTGTAGCAATGTATCTGGCGTTGAACAGGATGGGGTACTTTGGTTCATGGGGGTTCACCAACAGACCCTAATAGTGGAACAACTGCATGCCTGGACAATAACAGAAGAAGGTATACCGAGCACTCTAGGTGCAATAAGTAGTAGGTGTGCTTTTCGTTCCACATGTAGAAATGGGCTAGGTGCTTTTGGACTATTATAAACTAGCATGACTGACAGGGATAGATGTCATCAGGGAAGTCTGCAATGCTTAAGCAAGGCACGATGTGCAGTCGGACAGCATGCAGAGCCTTCCCAAAGGAGTTCACCGCATCTCAGTAAGTAAACACAACCGGACAAAATCACCCATTAAAATTAATGTGGAGTTACAAAAATATTTTAATTTTAAGGTACAGAGGCATTTAAAGGGCGTGTGTGCTGGTCTGTAGCGTGACCTGTAAGGCCTATAATGGAATTGCTATATAGCACTGTCTGACTGCCCATAAGTGGTTGGAATAACGCGCAGCATAGGAAGGACAGTGTATTCCAGGACCAATTTAAAAAAAAAATCAGAGCAGGCAGTTTACATTCACTAATATCCACCCATAGAGCAAGGGGTAACTTGACAGTGAACAGAAGCCCGAACTCTTGCGATTTCCGAACCGTTGACTGTGTAATGGTTAGGCTACGAGTTCCAACATAACTGGGGGGGGGGGGGGGGGTGCAGCGTTAAAGGGGGTGGGCGTAATTGGAACACCTAAGCTAAGTTTAGTATTGCCACAACCACGACTGGCAAAGAAGTAAGGGTCTGGTGGTATGTAAGTAAGCAACACTGTGAAAACTGAAGCTATTAGCAGCTAAATACATTTGCTTAAAACGTGAGGAAAAAGTTGTGTGCACTTACCAACTGTTTGGGGAATGAGTGTGAGATTTGCCTTGAGCAGGGGTGGCAGAACAACCGGAGGCAGTGGGCCGTAAGTGGTATTCTGCACGCAGAGAGAATTGTTGGAAGTCAGTCCACGAATTGCGTCACGATTGGGCAGCAGACGTCAGTCGGAAGGTAACGACGTAGGCAATTGTGTGAAGTTCGAGCGGGGGAGAGAGAGAGAGAGAGAGGGGGGGGGGGGCATGTTAAAGTAGGGTTTTTTGGGGCGATTCCAAAAAATGATTTTTTTTATGTGCATAAGATGCCTTGAAAATATCGGGAAAATCGGCTAGACGTAACGCCTCAAAAAAGCCCTAAAAAGCTGAAAAAAAATGAAGTTTTTCACCTAATGCAGGCCCTAGGCCATAAAAAAAAGTTGGATTTTCTTTGCTCATGGTATGAAGAAGCGACTGACTAATACATAGTTACAATTTCAAAGAAATCGATCTGATGTAACACCTAAAAAAAACCCCTTAAAAAGCTGAAAAAAAACCGCAGTTTTTCACCTAATGCAGGCCCTAGGGTATCATAAAGTTGAATTTATGTGCATAACACTCCCTGAAAATTTTGAAAAAGTTGGGTATTTCTCGAGTTTTAGGGATTCAAACTCACAGACACACACACAGACTGACATCTACAGTTTTATATATATAGATAATATTTGGGTAGTCGACCCATAGACTATCCAAATAAACACCCCAACCATAGATTACCTGTACTAGACATAGAACTCTGGTTAGTAATAGAACACAAATCCTCCATTTGCATTATGCCAAACCCATGACCAACACCAAAGAATTAGAGAGACATAACACTTCATGCAGTTCTCTGAGAGAGAAGATCAGGGTATATAAAGGAGCTAGAACTAAATGGGTAAAGATGGTAGAAAATGATGCAAATGGAACTTGCCCCATGTATAGGAGCACATTTTAGAACAGAATAGAAAGGACTAGGAATAAGGCAAATAAAATAAACTCATGGCAAAAAATACCAGAGTGTCACTACAACCCATAGAGGCGAACTAGCTTATAGATTTAGAAGGGCCCTAGATAAGCTCAAACTAAATATTAAGATAGTTGAAAGACCAGGTATTCCCATAAAAACATACTCATTTCAAAGATCCCCCTGTGCTGATAGGAAATGCATAGTCTGCAAGCTCAGCCCGCAAATTAATTGTAGAAGTTAGAGGTAAGCGGAGGGAAGAATAGAAAGTGGAGATGGGGGGAGAAGAGTGCGTGGAGATAAGTGTGGTCATGTAAAAGGCAGACAAATACTGTGGAAGAGAAAGAGCAATGAACATACAAAGAGATGGAAAAAATATTAGAAGTAAAAATTCAAAGGCTGTGAGTGTAATATTCCACATGGGTGAAACCGCAGTAAATTTAAAAATTGTAAAACCATAGCAAAGATAGGGAAGTGATATTAAAATATCGGGGACAGGGAAATTGAGATTGAGAAAATAAGAAAGGAAACAAGGAGAACTAGCAAAGAGAAAGGGGATTATGAGGTGTACCAAATACGGGGAAATGAGTGTGAGGTGTTGAGAGTGAGTAAATATTTAAAATAGTTGTTTCTACTTTTGGCGCAAGGCCATAAATTAACCAGTACATTACTGGTACTTTATTTTATCGACCCCTTAAGGATGAAAGGAAAAGTTAACCTCGACGGGATTTGAACTCAGACCATAAAGGGACGTAACTGTAACTCTACTGAGTGAGATATTAAAACATTGAAGGGAAGAGATTGGAATTGAGAAAAGAAATTTGAAATTAACTGAAGATTGTGGATGAAGTTGTTTGTTTTTAAGCAAAAACGATGAGAAATCAAAAAGTGTTAATTGATTAATTGACCGTGTAGTTAAGAGGTCGTAGACAAAATATATTACGAGTGTGTATATTAGATGGGGAGGTATAATATATTGTCTATTATGTTTAATGTATAGGAAAATATATATAATGTATATATATTTTTGACGTGTGTATATAATCTCATTTGTAAATTTAATTTATAGTAACAATTTTTAGACGGTTTATAACAAAAAATATAGAAAAGTTAGTTAGAAATATTTTAAAATTAAAACATAATAAATTAGTGAAAAAAACGTAGTCATGATAAAAATACTTGAATTACCTTCAAAATATTTATGTCTTTAGCCAGAGATTTGATAGGAAATATGTATATATTAGGTTGATATGTGGTCTAAAATATATATTGTCCATAAATGACTATATCAGATGTTCTGGTGAAATAGTCGTTTTTCTACTACAGATTATAATGGAACTCTTAGTAGACACAATTGTAAAGTAAGAATAGATATGACAGTGTAAAACTGATGTCAGGGAAAGAAAATTGTGTGTGTATATATATATAATTGTTACACAAGATATAATTAGACTAAGTAAAGTTGTAATGAAGACAGCAGATACGGGATGACTTTGACAATTTTCAACACGCTTGCCGGTGTCATACGTTATAAGTCCCTGATATAATTTAATACATTCAAACACAGTTCCAAGCGTATTTAATTGATGGTAAATCAAAAAGTATCACTCAGTAAAATATCAATTATATATCTATAAGAAAACCTCTACGTAAACTCTCTACCCGCTAGAAATAGTAGCTATATTATCTATTACAACTTTGTTTTATGTTTAAACTCTAAGTTTGGTTATACAATCAACAACAGTCAATCTTTTGTATAGACTTCGGAATAAACTTGAAGACCGTCAAAATATAATTTTCTTTCTCGTTTTATATGCAGGGGCCTCGTTTGCCTTAAAAATGTGAGAGGGACAAACCAACATTTGTTGATTCTTAAATGAGCATGTTCGTATTGCTTACGGTGCCTTTCCCGGACCCTATCACATGAGTAAAATGTTACACTAATTAAATTTTATATATTCAAATGTTCAGATATAAAAAAATAAGCTTTAAAATAATTTATTACATCAAATAAACAAAAATCAAAAGATGGTTTGTCTCCTGTTCCTGAACAAGTGTGTGTGTGTGTGTGGGGGGGGGGGGGGCTTGTCCCCTGAAACAAGTCCCTTGTACGTATGTGTAGTGACCTACATTCCGCGGGCTCACATACATTCTCTGTGCGTGATTTGGCTCAGCTCAGCCAATCAACGCCAGTAGAAGAGGATGTATCCCTACGCGTCCTGAGGGAGAAATTACCCGCGAAGATTTGAAGAATCTCTCTCTTGCACCAGGAACTTCGAACCAGCAACACGTACATGTGACGGTGAGATTTTGCACCTTAGCCTGCCGGCTTTCCGGCGCAATCCCTTTTGTAACCTCATTTTATGTGTAACTTCGACCATACCAAGTTAACCAATACGTCCCTTTACGATCTGAGTTCAAATCCCGCCGAGGTTGACTTTGCCTTTCATCCTTACGGGGTCGATAAAATAAAGTACCAGTAATGCACTGGATAATTGCTGGCCTTGTGCCTAAAGTAGAAACAATTATTTGTGCTACAATGAGGGGTGGATTGGCAGTATCGGTAGAGGGTCGGACGCCATGCTTTCCAGCATAGTTACGTCCCTTTACGATCTGAGTTCAAATCCCGCCGAGGTTGACTTTGCCTTTCATCCTTACGGGGTCGATAAAATAAAGTACCAGTAATGAACTGGGTATTTGCTGGCCTTGTGCCTAAAGTAGAAACAATTATTTGTGCTACAACAAAAATAAACATACATTTCATCTCTAATTTCTACTGTTGACGTCATTATTATGTTACTCGTGTCTCAATAACATTATTATACTATGCTGTGGATTGGGAGTATCGGTAGAGGGTCGGACGCCATGCTTTCCAGCATAGTTACGTCCCTTTATGATCTGAGTTCAAATCCCGCCGAGGTTGACTTTGCCTTTCATCCTTACGGGGTCGATAAAATAAAGTACCAGTAATGCACTGGGTAATTGCTGGCCTTGTGCCTAAAGTAGAAACAATTATTATACTATGCTGCTTGGCAGTATCGGTAGAGGGTCGGACGCCATGCTTTCCAGCAGAGTTACGTCCCTTTACGATCTGAGTTCAAATCCCGCCGAGGTTGACTTTGCCTTTCATCCTTACGGGGTCGATAAAATAAAGTACCAGTAATGCACTGGGTAATTGCTGGCCTTGTGCCTAAAGTAGAAACAATTATTATACTATGCTGCTAAATATGTATGTATATATAATAAAAATGATAATAATGAAATTATTGTGTGTAAAGTGCTCAGGTGCACTACAACTCGTCAAAGGTGTATGTATAGTACATAGAATAATTGTTTCTACTTTTGGCACAAGGCCAGCAATTACCCAGTACATTACTGGTACTTTATTTTATCGACCCCATAAGGATGAAAGGCAAAGTTAACCTCGGCGGGATTTGAACTCAGAATGGCAAGGGCCGTAACTCTATGCGTCAAAGCATGGCGTCCAACCCTCTACCGATACTGCCAATTCACCGAGAATAATACACAAATGTCAGGGAAGTACATGTGTGTATGTGTTAGCTGTAGTGTTGGCGGATCTTGGGAAGCATGGAGGCCTTAACGGGTGCAGTGTCTTGACAGCTAACAACTGATGCAGGTAGTTTGTTCCATGCTTCAGCAACTCTGTGCGTGAAAAAATGTTTCCGAAAGTCATGGGAACTGTGCTGTTTTCTGACTGTGGGCATGTCCACGTGTGTTAGACACATGGAAATCAAAAAGGTATTCAGGGTTGTTGTTGGCAACATGGTTAACAATTTTGTGGGTGTTTACCAAGTCAGTTGCTAGGCGTCGGAGCTTCAATGTATCCATGCCCAGAGAAGCAAGGCGCTCAGAGTATGATAGATGCCTGATGGAGGGTATTCGCTTGGTTGCACGTCTCTGAACAGTTTCCAGGCGGTTAATCTTCTGAGCAAGATAGGGGTTCCAGACTGGTGATGCAAATTCTAAGTGTGGCCGCACCATAGTCATGTACAGCCTTAAATAGATATCTGGAGAGCGGCTGACAAAGGTCTTGCTGAGTGATGTTAACACACCCTCGGCCCTCTTGACAATTTTAGAGACGTGCTTCGTCCAACGCAAATCGCTGCTGACCGTAATGCCCAGGTCACGTTCACAAGAAGACTTCTTGATATTAGTGCTGTGGAGGGAGTATGTGGACGCTGGATTTTTACTCCCAAAATGCATGGTGGTGCACTTGTCCACAGCTAGCTTGAGTTGCCAGTCTGAGATCCATTGTTGCATTGTGTCCAGGCCAGACTGCAAGCAAGATCTATAGTGTTCAGGATCTGTCCTTTTTATCTCAAGGTACAGCTTGATGTCATCTGCGTACTTTAGTACCGTGGCATTCTTTAAGTTGGCATCTATGTCATTAATATATTCCACAAACAAAAAGGGGCCAAGAACAGATCCCTGTGGTACACCTGATGACATCTCATATGATGAGGAATGCTGTCCCAGAACCGTGACTACCTCTCTTCGACTGAGAATGAAGGATTTCAACCAGATAAAAAGATCATCCTTCACACCCATTGCAGAGAGTTTTGCCATAAGCCTTTTGTGTGGCACAGAATTGAAGGCTTTCGCAAAGTCAAGGTAAACAACATCCACCCATGAGCCGCCATCAGTGATCCAGGTGATGTCCTCAAGAAACTCTATAAGTTGGTCACAGCAGCTGGAGTTGGGGATAAATCCAAATTGCGAGGGCCGGATAAGACTGTGAGAACTCCAGAAGTTCCAAAGTGTTTCTCTGACACATATATGTATGTATATCGACACACACATAATAAATAAGCATGTATAGTATATATCATCATTATCATCATCCTTAAACCTCCATTTTCCATGCTAGCATGGGTCAGACGAGTTGCCCCGTTGTGTGAAAAGTTAGATCAGATGACCGTATCTTGCTTATACAAGAACGATTTTTCGCTTGGTTTCTATGGCTGTATGTCCTTCCTAACTCCAACTACATTTACAGAGAGCTGGTGTTGTTGTGTATATATATATATATGTGAGTGTGTGTGTATATATATATGTGCGTGTGTGTCTATGACCAGTGTATATAGATCACAGACACCCACATATATATATATATATATATATAACGAGGGAATTGTGGTAAGGAACCAGGTGGACCATAACACACCAGAGTACTCAATACTTAGGGTAGTAGAGTGGGTGATAGCAAAAGGTATGACCCCGACGGCAGAATGCAAGCCATTTCGACGGCTATTTCAGGACTAAATTAGAATTTTTAGCCTGGTAAATAAATAGCCGAACTTATCAAGGGGAATTTCCTTATATGAGAAGATTGTAATTGTCAAGAGGAATGGTCAAATTTTGTTGTAAAGACAAATAGATGTCATGGCATTTGGTGGGAGGTAGGGGTGGCTGAACTTGCCGGTAGAACAAAGAGGAGTGAGTAAAGCCAGTCAGGCGTTGAAAATGAAATCTATACAATAGATTCTAAGGATAGTGTATGAAAGAAAGTTCTGGGGAAAAGGAGGAGAGGAGTATAAAGAATAGGTAAGTCGAGGACGATGAAAAAAAAGAAAAGTATATATATATAAAAAATTATATATTGTGAAATGAGTGAAAAAAAACCCCATAAAACAAATACAGTAGAATCTAGAAACAGCTGCAATAATTAGTAAGTGTTAAGTACGTCGAAGCTATAGAAAAGTTTAATAAGTAGAGAGTATAAGATACTAAATAAGAGAAAGTAAAAATGGGTCGTGAAAAATATAATGCGAACTTTTCAAGGGGTCTAACACAGCCGCTATCAATAGTTAGTAAAGCTATCTTACAAATACAGGTGAATAATTAGAGTGGAGAAACTAATAAATGAGAAATATAGAAATAGTAGAAATGGAGTAGTAACAAAAAAAGAAATTACTGGGCCCTAACACATCTGCTATAAAAGTTGGTAAAGCGTAATCAGCCAATTCTATCTTAAAATTACAGGGGTGGGGGTACTGAGGCTACGGAGGACCAAAGGTTGCATCGGGGTAGGCGAAAGGGGAAAGACAAACGAGGAAGAAGATCGGGGGTGGAAGGAAGTGATAGAAAGAGACGGGGGGAAGAAGGACACATAGAGGAAAAGAAAAGAGGTACTTCTACCTATGTAAGCAGGGGTTTCCCCTAACTTATTCGGCAAGTGGGGTGGGGGGTATCAGCCCTTGTCTACGCATCCGGGTCGTTATGGGGTATTAGGTAGAGGTAGGTCCTACGCAATCTATGTCTGCATGCGGTAGAAATACCTCTTTTCTTTTCCTCTATGTGTCCTTCTTCCCCCCGTCTCTTTCTATTGGGGTAAAGACAGTAGGTACTAGGGTGAGATAGTGAAATTGGGGTGAAGACAGTAGCTACTAGGGTGAGATAGTGACATTGGGGTGAAGGCAGTAGCTACAAGGGTGAGATAGTGACATTGGGGTAAAGACAGTAGCTACTAGGGTGAGATAGTGAAATTAGGGTGAAGACAGTAGCTACTGGGTGAGATAGTGACATTGGGGTAAAGACAGTAGCTACTAGGGTGAGATAGTGAAATTGGGGTGAAGACAGTAGCTACTAGGGTGAGATAGTGACATTGGGGTGAAGACAGTAGCTACTACGGTGAGATATTGACATTGGGGTGAAGGCAGTAGCTACTACGGTGAGATATTGACATTAGGGTGAAGACAGTAGCTACTAGGGTGAGATAGTGACATTGGGGTAAAGACAGTAGCTACTAGGGTGAGATAGTGACATTGGGGTGAAGACAGTAGCTACTACGGTGAGATATTGAGATTGGGGTGAAGATAGTAGCTACTACGGTGAGATAGTGACATAGGGGTGAAGGCAGTAGCTACTACGGTGAGATAGAGAAATTGGGGTGAAGACAATAGCTACTAGGGTGAGATAGTGACATTGGGGTGAAGACATTAGCTACTAGGGTGAGATAGTGAAATTGGGGTGAAGACAGTAGCTACTAGGGTGAGATAGTGACATTAGGGTGAAGACAGTAGCTACTACGGTGAGATAGTGACATTGGGGTGAAGACAGTAGCTACTAGGGTGTGATAGTGACATTGGGGTGAAGGCAGTAGCTACTAGGGTGAGATAGTGACATTGGGGTGAAGACAGTAACTACTACGGTGAGATATTGACATTGGGGTGAAGGCAGTAGCTACTACGGTGAGATAGTGACATTGGGGTGAAGGCAGTAGCTACTAGGATGAGATAGTGACATTGGGGTGAAGGCAGTAGCTACTAGGGTGAGATAGTGACATTGGGGTGAAAACAATAGCTATTAAGGTGAGATAGTGACATTGGGGTGAAGACAGTAGCTACTAGGGTGAGATAGTGACATTAGGGTGAAGACAGTAGCTACTAGGGTGAGATAGTGACATTAGGGTGAAGACAGTAGCTACTACGGTGAGATATTGACATTGGGGTGAAGACAGTAGCTACTAGGATGAGATAGTGACATTGGGGTAAAGAGAGTAACTACTAGGGTGAGATAGGGACATTGGGGTGAAGACAGTAGCTACTAGGGTGAGATAGTGACATTGGGGTGAAGACAGTAGCTACTGGGGTGAGATAGTGACATTGGGGTGAAGACAGTAGCTACTAGGGTGAGATAGTGAAATTGGGGTGAAGGCAGTAGCTACAAGGGTGAGATAGTGAAATTGGGGTGAAGACAGTAGCTACTAAGGTGAGATAGTGACATTGGGGGTGAAGACAGTAGCTACTAGATTGAGATAGTGACATTGGGGTGAAAACAGTAGCTACTAGGGGTCAATAATGACGTTGGGGTAAAGACCGTAGCTACTAGGGTGAGATAGTGACATTGGGGTGAAGACAGTAGCTACTAGGGTGAGATAGTGACATTAGGGTGAAGACAGTAGCTACTAGGGTGAGATAGTGACATTGGAGTAAAGACAGTAGATACTACGGTGAGATAGTGACATTGGGGTGAAGACAGTACCTACTAGGGTGAGGTAGTGACATTAGGGCGAAGACAGTGGCTACTAGGGTGAGATAGTAACATTGGGGTGAAGACAGTAGCTACTAGGGTGAGATAGTGATATTGGGGTACAGACAGCAGCTACTAGGGGGAGTTAGTGACATTGGGATGAAGACAGTAGCGACTAGGGTGAGATAGTGACATTGGGGTGAAGACAGGAGCTACTAGGGTGAGATAGTGACATTAGGGTGGAGACAATAGCTACTAGGGTGAGATAGTGACATGGGGTGAAGACAGTAGCTACTAGAGTGAGATAGTGACATTGGGGTGAAGACAGTAGATACTAGGGTGAGATAGTGACATTAGGGTAAAGACAGTAGTTACAAGGGTGAGATAGTGACATTGGGGTAAACACAGTAGCTACTAGGGTGAAGGCAGTAGCTACTAGATTGAGATAGTGACATTGGGGTGAAGACAGAAGCTACTAGGGTGAAATAGTGACATTAGGGTAAAGACAGTAGCTACTAGGGTGAGATAGTGACATTGGGGTGAAGACAGTACTACTAGGGTGAGATATTGACATTAGGGTGAAGACAGCAGCTACTAGGGTGAGATAGTGACATTAGGGTGAAGTCACTAGCTACTAGGGTGAGATAGTGACATTGGGGTAAAGACAGTAGCTAATAGGGTGAGATAGTGACATTGGGGTGAAGACAGTAGATACTAGGGTGAGATAGTGACATTAGGGTGAAGACACTAGCTACTAGGGTTCAATAGTGACATTGGGGTAAAGACAGTAGCTACTAGTGTGAGATAGTGACATTGGGGTGAAGACAGTAGCTACTAGGGTGAAACAGTGACATTGGGGTGAAGACAGGAGCTACTAGGGTGAGATAGAGACATTAGAGTGGAGACAATAGTTACTAGGGTGAGATAGTGACATTGGGGTGAAGACAGAAGCTACTAAGGTGACATAGTGACATTACGGTGAAGACAGTAGCAACTAGGGTGAGATAGTGACATTGGGGAGGCGACAGTAGCTACTAGAGTGAAATAGTGACATTAGGGTGGAGACAGTAGCTACTAGGGTGAGATAGTGACATTGGGGTACAGACAGTAGCTACTAGGGTGAAGACAGCAGCTACTAGGGTGACATAGTGACATTGGGATGGAGACAGTAGTTACTAGGGTGGGATAGTGAAATTAGAGTGAAGACAGTAGCTACTAGGGTTAAGACAGTAGCTACTAGGATGAGGTAGTGACATTGGAGTAAAGACAGTAGCTACTAGGGTGAGATAGTGATATTGGGGTGAAGATAGTACCTACGAGGGTGAGGTAGTGACATTAGGGCGAAGACAGTAGCTACTAGGGTGAGATAGTGACGTTGGGGTGAAGAGAGTAGCTACTAGGGTGAGATAGTAACATTGGGGTGAAGACAGTAGCTACTAGGGTGAGATAGTGATATTGCGGTGAAGACAGTAGCAACTAGGGTGAGATAGTGAGATTGGGGTGAAGACAGTAGCTACTAGGGTGAAATAGTGACATTGGCGTGAAGACAGGAGCTACTAGGGTGAGATAGTGACATTAGGGTGGGGACAATAGTTACTAGGGTGAGATAGGGACATTGGGGTGAAGACAAAAGCTACTAAGGTGACATAGTGACATTACGGTGAAGACAGTAGCTACTAGGGTGAGATAGTGATATTAGGGTGGAGACAATAGCTACTAGGGTGAGATAGTGACATTGGGTTGAACACAGTAGATACTAGGGTGGGATAGTAACATTAGGGTGAAGAAAGTAGCCACTAGGGTGAGATAGTGACATTGGGGTGAAGACAGTAGCTACTAGCGTGAGATAGTGACATTGAGGTGAAGACAGTAGCTACTAGGGTTCAATAGTGACATGGGGGTGAAGACACTAGCTACTAGGGTGAGATAGTGTCATTAGGGTGAAGACAGTAGCTACTAGGGTGGGGTAGTGACATTGGAGTAAAGACAGTAGCTACTAGGGTGAGATAGTGATATTAGGGTGAAGACAGTAGCTACTAGGGTGAGGTTGTGACATTAGGGCGAAGACAGTAGCTACTAGGTTGAGATAGTGACATTGGGGTGAAGAGAGTAGCTACTAGGGTGAGATAGTGACATTGGGGTGAAGACAGGAGCTACTAGGGTGAGATAGTGACATTAGGGTGGAGACAATAGCTACTAGGGTGAGATAGTGACATGGAGTGAAGACAGTAGCTACTAGAGTGAGATAGTGACATTGGGGTGAAGACAGTAGATACTAGGGTGAGATAGTGACATTATGGTGAAGACACTAGCTACTAGGGTCAGATAGTGACATTGGGGTAAAGACAGTAGCTAATAGGGTGAGATAGTGACATTGGGGTAAACACAGTAGCTACTAGGGTGAGATAGTGACATTGGGGTAAACACAGTAGCTAATAGGGTGAGATAGTGACATTGGGGTGAAGACAGGAGCTACTAGGGTGAGATAGTAACATTAGGGTGGAGACAATAGCTACTAGGGTGAGATAGTGACAAGGGGTGAAGACAGTAGATACTAGAGTGAGATAGTGACGTTGGGGTGAAGACAGTAGATACTAGGGTGAGATAGTGACATTAGGGTGAATACACTAGCTACTAGGGTGAGATAGTGAAATTGGGGTGAAGACAGTAGCTACTAGGGTTCAATAGTGACATTGGGGTAAAGACAGTAGCTACTAGGGTGAGATAGTGACATTAGGGTGAAGACAGTAGCTACTAGGGTGAGACAGTGACATTGGGGTAAAGACAGTAGCTAATAGGGTGAAATAGTGGCATTAGGGTGGAGACAGTAGCTACTAGGGTGAGATAGTGATATTGGAGAGGCGACAGTAGATACTAGGGTGAGATAGTGACATTAGGGTGAAGACAGTAGCTACTAGGGTGAGATAGTGACATTAGGGTACAGACAGTAGCTACTAGGGTGAAGACAGCAGCTACTAGTGTGACATAGTGACATTGGGGTGGAGACAGTAGCTACTAGGGTGGGATAGTGAAATTAGAGTGAAGACAGTAGCTACTAGGGTTAAGACAGTAGCTACTAGGATGAGGTAGTGACATTGGAGTAAAGACTGTAGCTACTAGGGTGAGATAGTGATATTGGGGTGAAGACAGTAGCTACTAGGGTGAAATAGTGACATTGGGGTGAAGACAGTAGCTACTAGAGTGAGATAGTGACATTGGGGTGAAGACAGGAGCTACTAGGGTGAGATAGTGACATTAGGGTGGAGACAATAGTTACTAGGGTGAGATAGAGACATTGGGGTGAAGACAGAAGCTACTAAGGTGACATAGTGACATTACGGTGAAGACAGTAGCAACTAGGGTGAGATAGTGACATTGGGGAGGCGACAGTAGCTACTAGAGTGAAATAGTGACATTAGGGTGGAGACAGTAGCTACTAGGGTGAGATAGTGACATTGGAGAGGCGACAGTAGATACTAGGGTGAAGGAGTGACATTGGGGTACAGACAGTAGCTACTAGGGTGAAGACAGCAACTACTAGGATGACATAGTGACATTGGGGTGGAGACAGTAGCTACTAGGGTGAGATAGTGATATTGGGGTGAAGATAGTACCTACTAGGGTGAGGTAGTGGCATTAGGGCGAAGACAGTAGCTACTAGGGTAAGATAGTGACATTGGGGTGAAGAGAGTAGCTACTAGGGTGAGATAGTAACATTGGGGTGAAGACAGTAGCTACTAGGGTGAGATAGTGACATTGGGGTACAGACAGTAGCTACTAGGGTGAGATAGTGTCATTGGGGTAAAGACAGTAGCTAATAGGGTGAGATGGTGACATTGGGGGGAAGACAGTAGCTACTAGGGTGAGATAGTGATATTGGAGTGAAGACTGTAGCTACTAGGGTGAGATAGTGACATTGGGGTGAAGACAGTAGCTACTAGGGTGAAATATTGACATTGGGGTGAAGACAGTAGCTACTAGAGTGAGATAGTGACATTGGGGTGAAGACAGGAGCTACTAGGGTGAGATAGTGACATTAGGGTGGGGACAATAGTTACTAGGGTGAGATAGGGACATTGGGGTGAAGACAAAAGCTACTAAGGTGACATAGTCACATTACGGTGAAGACAGTAGCTACTAGGGTGAGATAGTGATATTAGGGTGGAAACAATAGCTACTAGGGTGAGATAGTGACATTGGGTTGAAGACAGTAGATACTAGGGTGAGATAGTAACATTAGGGTGAAGAAAGTAGCTACAAGGGTGAGATAGTGACATTGGGGTGAAGACAGTAGCTACTAGAGTGAGATAGTGACATTAGGGTGAAGACAGTAGCTACTAGGGTGAGATAGTGACATTGGGGTAAAGACAGTAGCTACTAGCGTCAGATAGTGACATTGGGGTGAAGACAGTAGCTACTAGGGTTCAATAGTGACATGGGGGTGAAGACACTAGCTACTAGGGTGAGATAGTTTCATTAGGGTGAAGACAGTAGCTACTAGGGTGAGGTAGTGACATTGGAGTAAAGTCAGTAGCTACGAGGGTGACATAGTGATATTGGGGTGAAGACAGTACCTACTAGGGTGAGGTAGTGACAATAGGGCGAAGACGGTAGCTACTAGGGTGAGATAGTGACATTGGGGTGAAGAGAGTAGCTACTAGGGTGAGATAGTAACATCGGGTTAAAGACAGTAGCTACTAGCGTGAGATAGTGACATTGGGGTGAAGACAGTAGCTACTAGGGTGAGATAGTGATATTGGGGTGAAGAGTGTAGCTACTAGGGTGAGATAGTGACATTAGGGTGGGGACAATAGTTACTAGGATGAGATAGGGACATTGGGGTGAAGAGAGTAGCTACTAGGGTGAGATAGTGACATTGGGGTGAAGACAGGAGCTACTAGGGTGAGATAGTGACATGGGGGTGAAGACAGTAGCGACTCGGGTGAGATAGTGTCATTAGGGTGAAGACAGTAGCTACTAGGGTGGGGTAGTGACATTGGAGTAAAGACAGTAGCTACTAGGGTGAGATAGTGATATTAGGGTGAAGACAGTAGCTACTAGGGTGAGGTTGTGACATTAGGGCGAAGACAGTAGCTACTAGGTTGAGATAGTGACATTGGGGTGAAGAGAGTAGCTACTAGGGTGAGATAGTGACATTGGGGTGAAGACAGGAGCTACTAGGGTGAGATAGTGACATTAGGGTGGAGACAATAGCTACTAGGGTGAGATAGTGACATGGAGTGAAGACAGTAGCTACTAGAGTGAGATAGTGACATTGGGGTGAAGACAGTAGATACTAGGGTGAGATAGTGACATTATGGTGAAGACACTAGCTACTAGGGTCAGATAGTGACATTGGGGTAAAGACAGTAGCTAATAGGGTGAGATAGTGACATTGGGGTAAACACAGTAGCTACTAGGGTGAGATAGTGACATTGGGGTAAACACAGTAGCTAATAGGGTGAGATAGTGACATTGGGGTGAAGACAGGAGCTACTAGGGTGAGATAGTAACATTAGGGTGGAGACAATAGCTACTAGGGTGAGATAGTGACAAGGGGTGAAGACAGTAGCTACTAGAGTGAGATAGTGACGTTGGGGTGAAGACAGTAGATACTAGGGTGAGATAGTGACATTAGGGTGAATACACTAGCTACTAGGGTGAGATAGTGAAATTGGGGTGAAGACAGTAGCTACTAGGGTTCAATAGTGACATTGGGGTAAAGACAGTAGCTACTAGGGTGAGATAGTGACATTAGGGTGAAGACAGTAGCTACTAGGGTGAGACAGTGACATTGGGGTAAAGACAGTAGCTAATAGGGTGAAATAGTGGCATTAGGGTGGAGACAGTAGCTACTAGGGTGAGATAGTGATATTGGAGAGGCGACAGTAGATACTAGGGTGAGATAGTGACATTAGGGTGAAGACAGTAGCTACTAGGGTGAGATAGTGACATTAGGGTACAGACAGTAGCTTCTAGGGTGAAGACAGCAGCTACTAGTGTGACATAGTGACATTGGGGTGGAGACAGTAGCTACTAGGGTGGGATAGTGAAATTAGAGTGAAGACAGTAGCTACTAGGGTTAAGACAGTAGCTACTAGGATGAGGTAGTGACATTGGAGTAAAGACTGTAGCTACTAGGGTGAGATAGTGATATTGGGGTGAAGACAGTAGCTACTAGGGTGAAATAGTGACATTGGGGTGAAGACAGTAGCTACTAGAGTGAGATAGTGACATTGGGGTGAAGACAGGAGCTACTAGGGTGAGATAGTGACATTAGGGTGGAGACAATAGTTACTAGGGTGAGATAGAGACATTGGGTGAAGACAGAAGCTACTAAGGTGACATAGTGACATTACGGTGAAGACAGTAGCAACTAGGGTGAGATAGTGACATTGGGGAGGCGACAGTAGCTACTAGAGTGAAATAGTGCCATTAGGGTGGAGACAGTAGCTACTAGGGTGAGATAGTGACATTGGAGAGGCGACAGTAGATACTAGGGTGAAGGAGTGACATTGGGGTACAGACAGTAGCTACTAGGGTGAAGACAGCAACTACTAGGATGACATAGTGACATTGGGGTGGAGACAGTAGCTACTAGGGTGAGATAGTGATATTGGGGTGAAGATAGTACCTACTAGGGTGAGGTAGTGACATTAGGGCGAAGACAGTAGCTACTAGGGTAAGATAGTGACATTGGGGTGAAGAGAGTAGCTACTAGGGTGAGATAGTAACATTGGGGTGAAGACAGTAGCTACTAGGGTGAGATAGTGACATTGGGGTACAGACAGTAGCTACTAGGGTGAGATAGTGTCATTGGGGTAAAGACAGTAGCTAATAGGGTGAGATGATGACATTGGGGGGAAGACAGTAGCTACTAGGGTGAGATAGTGATATTGGAGTGAAGACTGTAGCAACTAGGGTGAGATAGTGACATTGGGGTGAAGACAGTAGCTACTAGGGTGAAATATTGACATTGGGGTGAAGACAGTAGCTACTAGAGTGAGATAGTGACATTGGGGTGAAGACAGGAGCTACTAGGGTGAGATAGTGACATTAGGGTGGGGACAATAGTTACTAGGGTGAGATAGGGACATTGGGGTGAAGACAAAAGCTACTAAGGTGACATAGTCACATTACGGTGAAGACAGTAGCTACTAGGGTGAGATAGTGATATTAGGGTGGAAACAATAGCTACTAGGGTGAGATAGTGACATTGGGTTGAAGACAGTAGATACTAGGGTGAGATAGTAACATTAGGGTGAAGAAAGTAGCTACAAGGGTGAGATAGTGACATTGGGGTGAAGACAGTAGCTACTAGAGTGAGATAGTGACATTAGGGTGAAGACAGTAGCTACTAGGGTTCAATAGTGACATGGGGGTGAAGACACTAGCTACTAGGGTGAGATAGTTTCATTAGGGTGAAGACAGTAGCTACTAGGGTGAGGTAGTGACATTGGAGTAAAGTCAGTAGCTACGAGGGTGACATATTGATATTGGGGTGAAGACAGTACCTACTAGGGTGAGGTAGTGACAATAGGGCGAAGACGGTAGCTACTAGGGTGAGATAGTGACATTGGGGTGAAGAGAGTAGCTACTAGGGTGAGATAGTAACATCGGGTTAAAGACAGTAGCTACTAGCGTGAGATAGTGACATTGGGGTGAAGACAGTAGCTACTAGGGTGAGATAGTGATATTGGGGTGAAGAGTGTAGCTACTAGGGTGAGATAGTGACATTAGGGTGGGGACAATAGTTACTAGGATGAGATAGGGACATTGGGGTGAAGACAAAAGCTACTAAGGTGACATAGTGATATTAGGGTGGAGACAATAGCTACTAGGGTGAGATAGTGACAGTGGGGTAAAGACAGTAGGTACTAGAGTGAGATAGTGACATTGGGTTGAAGACAGTAGCTACTAGGATGAGATAGTAACATTAGGGTGAAGAAAGTAGCTACTAGGGTGAGATAGTGACATTGGGGTGAAGACAGTAGCTACTAGAGTGAGATAGTGACATTAGGGTGAAGACAGTAGCTACTAGGGTGAGATAGTGACATTGGTGTGAAGACAGTAGCTACTAGGGTGAGATAGTGACATTGGGGTGAAGACAGTACCTACTAGGGTGAGGTAGTGACAATAGGGCGAAGACAGTAGCTACTAGCGTGAGATAGTGACATTGGGGTGAAGACAGTAGCAACTAGGGTTCAATAGTGACATGGGGGTGAAGACAGTAGCTACTAGGGTGAGATAGTGTCATTAGGGTGAAGACAGTAGCTACTAGGGTGAGGTTGTGACATTAGGGCGAAGACGGTAGCTACTAGGGTGAGATAGTGACATTGGAGTAAAGACAGTAGCTACGAGGGTGAGATAGTGATATTGGGGTGAAGACAGTACCTACTAGGGTGAGGTAGTGACAATAGGGCGAAGACGGTAGCTACTAGGGTGAGATAGTGACATTGGTGTGAAGAGAGTAGCTACTAGGGTGAGATAGTGACATGGGGGTGAAGACAGTAGCGACTAGGGTGAGATAGTGTCATTAGGGTGAAGACAGTAGCTACTAGGGTGAGGTTGTGACATTAGGGCGAAGACAGTAGCTACTAGGGTGAGATAGTGACATTGGGGTGAAGAGAGTAGCTACTAGGGTGAGATAGTGACATTGGGGTGAAGACAGGAGCTACTAGGGTGAGATAGTGTCATTAGGGTGAAGACGGTAGCTACTAGGGTGAGATAGTGACATTGGTGTGAAGAGAGTAGCTACTAGGGTGAGATAGTGACATGGGGGTGAAGACAGTAGCGACTAGGGTGAGATAGTGTCATTAGGGTGAAGACAGTAGCTACTAGGGTGAGGTTGTGACATTAGGGCGAAGACAGTAGCTACTAGGGTGAGATAGTGACATTGGGGTGAAGAGAGTAGCTACTAGGGTGAGATAGTGACATTGGGGTGAAGACAGGAGCTACTAGGGTGAGATAGTGACATTAGGGTGGAGACAATAGCTACTAGGGTGAGATAGTGACATGGGGTGAAGACAGTAGCTACTAGAGTGAGATAGTGACATTGGGGTGAAGACAGTAGATACTAGGGTGAGAGAGTGACATTAGGGTGAAGACAGTAGCTACTAGGGTGAGATAGTGACATTGGGGGGGGGGGGAGACAGTAGCTACTAAGGTGAGATAGTGATATTGGGGTGCAGATAGTAGCTACTAGGGTCAGATAGTGACATTGGGGTAAAGACAGTAGCTAATAGGGTGAGATAGTGACATTAGGGTGAAGACAGTAGCTACTAGGGTGAGATAGTGACATTGGGGTAAAGACAGTAGCTAATAGGGTGAGATAGTGACATTGGGGGGGGGGGGGGAGACAGTAGCTACTAAGGTGAAATAGTGATATTGGGGTGAAGACAGTAGCTACAAGGGTGAGATAGTGAAATTGGGGTGAAGACAGTAGCTACTAGGGTTCAATAGTGACATTGGGGTAAAGACAGTAGCTACTAGGGTGAGATAGTGACATTGGGCTGAAGACAGTAGCTACTAGGGTGATATAGTGACATTAGGGTGAAGACAGTAGCTACTAGGGTGAGATAGTGACATTGGGGTAAATACAGTAGCTAATAGGGTGAGATAGTGACATTGGGGGGAAGACAGTAGCTACTAGGGTGAGATACTGATATTGGGGTGAAGACAGTAGCTACTAGGGTGAGATAGTGACATTGGGGTGAAGACAGTAGCTACTAGGGTGAAATAGTGAAATTGGCGTGAAGACAGTTGCTACTAGAGTGAGATAGTGACATTGGGTTGAAGACAGTAGCTACTAGGATGAGATAGTAACATTAGGGTGAAGAAAGTAGCTACTAGGGTGAGATAGTGACATTGGGGTGAAGACAGGAGCTACTAGGGTGAGATAGTGACATTAGGGTGGAGACAATAGCTACTAGGGTGAGATAGTGACATGGGGTGAAGACAGTAGCTACTAGAGTGAGATAGTGACATTGGGGTGAAGACAGTAGATACTAGGGTGAGAGAGTGACATTAGGGTGAAGACAGTAGCTACTAGGGTGAGATAGTGACATTGGGGGGGGGGGGGGGGAGACATTAGCTACTAAGGTGAGATAGTGATATTGGGGTGCAGATAGTAGCTACTAGGGTCAGATAGTGACATTGGGGTAAAGACAGTAGCTAATAGGGTGAGATAGTGACATTAGGGTGAAGACAGTAGCTACTAGGGTGAGATAGTGACATTGGGGTAAAGACAGTAGCTAATAGGGTGAGATAGTGACATTGGGGGGTGGGAGACAGTAGCTACTAAGGTGAAATAGTGATATTGGGGTGAAGACAGTAGCTACAAGGGTGAGATAGTGAAATTGGGGTGAAGACAGTAGCTACTAGGGTTCAATAGTGACATTGGGGTAAAGACAGTAGCTACTAGGGTGAGATAGTGACATTGGGCTGAAGACAGTAGCTACTAGGGTGATATAGTGACATTAGGGTGAAGACAGTAGCTACTAGGGTGAGATAGTGACATTGGGGTAAATACAGTAGCTAATAGGGTGAGATAGTGACATTGGGGGGAAGACAGTAGCTACTAGGGTGAGATACTGATATTGGGGTGAAGACAGTAGCTACTAGGGTGAGATAGTGACATTGGGGTGAAGACAGTAGCTACTAGGGTGAAATAGTGAAATTGGCGTGAAGACAGTTGCTACTAGAGTGAGATAGTGACATTGGGGTGAAGACAGGAGCTACTAGGGTGAGATAGTGACATTAGGGTGGAGACAATAGTTACTAGGGTGAGATAGTGAGATTGGGGTGAAGAGAAATGCTACTAAGGTGACATAGTGACATTTCGGTGAAGACAGTAGCTACTAGGGTGAGATAGTGATATTAGGGTGGAGACAATAGCTACTAGGGTGAGATAGTGACAGTGGGGTAAAGACAGTAGGTACTAGAGTGAGATAGTGACATTGGGTTGAAGACAGTAGCTACTAGGATGAGATAGTAACATTAGGGTGAAGAAAGTAGCTACTAGGGTGAGATAGTGACATTGGGGTGAAGAGAGTAGCTACTAGAGTGAGATAGTGACATTAGGGTGAAGACAGTAGCTACTAGGGTGAGATAGTGACATTGGTGTGAAGACAGTAGCTACTAGGGTGAGATAGTGACATTGGGTTAAAGACAGTAGCTACTAGCGTGAGATAGTGACATTGGGGTGAAGACAGTAGCTACTAGGGTTCAATAGTGACATGGGGTGAAGACAGTAGCTACTAGGGTGAGATAGTGACATTGGGCTGAAGACAGTAGCTACTAGGGTGATATAGTGACATTAGGGTGAAGACAGTAGCTACTAGGGTGAGATATTGTCATTAGGGTGAAGACAGTAGCTACTAGGGTGGGGTAGTGACATTGGAGTAAAGACAGTAGCTACTACGGTGAGATAGTGACATTGGGGTGAAGACAGTACCTACTAGGTTGAGGTAGTGACATTAGGGCGAAGACAGTAGCTACTAGGATGAGATAGTAACATTAGGGTGAAGACAGTAGCTACTAGGGTGAGGTAGTGACATTGGGGTACAGACAGTATCTACTAGGGTGAGTTAGTGACATTGGGGTGAAGGCAGTAGCTACTAGGGTGAGATAGTGACATTGGGGTGAAGACAGTAGCTACTAAGGTGACATAGTGACATTACGGTGAAGACAGTAGCTACTAGGGTGAGATAGTGATATTAGGGTGGAGACAATAGCTACTAGGGTGAGATAGTGACAGTGGGGTAAAGACAGTAGGTACTAGAGTGAGATAGTGACATTGCGTTGAAGACAGTAGCTACTAGGATGAGATAGTAATATTAGGGTGAAGAAAGTAGCTACTAGGGTGAGATAGTAACATTGGGGTGAAGACAGTAGCTACTAGGGTGAGATAGTGACATTGGGGTGAAGAAAGTAGCTACTAGGGTGAGATAGTGACATTGGGGTGAAGACAGTAGCTACTAGGGTGAGTTAGTGACATTGGGGTGAAGACAGTAGCTACTAGGGTGAGATAGTGACATTAGGGCGAAGACAGTAGCTACTAGGGTGAGATAGTAACATTGGGGTGAAGACAGTAGCTACTAGGGTGAGATAGTGACATTGGGGTACAGACAGTAGTTACTAGAGTGAGTTAGTGACATTGGGGTGAAGACAGTAGCTACTAGGGTGAGATAGTGACTTTGGGGTGAAGACAGGACCTACTAGGGTGAGATAGTGACATTAGGGTAGAGACAATAGCTACTAGGGTGAGATAGTGACATGGGGTGAAGACAGTAGCTACTAGGGTGAGATAGTGACATTAGGGTAAAGACAGTATTTACAAGGGTGAGATAGTGACATTGGGCTAAACACAGTTGCTACTAGGGTGAAGACAGTAGCTACTTGGGCGAGATAGTGTCGTTGGGGTGTAGACAATAGCTATAAGAGGGAGTTAGTGACATTAGGTTGAAGACCGTATCTACTAGTGTGAGATAGTGACATTGGGGTGAAGACAGTATTACTAGGGTGAGATAGTGACATTGGGGTGAATGCAGTAGCTACAAGGGTGAGATAGTGAAATTGGGGTAAAGACAGTAGCTACTAGGGTGAGATAGTGACATTGGGGTGAAGGCAGTAGCTACTTGGGTGAGATAGTGACATTGGGGTGAAGACAGTAGTTACTAGGGTGAGATAGTGACATTGGGGTGACGACACTAACTACTAGGGTGAGATAGTGACATTGGGGTGGAGACAATGGCTACTAGGGTGAAGACAGTAGCTCCTAGGGGGAGATAGTGACAATGGGGAGGCGACAGTAGCTACTAGGGTGAGATAGTGACATTGGAGTGAAGGCAGTAGCTACTAGGGTGAGATAGTAACATTGGTCTCAAGAGAGTAGCTATTTGGGTGAGATAGTGACATTGGGGTGAAGGCAGTAGCTACTACAATGAGATAGTGACATTGGGGTAAAGACAGTAGCTACTAGGGTGAGATAGTGACATTAGGGTGAAGACAGTAGCTACTAGGGTGAGATAGTGACATTCGGGTAAAGACAGTAGCTACTAGGGTGAGATAGTGACATTGGAATGAAGACAGTAGCTACTAGGGGGAGATAGTGGCAATGGGGAGGCGATAGTTGCTACTAGGGTGAGATAGTGACATTGGAGTGAAGACAATAGCTACTAGGGCAAGATAGTTTCATTAGTGTGAAGACAGTAGCTACTAGGGTGAGGTATTGTCATTGGGGTGATTGCAGTGGCTACTAGGGTGATATAGTGACGTTAGGGTGAAGACAGTAGCTACTAGGGTGAGGTAGTGATATTGAGTGGAGACAATAGCTTCTAAAGTGAGACAATGACATTAGAGTGAAGACAGTACCTACTAGGGTGAGATAGTGACATTGGAGTGACGACAGTAGCTACTAAGGTGAGATAGTGACATTGGGGTACAGACAGTAGCTACTAGGGTGAGATAGTGACATTGGGGTGACGACAGGAGCTACTAGGGTGAGATAGTGACAATCGGGTGGAGACAATAGCTACTAGGGTGTGATAGTGACATTGGGGAGGAGACAGTAGCTACTATGGGGTGATAGTAACATTGGGGTGAAGACTGTAGCTAATAGAGTGAGATAGAGAAATTGGTGTCAAGACAGTAGCTACTAGGGTGAGATAGTGACATTGGGATGAAGACAGTAGCTACTAGGGGGAGGTAGTGACATTGGGGAGGCGATAGTTGATAATAGGGTGAGATAGTGACATTGGAGTGAAGACAATAACTACTAGGGCAAGATAGTGACATTGGGGTGAAGATAGTAGCTACTAGGGTGAGGTAGTGATATTGGGTGGAGAGAATAGATTCTAGGGTGAGACAGTGACATTGGAGTGACGACAGTAGCTACTAAGGCGAGATAGAGACATTGGGGTACAGACAGTAGCTACTAGGGTGAGATAGTGACATTGGGGTGAAGACAGGAGCTACTAGGGTGAGATAGTGACAATAGGGTGGAGACAATAGCTACTAGGTTGTGATAGTGACATTGGGGTAAAGACAGTAGCTACTAGGGTGAGATAGTGACATTGGGGTGAAGACAGTAGCTACTTGGGTGAGATAGTGATATTGGGGTTAAGACAGTAGCTACTAGGGTGAGATAGTGACATTGGGGTGAAGAGAGTAGCTACTAGGGTGAGATAGTGACATTGGGGTAAAGACACTAGCTACTAGGGTGAGATAGTGACATTGGAATGGAGACAGTAGCTACTAGTGTGCGATAGTGACATTGGGGTAGAGACTGTAGCTACTAGGGTGAGATAGTGAGATTGGGGTGAAGGCAGTAGCTACTAGGGTGAGATAGTGACATTGGGGTGAAGGCAGTAGATACTTGGGTGAGATAGTGACATTAGAGCAAAGACAGTAGCTACTAGGGTGAGTTAGAGAAATTGGGGTCAAGACAGTAGCTACTAGGGTGAAATAGTGACATTAGGTTGAAGTCAGTAGCTACTAGGGTGAGTAGTGACATTGGGGTAAAGAGAGTAGCTACTAGGAAGATAGTGACATTGGTGTGAAGACAGTAGCTACAAGGGTGAGATAGTGACATTGGAGTGAAGACAGTAGCTACTAGGGTGAGATAATGACATTAGCGTAAAGACAGTAGCCACTAGGGTGAGATAGTGACATTGGGGTGAAGACAGTAGCTATGTGGGTGAGATAGTGACATTGGGGTGAAGACAGTAGCTACTAGAGTGAGATAGTGACATTGGGGTAAAGACAGTAGCTACTAGGGTGAGATAGTGACATTGGGGTAAAGATAGTAGCTACTAGAGTGAGATAGTGACATTGGGGTGAAGACAGTAGCTACGCGGGTGAGGTAGTGACATTGGGGTAAAGATAGTAGCTACTAGAGTGAGATAGTGACATAGGGAGGAAGACAGTAGCTACCAGGGTGAGATAGTGACATTGGGGTGCAGACAGTAGCTACTAGGGTGAGGTAGTGACATTGGGGTGATGACAGTAGCTACTAGGGTGAGATAGTGACATTAGGGTGAAGACAGTAGCTACTAGGGTGAGGTAGTGATATTGGGTGGAGACAGTAGCTACTAGGGTGAGATTGTGACTTTGGGGTGAAGACAGGTGCTACTAGGGTGAGATAGTGACAATGGGGTGGCGACAATAGCTACTAGGGTGTGATAGTGACATTGGGGTAAAGACAGTAGCTACTAGGGTGAGATAGTGACATTGGGGTGAAGGCAGTAGCTACTTGGGTGAGATAGTGATATTGGGGTGAAGACAGTAGCTACTAGGGTGAGATAGTGAAATTGGGGTGAAGGCAGTAGCTATTTGGAGAGATAGTTACATTCAGGTGAAGACAGTAGCTACTAGGGTGAGGTAGTGACATTGGGGTTGAGACACTAACTACTAGGGTGAGATAGTGACATTGGGGTGGAGACAATGGCTACTAGGGTGAAGACAGTAGCTCCTAGGGGGAGATAGTGACAATGGGGAGGCGACAGTAGCTACTAGGGTGAGATAGTGACGTTAGCGTAAAGACAGTAGCTACTAGGGTGAGATAGTAACATTGGGGTGAAGACAGCATCTACTAGGGTGACATAGTGACATTGGGGTCAAGACAGTAGCTATTTGGGTGAGATAGTGACATTGGGGTGAAGGCCGTAGCTACTAGAGTGAGATAGTGACATTCGGGTGAAGACAGTAGCTACTAGGGTGAGATAGTGACATTGGGGTAAAGACAGTAGCTACTAGGGTGAGATAATGACATTGGAATGAAGACAGTAGCTACTAGGGGGAGATAGTGACATTGGGGAGGCGATAGTAGCTACTAGGGGGAGATAGTGACATTGGGGAGGCGATAGTAGCTACTAGGGTGAAGACAGAAGCTACTAGGGGGAGATAGTGGCAATGGGGAGGCGATAGTTGCTACTAGGGTGAGATAGTGACATTGGAGTGAAGACAGTAGCTACTAGGGTGAGGTATTGACATTGGGGTGATTACAGTAGCTACTAGGGTGATATAGTGACGTTAGGGTGAAGACAGTAGCTACTAGGGTGAGGTAGTGATATTGGGTGGAGACAATAGCTTCTAAGGTGAGACAGTGACATTAGAGTGAAGACAGTACCTACTAGGGTGAGATAGTGACATTGGGGTGGAGACAATAGCTACTAGGGTGAGACAGTGACATTGGAGTGACGACAGTAGCTACTAAGGTGAGATAGTGACATTCGGGTACAGACAGTAGCTACTAGGGTGAGATAGTGACATTGGGGTGAAGACAGCAGCTACTAGGGTGAGATAGTGACATTGGGATGACGATAGTAGCTACTAGGGTGAGATATTGATATTGGGGTGAAGACAGTAGCTACTAGGGTGAGATAGTGACATTGGGGTGAAGGCAGTAGCTATTTGGAGAGATAGCGAAATTAGGGTGACGACAGTAGCTCCTAGGGGGAGATAGTGACAATGGGGAGGCGACAGTAGCTACTAGGGTGAGATAGTGACATTGGAGTAAAGACAGTAGCTACTAGGGTGAGATAGTGACATTGGAGTGAAGACAGTAGCTACTAGGAAGATAGTGACATTGGGGTGAAGACAGTAGCTACTAGGAAGATAGTGACATTGGAGTGAAGACAGTAGCTACTAGGAAGATAGTGACATTGGAGTGAAGACAGTAGCTACTAGGAAGATAGTGACATTGGGGTGAAGACAGTAGCTACTAGGAAGATAGTGACATTGGGGTGAAGACAGTAGCTACTAGGAAGATAGTGACATTGGAGTGAAGACAGTAGCTACTAGGAAGATAGTGACATTGGAGTGAAGACAGTAGCTACTAGGAAGATAGTGACATTGGGGTGAAGACAGTAGCTACTAGGAAGATAGTGACATTCAAGTGAAGACAGTAGCTACTAGGAAGATAGTGACATTGGAGTAAAGGCAGTAGCTACTAGGGTGAGATAGTGACGTTAGCGTAAAGACAGTAGCTACTAGGGTGAGATAGTAACATTGGGGTGAAGACAGCAGCTACTAGGGTGACATAGTGACATTGGGGTCAAGACAGTAGCTATTTGGGTGAGATAGTGACATTGGGGTGAAGGCCGTAGCTACTAGAGTGAGATAGTGACATTAGGGTGAAGACAGTAGCTACTAGGGTGAGATAGTGACATTGGGGTAAAGACAGTAGCTACTAGGGTGAGATAGTGACATTGGAAAGAAGACAGTAGCTACTAGGGGGAGATAGTGACATTGGGGAGGCGATAGTAGCTACTAGGGTGAAGACAGAAGCTACTAGGGGGAGATAGTGGCAATGGGGAGGCGATAGTTGCTACTAGGGTGAGATAGTGACATTGGAGTGAAGACAATAGCTACTAGGGCAAGATAGTGACATTAGTGTGAAGACAGTAGCTACTAGGGTGAGGTATTGACATTGGTGTGACTACAGTAGCTACTAGGGTGATATAGTGACGTTAGGGTGAAGACAGTAGCTAATAGGGTGAGGTAGTGATATTGGGTGGAGACAATAGCTTCTAAGGTGAGACACTGACATTAGAGTGAAGACAGTACCTACTAGGGTGAGATAGTGACATTGGGGTGGAGACAATAGCTACTAGGGTGAGACAGTGACATTGGAGTGACGACAGTAGCTACTAAGGTGAGATAGTGACATTCGGGTACAGACAGTAGCTACTAGGGTGAGATAGTGACATTGGGGTGAAGACAGCAGCTACTAGGGTGAGATAGTGATACTGTGGTGGAGACAGTAGCTACGAGGGTCAGATAGTGACATTAGGGTGAAGACAGTAACTACTAGGGTGAGATAGTGACATTGGGGTGAAGACAGTAGCTACTAGGGTGAGACAGTTACATTGGAGTGACGACAGTAGCTACTAAGGTGAGATAGTGACATTGGGGTGAAGACAGGGGCTACTAGGGTGAGATAGTAACAATAGGGTGGAGACAATAGCTACTAGGGTGTGATAGTGACATTGGGGTAAAGACAGTAGCTACTAGGGTGAGATAGTGACATTGGGGTGAAGGCAGTAGCTACTTGGGTGAGATAGTGATATTGGGGTGAAGACAGTAGCTACTAGGATGAGATAGTAAAATTGGGGTGAAGACAGTAGCTATTTGGAGAGATAGTGACATTGGGGTGAAGACAGCAGCTACTAGGGTGAGATAGTGATATTGGGGTGACGATAGTAGTTACTAGGGTGAGTTAGTGACATTGGGGTGAAGACAGTAGTTACACGGGTGAGATAGTGACATTGGGGTAAAGACAATAGCTACTAGGGTGAGATATTGACATTGGGGTGAAGGCAGTATCGACTAGGGTGAGATAGTGACATTGGGGTGTAGACAGTAGCTACCAGGGTGAGATAGTGACACTGGGAAGGCGACAGTAGCTACTAGGGTGAGATAGTGACATTGGGGTGAAGACAATAGCTACTAGGGTGAGATAGTGACATTGGGGTGAAGACAGTAGCTACTATGGTGAGATAGTGAAATTGGGGTGGAGACAGTAGCTACTAGGGTGAGATAGTGACATTGGGGAGGAGACAGTAGCTACTAGTGTGCGATAGTGACATTGGGGTTGAGACAGTAGATACTAGGGGGAGATAGTGAGATTGGGGTAAAGACTGTAGCTACTAGAGTGACATAGTGACATTGGGGTCAAGGCAGTAGCTACTAGGGTGAGATAGTGACATTGGGGTGAAGGCAGTAGCTACTTGGGTGAGATAGTGCCGTTGGGGTGAAGACTGTAGCTACTAGGGTGAGATAGAGAAATTTGGGTCAAGACAGTAACTACTAGGGTGAGATAGTGACATTAGGGTGAAGTCAGTAGCTACTAGGATGAGCTAGTGACATTGGGGTAAAGAGAGTCGCTACTAGGGTGAGGTAGTGACATTGGGGTGAAGAGAGTAGCTACTAGGGTGAGATAGTGACATTGGGGTGGAGACAGTAACTACTAGGGTGAGATAGTGACATTGGGGTGAAGGCAGTAGCTACTTGGGTGAGATAGTGACATTGGGGTGAAGACAGTAACTACTAGGGTGAGATAGTTACATTGGGGTGAAGGCAGTAGCTACTAGGGTGAGATAGAGAAATTGGGGTGAAGATAGTAGCTACTAGGGTGGGATAGTGACATTGGAGTGAAGACAGTAGCTACTAGGGTGAGATAGTGACATTGGGGTAAAGACAGTAGCTACTAGGGTGAGATAGTTACATTGGGGTGAAGGCAGTAGCTACTAGGGTGAGATAGAGAAATTGGGGTCAAGACAGTAGCTACTAGGGTGAAATAGTGAAGTTGGGGTGAAGATAGTAGCTACTAGTGTGGGATAATGACATTGGAGTGAAGACAGTAGCTACTAGGGTGAGATAGTGACATTGGTGTAAAGACTGTAGCTACTAGGGTGAGATAGTGACATCGGGGTGAAGACAGTAACTACTAGAGGGAGTTAGTGACATTAGGGTGAAGACACTAGTTACTAGGGAGAGATAGTGACATTGGGGAGGAGACAGTAGCTACTAGGGGGTGATAGTGACATTGGGGTGAAGACTATAGCTACTAGGGTGAGATAGTGACATTGGGGTGAAGACAATAGCTACTAGAGGGAGTTAGTGACATTAGGGTGAAGACAGTAGCTACTAGGGTAATGCAGTGACATTGTGGTGGAGCCAATAGGTATTAGAGTGAGATAGTGACATTGGGGTGAACTCAGTAGCTACTATGGTGTGCTAGGGCCATTGGGGTACAGACAGTAGCTACTAGGGGGAGATAGTGACATTGCGGAGGCGACAGTAGCTACTAGGGTGAGATAGTGAGATTGGGGTGAAGACATTAGCTACTAGGGTGAGATAGTGATACTGTGGTGGAGACAGTAGCTACTAGGGTGAGATAGTGAAATTGGGGTGAAGACAGTAGCTACTAGGGTGAGATAGTGATATTGGTGTGACGATAGTAGTTACTAGGGTGAGATAGTGACATTGGGGTGAAGACAGCAGCTACTAGGGTGAGATAGTGATATTGGTGTGACGATAGTAGTTACTAGGGTGAGATAGTGACATTGGGGTGAAGACAGTAGTTACTAGGGTGAGATAGTGATATTGGTGTGACGATAGTAGTTACTAGGGTGAGATAGTGACAATGGGGTGAAGATAGTAGTTACTAGGGTGAGATAGTGACATTGGGGTGAAGACAGTAGTTACACGGGTGAGATAGTGACATTGGGGTAAAGACAGTAGCTACTAGGGTGAGCTAGTGACATTGGGGTGAAGACATTAGCTACTAGGGTGAGATAGTGACATTGGGGTGTAGACAGTAGCTACTAGGGTGAGATAGTGACATTGGGGTGAAGACAGTAGCTACTAGGGTGAGATAGTGACATTGGGGTGAAGACATTAGCTACTAGGGTGAGATAGTGAAATTGGGGTGGAGACAGTAGCTACTAGGGTGAGATAGAGACATTGGGATGGAGACAGTAGCTACTAGTGTGCGATAGTGACATTGGGGTGGTGACAGTAGCTACTAGGGGGAGATAGTGAGATTGGGGTAAAGACTGTAGCTACTAGAGTGACATAGTGACATTGGGGTGAAGGCAGTAGCTACTAGGGTGAGATAGTGATACTGTGGTGGTGACAGTAGCTACTAGGGTGAGATAGTGAAATTGGGGTGGAGACAATGGCTACTAGGGTGAAGACAGTAGCTCCTAGGGGGAGATAGTGACAATGGGGAGGCGACAGTAGCTACTAGGGTGAGATAGTGACATTAGGGTGGAGACAGTAACTACTAGGGTGAGATAGTGACATTGGGGTGAAGGCAGTAGCTACTTGGGTGAGACAGTGACATTGGGGTGAAGACAGTAGCTAATAGGGTGAGATAGAGAAATTGGGCACAAGACAGTAGCTACTAGGGTGAGATAGTGAAATTGGGGTGAAGATAGTAGCAACTAGGGTGGGACAGTGACATTGGAGTGAAGACAGTAGCTACTAGGGTGAGATAGTGATACTGTGGTGGTGACAGTAGCTACTAGGGTGAGATAGTGAAATTGGGGTGAAGACAGTAGCTATTTGGAGAGATAGTGACATTGGGGTGAAGACAGCAGCTACTAGGGTGAGATAGTGACATTGGAGTGAAGACCGTAGCTACTAGGAAGATAGTGACATTGGTGTGAAGACAGTAGCTACAAGGGTGAGATAGTGACATTGGGGTGAAGACAGTAGCTACTATGGCGAGATAGTGTCATTAGGGTGAAGACAGTAGCTACAAGGGTGAGATAGTGACATTAGGGTGGAGACAGTAACTACTAGGGTGAGATAGTGACATTGGGGTGAAGGCAGTAGCTACTTGGGTGAGATAGTGACATTGGGGTGAAGACAGTAGCTAATAGGGTGAGATAGAGACATTGGGCACAAGACAGTAGCTACTAGGGTGAGATAGTGAAATTGGGGTGAAGATAGTAGCAACTAGGGTGGGATAGTGACATTGGAGTGAAGACAGTAGCTACTAGGGTGAGATAGTGACATTGGGGTAAAGACAGTAGCTACTAGGGTGAGATAGTGACATTGGGGTGAAGGCAGTAGCCACTAGGGTGAGATAGAGAAATTGGGGTCAAGACAGTAGCTACTAGGGTGAGATAGTGAAATTGGGGTGAAGATAGTAGCTACTAGGGTGGGATAATGACATTGGAGTGAAGACAGTAGCTACTAGGGTGAGATAGTGACATTGGGGTAAAGACAGTAGCTACTAGGGTGAGATAGTGACATTGGGGTGAAGACAGTAACTACTAGGGGGAGATAGTGACATTCGGGTGAAGATAGTAGCTACTTGGGCGAGATAGTGTCCTTGGGGTGAAGACAATAGCTACTAGAGGGAGTTAGTGACATTAGGGTGAAGACAGTAGCTACTAGGGTGATGCAGTGACATTGTGGTGGAGCCAATAGTTATTAGAGTGAGATAGTGATATTGAAGTGGAAACAGTAACTACTAGAGTCAGAGAGTGACATTGGGATGAAGACATTAGCTACGAGGGGGAGATAGTGACATTGGGGAGGCGACAGTAGCTACTAGGGTGAGATAGTGACATTGGGGTGAAGACAGTAGCTACTAGGGTGAGATAGTGACATTGGAGTGAAGACATTAGCTACTAGGGTGAGATAGTGACATTGGGGTGAAGGCAGTAGCTTCCTGGGTGAGGTAGTGATATTGGGGTGGAGACAATAGCCACTAGGGGGAGACAGTGACATTGGAGTGAAGACAGTAGCTACTAGGTTGAGATAGTGACATTGGGGTGAAGACAGTAGCTACTAGGGTGAGATAGTGACATTAGGGTGAAAACAGTAGCTACTAGGGTGAGATCGTGACATTGGGGTAAAGACAGTAGCTACTAGGTTGAGATAGGGACATTGGGGTGAAGACCGTAGCTACTAGGGTGAGATAGTGACATTGGGGTAAAGACAGTAGCTCCTAGGGTGAGATAGTGACATTGGAGTGAAGACAGAAGCTATTAGGGTGAGATAGTGACATTGGAGTGAAGACAGTAGCTACTAGGGGGAGATAGTGAAATTGGGGTGAAGACAGTAGCTACTAGGGTGAGATAGTGACATTGGGGTGAAATCCGTAGCTACTAGGGTGAAATAGTGACATTGGGGTGACGATAGTAGCTACTAGGGTGAGATAGTGACATTGGGGTGAAGACAGTAGCTACACGGGTGAAATAGTGACATTGGGGTAAAGAGAGTAGCTACTAGGGTGCGATAGTGACATAGGGTTGAAGGCAGTAGCTACTAGGGTGAGATAGTGAAATTGGGGTGAAGACAGTAGCTACTAGGGTGAGATAGTGACATTGGGGTGAAGACAGTATCTACTAGGGTGAGATAGTGACATTGGAGTGACGATAGTAGCTACTAGGGTGAGATAGTGACATTGGTGTGAAGACAATAGCTACTAGGGTGAGATAGTGACATTGGGGTTAAGACAGTAGCTATTTGGGTGAGATAGTGACATTGGGGTGAAGACCGTAGCTACTAGGGTGAGATAGTGACATTGGGGGTAAAGACACTATCTACTAGGGTGATATAGTGACATTGAGGTGAAGACACTAGCAACTAGGATGTTATAGTCACATTGGGGTGGAGACAATAGCTCCTAGGGTGAGATAGTGACATTGGAGTGAAGACAGTGGCTACTAGGGTGAGATAGTGACATTGGGGTGATGAGAGTAGCTACGAGGGTGAGATAGGGACATTGGGATGATGACAATAGCTACTAGGGTGAGATAGTGATATTGGGGTGGAGACAATAGCTACTAGGGTGAGACAGTGACATTTGAGTGAAGACAGTAGCTACTACGGTGAGATAGTGACATTGGGGTGGAGACAGGAGCTAATGGGGTGAGATAGTGAAATTGGGGTGAAGACAGTAGCTACTAGGGTGAGATAGTGACATTGGGGTGAAAACAGTAGCTACTAGGGTGAGATAGTGACATTGGGGTGAAGATAGTAGCTACTAGGGTGAGATAGTGACATTGGGGTGAAGATAGTAGCTACTACGGTGAGATAGTGATATTGGGGTGAAGAAAGTAGCTATTTGGGTCAGATAGTGACATTGGGGTGAAGACAGTAGCTACTAGGGTGAGATAGTGACATTGGGGTAAAGACAGTAGCTACACGGGTGAGATAGTGACATTGGGGTAAAGACAGTAGCTACTAGGGTGAGATAGTGACATAGAGTTGAAGGCAGTAGCTACTAGGGTGAGATAGTGAAATTGGGGTGAAGACAGTAGCTACTAGGGTGAGATAGTGACATTATGGTGAAGACAGTAGCTACTAGGGTGAGATAGTGACATTGGGGTGAAGACAGTATCTACTAGGGTGAGATAGTGACATTGGGGTGAAGAAAGTAGCTATAAGGGTGAGATAGTGACATTGGGGTGGAAACAGTAACTACTAGAGTCAGATAGTGACATTTGAGTGAAGACAGTAGTTACTAGCGTGAGATAGTGACATTACGGTGAAGACAGTAGCTACTAGGGTGAGATAGTGACATTGGGGAAAAGAGAGTAGCTATAAGGGTGAGATAGTGACATTGGGGTGAAGACAGTAGCTACTAGGGTGAGATAGTGACATTGGGGTGAAGGCACTAGCTACTAGGGGGAGATAGTTACAATGGGGAGGCGACAGTAGCTACAAGGGTGAGATAGTGACATTGGGGTGAAGACAGTAGCTACTAGGGGGAGATAGTTACAATGGGGAGGCGACAGTAGTTACTAGGGTGAGATAGGGACATAGGGGTGAAGGCAGTAGCTACTAGGGTGAGATAGTGAAATTGGGGTGACGATAGTATCTACTAGGGTGAGATAGTGACATTGGTGTGAAGACAATAGCTAATAGGGTGAGATAGTGACATTGGGGTTAAGACAGTAGCTATTTGGGTGAGATAGTGACATTGGGGTGAAGACTGTAGCTACTAGGGTGAGATAGTGACATTGGGGTAAAGACAGTAGCTACTAGGGTGATATAGTGACATTGGGGTGAAGACACTGGCAACTAGGGTGAGATAGTGACATTGGGGTGGAGACAATAGCTACTAGGTTGAGATAGTGACATTGGAGTGAAGACAGTAGCTACTAGGGTGAGATAGTGACATTGGGGTGAAATCCGTAGCTACTAGGGTGAGATAGTGACATTGGGGTGACGATAGTAGCTACTAGGGTGAGATAGTGACATTGGGGTGAAGACACTAGCTACACGGGTGAGATAGTGACATTGGGGTAAAGAGAGTAGCTACTAGGGTGAGATAGTGACATAGGGGTGAAGGCAGTAGCTACTAGGGTGAGATAGTGAAATTGGGGTGAAGACAGTAGCTACTAGGGTGAGATAGTGACATTGGGGTGAAGACAGTATCTACTAGGGTGAGATAGTGACATTGGAGTGACGATAGTAGCTACTAGGGTGAGATAGTGACATTGGTGTGAAGACAATAGCTACTAGGGTGAGATAGTGACATTGGGGTTAAGACAGTAGCTATTTGGGTGAGATAGTGATATTGGTGTGACGATAGTAGTTACTAGGGTGAGATAGTGACATTGGGGTGAAGACAGTAGTTACTAGGGTGAGATAGTGATATTGGTGTGACGATAGTAGTTACTAGGGTGAGATAGTGACATTGGGGTGAAGATAGTAGTTACTAGGGTGAGATAGTGACATTGGGGTGAAGACAGTAGTTACACGGGTGAGATAGTGACATTGGGGTAAAGACAGTAGCTACTAGGGTGAGCTAGTGACATTGGGGTGAAGACATTAGCTACTAGGGTGAGATAGTGACATTGGGGTGTAGACAGTAGCTACTTGGGTGAGATAGTGACATTGGGGTGAAGACAGTAGCTACTAGGGTGAGATAGTGACATTGGGGTGAAGACATTAGCTACTAGGGTGAGATAGTGAAATTGGGGTGGAGACAGTAGCTACTAGGGTGAGATAGAGACATTGGGATGGAGACAGTAGCTACTAGTGTGCGATAGTGACATTGGGGTCGTGACAGTAGCTACTAGGGGGAGATAGTGAGATTGGGGTAAAGACTGTAGCTACTAGAGTGACATAGTGACATTGGGGTGAAGGCAGTAGCTACTAGGGTGAGATAGTGATACTGTGGTGGTGACAGTAGCTACTAGGGTGAGATAGTGAAATTGGGGTGGAGACAATGGCTACTAGGGTGAAGACAGTAGATCCTAGGGGGAGATAGTGACAATGGGGAGGCGACAGTAGCTACTAGGGTGAGATAGTGACATTAGGGTGGAGACAGTAACTACTAGGGTGAGATAGTGACATTGGGGTGAAGGCAGTAGCTACTTGGGTGAGATAGTGACATTGGGGTGAAGACAGTAGCTAATAGGGTGAGATAGAGAAATTGGGCACAAGACAGTAGCTACTAGGGTGAGATAGTGAAATTGGGGTGAAGATAGTAGCAACTAGGGTGGGATAGTGACATTGGAGTGAAGACAGTAGCTACTAGGGTGAGATAGTGATACTGTGGTGGTGACAGTAGCTACTAGGGTGAGATAGTGAAATTGGGGTGAAGACAGTAGCTATTTGGAGAGATAGTGACATTGGGGTGAAGACAGCAGCTACGAGGGGGAGATAGTGACATTGGGGAGGCGACAGTAGCTACTAGGGTGAGATAGTGACATTGGTGTGAAGACAGTAGCTACAAGGGTGAGATAGTGACATTGGGGTGAAGACAGTAGCTACTATGGCGAGATAGTGTCATTAGGGTGAAGACAGTAGCTACAAGGGTGAGATAGTGACATTAGGGTGGAGACAGTAACTACTAGGGTGAGATAGTGACATTGGGGTGAAGGCAGTAGCTACTTGGGTGAGATAGTGACATTGGGGTGAAGACAGTAGCTAATAGGGTGAGATAGAGACATTGGGCACAAGACAGTAGCTACTAGGGTGAGATAGTGAAATTGGGGTGAAGATAGTAGCAACTAGGGTGGGACAGTGACATTGGAGTGAAGACAGTAGCTACTAGGGTGAGATAGTGACATTGGGGTAAAGACAGTAGCTACTAGGGTGAGATAGTGACATTGGGGTGAAGGCAGTAGCCACTAGGGTGAGATAGAGAAATTGGGGTCAAGACAGTAGCTACTAGGGTGAGATAGTGAAATTGGGGTGAAGATAGTAGCTACTAGGGTGGGATAATGACATTGGAGTGAAGACAGTAGCTACTAGGGTGAGATAGTGACATTGGGGTAAAGACAGTAGCTACTAGGGTGAGATAGTGACATTGGGGTGAAGACAGTAACTACTAGGGGGAGATAGTGACATTCGGGTGAAGATAGTAGCTACTTGGGCGAGATAGTGTCCTTGGGGTGAAGACAATAGCTACTAGAGGGAGTTAGTGACATTAGGGTGAAGACAGTAGCTACTAGGGTGATGCAGTGACATTGTGGTGGAGCCAATAGTTATTAGAGTGAGATAGTGATATTGAAGTGGAAACAGTAACTACTAGAGACAGAGAGTGACATTGGGATGAAGACATTAGCTACGAGGGGGAGATAGTGACATTGGGGAGGCGACAGTAGCTACTAGGGTGAGATAGTGACATTGGGGTGAAGACAGTAGCTACTAGGGTGAGATAGTGACATTGGAGTGAAGACATTAGCTACTAGGGTGAGATAGTGACATTGGGGTGAAGGCAGTAGCTTCCTGGGTGAGGTAGTGATATTGGGGTGGAGACAATAGCCACTAGGGGGAGACAGTGACATTGGAGTGAAGACAGTAGCTACTAGGTTGAGATAGTGACATTGGGGTGAAGACAGTAGCTACTAGGGTGAGATAGTGACATTAGGGTGAAAACAGTAGCTACTAGGGTGAGATCGTGACATTGGGGTAAAGACAGTAGCTACTAGGTTGAGATAGGGACATTGGGGTGAAGACCGTAGCTACTAGGGTGAGATAGTGACATTGGGGTAAAGACAGTAGCTCCTAGGGTGAGATAGTGACATTGGAGTGAAGACAGAAGCTATTAGGGTGAGATAGTGACATTGGAGTGAAGACAGTAGCTACTAGGGGGAGATAGTGAAATTGGGGTGAAGACAGTAGCTACTAGGGTGAGATAGTGACATTGGGGTGAAATCCGTAGCTACTAGGGTGAAATAGTGACATTGGGGTGACGATAGTAGCTACTAGGGTGAGATAGTGACATTGGGGTGAAGACAGTAGCTACACGGGTGAAATAGTGACATTGGGGTAAAGAGAGTAGCTACTAGGGTGAGATAGTGACATAGGGTTGAAGGCAGTAGCTACTAGGGTGAGATAGTGAAATTGGGGTGAAGACAGTAGCTACTAGGGTGAGATAGTGACATTGGGGTGAAGACAGTATCTACTAGGGTGAGATAGTGACATTGGAGTGACGATAGTAGCTACTAGGGAGAGATAGTGACATTGGTGTGAAGACAATAGCTACTAGGGTGAGATAGTGACATTGGGGTTAAGACAGTAGCTATTTGGGTGAGATAGTGACATTGGGGTGAAGACCGTAGCTACTAGGGTGAGATAGTGACATTGGGGGTAAAGACACTATCTACTAGGGTGATATAGTGACATTGAGGTGAAGACACTAGCAACTAGGATGTTATAGACACATTGGGGTGGAGACAATAGCTCCTAGGGTGAGATAGTGACATTAGGGTGAAGACAGTGGCTACTAGGGTGAGATAGTGACATTGGGGTGATGAGAGTAGCTATAAGGGTGAGATAGTGACATTGGGGTGGAAACAGTAATTACTAGAGTCAGATAGTGACATTTGAGTGAAGACAGCAGTTACTAGGGTGAGATAGTGACATTAGGGTGAAGACAGTAGCTACTAGGGTGAGATAGTGACATTGGGGTGAAGACACTAGCTACTAGGGGGAGATAGTTACAATGGGGAGGCGACAGTAGCTACAACGGTGAGATAGTGACATTGGGGTGAAGACAGTAGCTACTAGGGGGAGATAGTTACAATGGGGAGGCGACAGTAGCTACTAGGGTGAGATAGTGACATAGGGGTGAAGGCAGTAGCTACTAGGGTGAGATAGTGACATTAGGGTGAAGACTGTAGCTACTAGGGTGAGATAGTGACATTGGGGTGAAGACAGTAGCTACTGGGGTGAGATAGTGTCATTGGGGTGACGATAGTAGCTACTAGGGTGAGATAGTGACATTGGTGTGAAGACAATAGCTACTGGGGTGAGATAGTGACATTGAGGTTAAGACAGTAGCTATTTGGGTGAGATAGTGACATTGGGGTTAAGACTGTAGCTACTAGGGTGAGATAGTGACATTGGGGTAAAGACAGTAGCTACTAGGGTGATATAGTGACATTGGGGTGAAGACATTGGCAACTAGGGGGACATAGTGACATTGGGGTGGAGACAATAGCTACTAGGGTGAGATAGTGACATTAGTGTGAAGACAGTAGCTACTAGAGTGAGATAGTGATATTGGGGTGATGACAATAGCCACTAGGGTGAGACAGTGACATTTGAGTGAAGACAGTAGCTACTAGGGTGAGATAGTGACATTGGAGTTACGATAGTAGCTACTAGGGTGAGATAGTGACATTGGGGTGAAGATAGTAGCTACTACAGTTAGATAGTGACATTGGGGTGAAGAAAGTAGCTATTTGGGTCAGATAGTGACATTGGGGTGAAGACAGTAGCTACTAGGGTGAGATAGTGACATTGGGGTAAAGACAGTAGCTACTAGGGTGAGATAGTGACATTAGGGTGAAGACAGTAGCTACTAGGGTGAGATAGTGACATCAGGGTAAAGACAATAGCTATAAGGGTGAGATAGTGACATTGGGGTGAAGACAGTAGCTACTAGGGTGAGATAGTGACATTGGGGTGAAGACAGTAGCTACTAGGGGGCGATAGTTACAATGGGGAGGCGACAGTAGCTACAAGTGTGAGATAGTGACATTGGAGTGAAGACATTAGCTACTAGGTTGAGCTAGTGATATTGGGGTGGAGACAGTAGCTACTAGGGTTAGATAGTAACATGAGGATGAAGCCAGTAGTTACTAGGGTGAGATAGTGACATTGGGGTGAAGACACTAACTACTAGGGTGAAATAGTGACATTGGGGTGAAGACAGTAGCTACTAGGGTGAGATAGTGACATTGGGGTGAAGGCAGTAGCTACTTGCGTGAGATAGTGACATTGGGGCGAAGACAGTAGCTACTAGGGTGAGATAGTGACATTGGGGTGAAGACAGTAGCTACTAGGGTGAGATAGTGAAATTGGGGTGAAGACAGTAGATACTAAGGTGAGATAGTGAAATTGGGGTGAAGACAATAGCTACTAGGGTGAGATAGTGACATTGGGGTGAAGACAGTAGCTATTTGGGTGAGATAGTGACATTGGGGTGAAAACAGTAGCTACTAGGGTGAGATAGTGACATTGGGTGAAGACAGTAGCTACTAGGGTGAGATAGTGACATTGTGGTGACGATAGAAGCTACTAGGGTGAGATAGTGACATTGGGTGAAGACAGTAGCTATTCGGAGAGATAGTGACATTGGGGGAAGAGATTAGCTACTAGGGTGAGATAGTGACATTGGGGTGAAAACAGTAGCTATTTGGGTGAGATAGTGACATTGGGGTGAAGACAGTAGCTACTAGAGTGAGATAGTGACATTCGGGTGAAGACAGTAGCTACTAGGGTGAGATAGTGACATTGTGGTGACGATAGAAGCTACTAGGGTGAGATAGTGACATTGGGTGAAGACAGTAGCTACACGGGTGAGATAGTGACATTGGAGTAAAGACACTAGCTACTACGGTGAGATAGTGACATTGGGGTGAAGAGAGTAGCTACGAGGGTGAGATGGGGACATTGGGGAGAAGACAGTAGCTACTAGGGATAAATATTGACATTGGCGTGAAGGCAGTAGCTACTTGGGTGAGATAGTGACATTGGGGTGACGACAATAGCTACTAGGGTGAGATAGTGACATTAGGGTGAAGACAGTAGCTACTAGGGTGAGATAGTGATATTGGAGTGGAGACAATAGCTACTAGGGTGAGACAGTGACATTGGAGTGAAGACAGTAGCTACTAAGGTGAGATAGTGACATTGGGGTGGAGACAGTAGCTACTAGGTTTAAATAGTGACATTGGCGTGGAGACAATAGCTATTAGGGTGAGATAGTGACATTGGGGTTAAGACAGTAGCTACTAGGGTGAGATAGTGACATTAGGGTGAAGTCAGTAGCTACTAGGGTGAGATAGTGACATCAGGGTAAAGACAGTAGCTATAAGGGTGAGATAGTGACATTGAGGTGGAAACAGTAACTACTAGAGTCAGATAGTGACGTTTGAGTGAAGACAGTAGCTACTAGGATGAGATAGTGACATTAGGGTGCAGACAGTATATTCTAGGGTGAGATAGTGACATTGGGGTAAAGAGAGTAGCTATAAGGGTGAGATAGTGACATTTGGGTGAAGAGAGTAGCTACTTGGGTGAGATAGTGACATTGGGGTGAAGACAGTAGCTACTAGGGGGAGATAGTTAAAATGGGGAGGCAACAGTAGCTACTAGGGTGAGATAGTGACATAGGGGTGAAGGCAGTAGCTACTAGGGTGAGATAGTGAAATTGGGGTGAAGACAGTAGCTACTAGGGTGAGATAGTGACATTAGGGTGAAAACAGTAGCTACTAGGGTGAGATAGTGACATTGGGGTGAAGACAGTAGCTACTAGGGTGATATAGTGACATTGGGGTGACGATAATAGCTAATAGGGTGAGATAGTGACATTGGTGTGAAGACAATAGCTACTAGGGTGAGATAGTGACATTGGGTTTAAGACAGTAGCTATTTGGGTGAGATAGTGACATCGGGGTGAAGACAGTAGCTACTAGGGTGATATAGTGAAATTGGGGTGAAGACACTGGCAACTAGGGTAACATAGTGACATTGGGGTGGAGACAATAGCTACTAGGGTGAGATAGGGACATTGGGAAGAAGACAGTAGCTACTAGGGTGAAATAGTGACATTGGCGTGAAGGCAGTATCTACTTGGGTGAGATAGTGACGTTGGGCTGATGACAATAGCTACTAGGGTGAGATAGTGACATTAGGGTGAAGACAGTAGCTACTAGGGTGAGATAGTGATATTGGGGTGGAGACAATAGCTACTAGGCTGAGACAGTGACATTTGAATGAAGACAGTAGCTACTACGGTGAGATAGTGACATTGGGGTGGAGACAGGAGCTAATAGGGTGGGATAGTGAAATTGGGGTGAAGACAGTAGCTACTAGGGTGAGATAGTGACATTGGGGTGAAGATAGTAGCTACTAGGGTGAGATAGTGACATCGGGGTGAAGATAGTAGCTACTACGGTGAGATAGTGATATTGGGGTGAAGAAAGTAGCTATTGGGGACAGATAGTGACATTGGGGTGAAGACAGTAGCTACTAGGGTGAGATGGTGACATTGGGGTAAAGACGGTAGCTACTAGGGTGAGATAGTGATATTAGGGTGAAGACAGTAGCTACTAGGGTGAGATAGTGACATCAGGGTAAAGACAGTAGCTACTAGGGGGAGATAGTTACAATGGAGAGGCGACAGTAGCTACAATTGTGAGATAGTGACATTGGAGTGAACAGAGTAGCTACTAGATTGAAATAGTGACATTGGCGTGAAGGCAGTAGCTACTAGGGTGAGACAGTGACATTTGAGTGAAGACAGTAGCTACTACGGTGAGATAGTGACATTGGGGTGGAGACAGTAGCTACTAGGGTGAGATAGTGACATTGGGGTGAAGATAGTAGCTAATAGGGTGAGATAGTGACATTGGGGTAAAGACAGTAGCTACTAGGGTGAGATGGTGACATTGGGGTAAAGAGAGTAGCTATAAGGGTGAGATAGTGACATTGGGGTGACGACAGTAGCTACTAGGGGGAGATAGTTACAATGGGGAGGCGACAGTAGCTACAAGTGTGAGAAAGGGGTGAAGAAAGTAGCTATTGGGGACAGATAGTGACATTGGGGTGAAGACAGTAGCTACTAGGGTGAGATAGTGACATTGGAGTGAAGATAGTAGCTACTAGGGTGAGATAGTGACATTGGGGTGAAAACAGTAGCTACTAGGGTGAGATAGTGACATTGGGGTGAAGATAGTAGCTAATAGGGTGAGATAGTGACATTGGGGTAAAGACAGTAGCTACTAGGGTGAGATGGTGACATTGGGGTAAAGAGAGTAGCTATAAGGGTGAGATAGTGACATTGGGGTGACGACAGTAGCTACTAGGGGGAGATAGTTACAATGGGGAGGCGACAGTAGCTACAAGTGTGAGATAGTGACATTGGAGTGAACAGAGTAGCTACTAGATTGAAATAGTGACATTGGCGTGAAGGCAGTAGCTACTAGGGTGAGACAGTGACATTTGAGTGAAGACAGTAGCTACTACGGTGAGATAGTGACATTGGGGTGGAGACAGTAGCTACTAGGGTGAGATAGTGACATCGGAGTGAAAACAGTAGCTACTAGGGTGAGATAGTGACATCGGGGTGAAGATAGTAGCTACTAGGGTGAGATAGTGACATTGGGGTGAAGATAGTAGCTACTACGGTGAGATAGTGACACTGGGGTGAAGAAAGTAGCTATTTGGGACAGATAGTGACATTGGGGTGAAGACACTAGCTACTAGGGTGAGATGGTGACATTGGGGTAAAGACAGTAGCCACTAGTGTGAGATGGTGACATTGGGGTGAAGATAGTAGCTAATAGGTTTAGATAGTGACATTGGCGTAAAGACAGTAGCTACTAGGGTGAGATAGTGACATTGGGTTGGAAACAGTAACTATTAGAGTCAGATAATGACATTGGCATGAAGATAGTAGCTACTAAGGTGAGATAGTGACATTAGGGTGAAGACAGTAGCTACTAGGGTGAGATAGTGACATTGGGGTAAAGAGAGTAGCTATAAGGGTGAGATAGTGACATTGGGGTGAAGACAGTAGCTACTAGGGTGAGATAGTGACATTGGAGTGAAGACAGTAGCTACTAGGGGGAGATAGTTACAATGGGGAGGCGACAGTAGCTACAAGTGTGAGATAGTGACATTGGAGTGAAGACAGTAGCTACTAGGGTGAGATAGTGACATTGGGGTGAAGACAGTAGCTACTAGGGCGAGATAGTGACATTGGGGTGAAGATAGTATCTATAAGGGTGAGATAGTGACATTGGGGTGGAAACAGTAACCACTAGAGTTAGATAGTGACATTTGAGTGAAGACAGTAGCTACTAGGGTGAGATAGTGACATTGGAGTGAAGACAGTAGCTACTAGGGTGAGATAGTGACATGAGGATGAAGCCAGTAGTTACTAGGGTGAGATAGTGACATCGGGGTGGAGACAATAGCTACTAGGGTGAGATAGTGACATTGGGGTGAAGACAGTAGCTACTAGGGTGAGATAGTGAAATTGGGGTGAAGACAGTAGATACTAGGGTGAGATAGTGACATTGGGGTGAAGACCGTAGCTACTAGGGTGAGATAGTCACAATGGGGAGCCGACAGTAGCTACTAGAGTGAGATAGTGACATTGGGGGGAAGACAGTAGCTACTAGGGTGAGATAGTGACATTGGGGTGAAGACACTAGCTACTAGGGTGAGATAGTGACATTGGGGTGAAGGCAGTAGCTACTATGGTGAGATAGTGACATTGGGGTGAAGACAGTAGCTACTAGGATGAGATAGTGACATTGGGGTGACGATAGTAGCTACTAGGGTGTAATAGTGACATTGGGGCGAAGACAGTAGCTACTAGGGTGAGATAGTGACATTGGGGTGAAGACAGTAGCTACTAGGGCGAGATAGTGACATTGGGGTGTAGATAGTAGCTATAAGGGTGAGATAGTGACATTGGGTTGGAAACAGTAACTATTAGAGTCAGATAATGACATTGGCATGAAGATAGTAGCTACTAGGGTGAGATAGTGACATTAGGGTGAAGACAGTAGCTACTAGGGTGAGATAGTGACATTGGGGTAAAGAGAGTAGCTATAAGGGTGAGATAGTGACATTGGGGTGAAGACAGTAGCTACTAGGGTGAGATAGTGACATTGGAGTGAAGACAGTAGCTACTAGGGGGAGATAGTTACAATGGGGAGGCGACAGTAGCTACAAGTGTGAGATAGTGACATTGGAGTGAAGACAGTAGCTACTAGGGTGAGATAGTGACATTGGGGTGAAGACAGTAGCTACTAGGGCGAGATAGTGACATTGGGGTGAAGATAGTATCTATAAGGGTGAGATAGTGACATTGGGGTGGAAACAGTAACCACTAGAGTTAGATAGTGACATTTGAGTGAAGACAGTAGCTACTAGGGTGAGATAGTGACATTGGAGTGAAGACAGTAGCTACTAGGGTGAGATAGTGACATGAGGATGAAGCCAGTAGTTACTAGGGTGAGATAGTGACATCGGGGTGGAGACAATAGCTACTAGGGTGAGATAGTGACATTGGGGTGAAGACAGTAGCTACTAGGGTGAGATAGTGAAATTGGGGTGAAGACAGTAGATACTAGGGTGAGATAGTGACATTGGGTTGAAGACAGTAGCTATTTGGGTGAGATAGTGACATTGGGGTGAAGACCGTAGCTACTAGGGTGAGATAGTCACAATGGGGAGCCGACAGTAGCTACTAGAGTGAGATAGTGACATTGGGGGGAAGACAGTAGCTACTAGGGTGAGATAGTGACATTGGGGTGAAGACACTAGCTACTAGGGTGAGATAGTGACATTGGGGTGAAGGCAGTAGCTACTATGGTGAGATAGTGACATTGGGGTGAAGACAGTAGCTACTAGGATGAGATAGTGACATTGGGGTGACGATAGTAGCTACTAGGGTGTAATAGTGACATTGGGGCGAAGACAGTAGCTACTAGGGTGAGATAGTGACATTGGGGTGAAGACAGTAGCTACTAGGGCGAGATAGTGACATTGGGGTGTAGATAGTAGCTATAAGGGTGAGATAGTGACATTGGGGTGGAAACAGTAACTACTAGAGTCAGATAGTGACATTTGAGTGAAGACAGTAGCTACTAGGGTGAGATAGTGACATTAGGGTGAAGACAGTAGCTACTAGGGTGAGATAGTGACATTGGGGTAAAGAGAGTAGCTATAAGGGTGAGATAGTTAGATTGGGGTGAAGACAGTAGCTACTAGGGTGAGATAGTGACATTGGGGTGAAGACAGTAGCTACTAGGGGGAGATAGTTACAATGGGGTGGCGACAGTAGCTACAAGGGTGAGATAGTGACATTGGGGTGAAGACAGTAGCTACTAGGGGGAGATAGTTACAATTGGGAGGCGACAGTAGCTACTAGGGTGAGATAGTGACATAGGGGTGAAGGCAGTAGCTACTAGGGTGAGATAGTGAAATTGGGGTGAAGACAGTAGCTACTAGGGTGAGATAGTGACATTAGGGTGAACACAGTAGCTACTAGGGTGAGATAGTGACATTGGGGTGAAGACAGTAGCTATTTGGATGAGATAGTGACATTGGGGTGAAGACCGTAGCTACTAGGGTGAGATAGTGACATTGGGGTAAAGACAGTAGCTACTAGGGTGATATAGTGACAATGGGGTGAAGACACTGGCAACTAGTGTGACATAGTGACATTGGGGTGGAGACAATAGCTACTAGGGTGAGATAGTGACATTGGAGTGAAGACAGTAGCTACTAGGGTGAGATAGTGACATTGGGGTGAAGAGAGTAGCTACGAGGGTGAGATAGGGACATTGTGCAGAAGACAGTAGCTACTAGGGTGAAATAGTGACATTGGCGTGAAGGCAGTAGCTATTAGGGTGAGATAGTGACATTGGGCTGATGACAATAGCTACTAGGGTGAGATAGTGACATTAGGGTGAAGACAGTAGCTACTAGGGTGAGATAGTGACATTGGGGTGAAGACAGTAGCTACTAGGGCGAGATAGTGACATTGGGGTGTAGATAGTAGCTATAAGGGTGAGATAGTGACATTGGGTTGGAAACAGTAACTATTAGAGTCAGATAATGACATTGGCATGAAGATAGTAGCTACTAAGGTGAGATAGTGACATTAGGGTGAAGACAGTAGCTACTAGGGTGAGATAGTGACATTGGGGTAAAGAGAGTAGCTATAAGGGTGAGATAGTGACGTTGGGGTGAAGACAGTAGCTACTAGGGTGAGATAGTGACATTGGAGTGAAGACAGTAGCTACTAGGGGGAGATAGTTACAATGGGGAGGCGACAGTAGCTACAAGTGTGAGATAGTGACATTGGAGTGAAGACAGTAGCTACTAGGGTGAGATAGTGACATTGGGGTGAAGACAGTAGCTACTAGGGCGAGATAGTGACATTGGGGTGAAGATAGTATCTATAAGGGTGAGATAGTGACATTGGGGTGGAAACAGTAACCACTAGAGTTAGATAGTGACATTTGAGTGAAGACAGTAGCTACTAGGGTGAGATAGTGACATTGGAGTGAAGACAGTAGCTACTAGGGTGAGATAGTGACATGAGGATGAAGCCAGTAGTTACTAGGGTGAGATAGTGACATCGGGGTGGAGACAATAGCTACTAGGGTGAGATAGTGACATTGGGGTGAAGACAGTAGCTACTAGGGTGAGATAGTGAAATTGGGGTGAAGACAGTAGATACTAGGGTGAGATAGTGACATTGGGTTGAAGACAGTAGCTATTTGGGTGAGATAGTGACATTGGGGTGAAGACCGTAGCTACTAGGGTGAGATAGTCACAATGGGGAGCCGACAGTAGCTACTAGAGTGAGATAGTGACATTGGGGGGAAGACAGTAGCTACTACGGTGAGATAGTGACATTGGGGTGAAGACACTAGCTACTAGGGTGAGATAGTGACATTGGGGTGAAGGCAGTAGCTACTATGGTGAGATAGTGACATTGGGGTGAAGACAGTAGCTACTAGGATGAGATAGTGACATTGGGGTGACGATAGTAGCTACTAGGGTGTAATAGTGACATTGGGGCGAAGACAGTAGCTACTAGGGTGAGATAGTGACATTGGGGTGAAGACAGTAGCTACTAGGGCGAGATAGTGACATTGGGGTGTAGATAGTAGCTATAAGGGTGAGATAGTGACATTGGGGTGGAAACAGTAACTACTAGAGTCAGATAGTGACATTTGAGTGAAGACAGTAGCTACTAGGGTGAGATAGTGACATTAGGGTGAAGACAGTAGCTACTAGGGTGAGATAGTGACATTGGGGTAAAGAGAGTAGCTATAAGGGTGAGATAGTTAGATTGGGGTGAAGACAGTAGCTACTAGGGTGAGATAGTGACATTGGGGTGAAGACAGTAGCTACTAGGGGGAGATAGTTACAATGGGGTGGCGACAGTAGCTACAAGGGTGAGATAGTGACATTGGGGTGAAGACAGTAGCTACTAGGGGGAGATAGTTACAATTGGGAGGCGACAGTAGCTACTAGGGTGAGATAGTGACATAGGGGTGAAGGCAGTAGCTACTAGGGTGAGATAGTGAAATTGGGGTGAAGACAGTAGCTACTAGGGTGAGATAGTGACATTAGGGTGAACACAGTAGCTACTAGGGTGAGATAGTGACATTGGGGTGAAGACAGTAGCTATTTGGATGAGATAGTGACATTGGGGTGAAGACCGTAGCTACTAGGGTGAGATAGTGACATTGGGGTAAAGACAGTAGCTACTAGGGTGATATAGTGACAATGGGGTGAAGACACTGGCAACTAGTGTGACATAGTGACATTGGGGTGGAGACAATAGCTACTAGGGTGAGATAGTGACATTGGAGTGAAGACAGTAGCTACTAGGGTGAGATAGTGACATTGGGGTGAAGAGAGTAGCTACGAGGGTGAGATAGGGACATTGTGCAGAAGACAGTAGCTACTAGGGTGAAATAGTGACATTGGCGTGAAGGCAGTAGCTATTAGGGTGAGATAGTGACATTGGGCTGATGACAATAGCTACTAGGGTGAGATAGTGACATTAGGGTGAAGACAGTAGCTACTAGGGTGAGATAGTGACATTGGGGTGAAGACAGTAGCTACTAGGGCGAGATAGTGACATTGGGGTGTAGATAGTAGCTATAAGGGTGAGATAGTGACATTGGGTTGGAAACAGTAACTATTAGAGTCAGATAATGACATTGGCATGAAGATAGTAGCTACTAAGGTGAGATAGTGACATTAGGGTGAAGACAGTAGCTACTAGGGTGAGATAGTGACATTGGGGTAAAGAGAGTAGCTATAAGGGTGAGATAGTGACGTTGGGGTGAAGACAGTAGCTACTAGGGTGAGATAGTGACATTGGAGTGAAGACAGTAGCTACTAGGGGGAGATAGTTACAATGGGGAGGCGACAGTAGCTACAAGTGTGAGATAGTGACATTGGAGTGAAGACAGTAGCTACTAGGGTGAGATAGTGACATTGGGGTGAAGACAGTAGCTACTAGGGCGAGATAGTGACATTGGGGTGAAGATAGTATCTATAAGGGTGAGATAGTGACATTGGGGTGGAAACAGTAACCACTAGAGTTAGATAGTGACATTTGAGTGAAGACAGTAGCTACTAGGGTGAGATAGTGACATTGGAGTGAAGACAGTAGCTACTAGGGTGAGATAGTGACATGAGGATGAAGCCAGTAGTTACTAGGGTGAGATAGTGACATCGGGGTGGAGACAATAGCTACTAGGGTGAGATAGTGACATTGGGGTGAAGACAGTAGCTACTAGAGTGAGATAGTGAAATTGGGGTGAAGACAGTAGATACTAGGGTGAGATAGTGACATTGGGTTGAAGACAGTAGCTATTTGGGTGAGATAGTGACATTGGGGTGAAGACCGTAGCTACTAGGGTGAGATAGTCACAATGGGGAGCCGACAGTAGCTACTAGAGTGAGATAGTGACATTGGGGGGAAGACAGTAGCTACTAGGGTGAGATAGTGACATTGGGGTGAAGACACTAGCTACTAGGGTGAGATAGTGACATTGGGGTGAAGGCAGTAGCTACTATGGTGAGATAGTGACATTGGGGTGAAGACCGTAGCTACTAGGATGAGATAGTGACATTGGGGTGACGATAGTAGCTACTAGGGTGTAATAGTGACATTGGGGTGAAGACAGTAGCTACTAGGGCGAGATAGTGACATTGGGGTGTAGATAGTAGCTATAAGGGTGAGATAGTGACATTGGGGTGGAAACAGTAACTACTAGAGTCAGATAGTGACATTTGAGTGAAGACAGTAGCTACTAGGGTGAGATAGTGACATTAGGGTGAAGACAGTAGCTACTAGGGTGAGATAGTGACATTGGGGTAAAGAGAGTAGCTATAAGGGTGAGATAGTTAGATTGGGGTGAAGACAGTAGCTACTAGGGTGAGATAGTGACATTGGGGTGAAGACAGTAGCTACTAGGGGGAGATAGTTACAATGGGGTGGCGACAGTAGCTACAAGGGTGAGATAGTGACATTGGGGTGAAGACAGTAGCTACTAGGGGGAGATAGTTACAATTGGGAGGCGACAGTAGCTACTAGGGTGAGATAGTGACATAGGGGTGAAGGCAGTAGCTACTAGGGTGAGATAGTGAAATTGGGGTGAAGACAGTAGCTACTAGGGTGAGATAGTGACATTAGGGTGAACACAATAGCTACTAGGGTGAGATAGTGACATTGGGGTGAAGACAGTAGCTATTTGGATGAGATAGTGACATTGGGGTGAAGACCGTAGCTACTAGGGTGAGATAGTGACATTGGGGTAAAGACAGTAGCTACTAGGGTGATATAGTGACAATGGGGTGAAGACACTGGCAACTAGTGTGACATAGTGACATTGGGGTGGAGACAATAGCTACTAGGGTGAGATAGTGACATTGGAGTGAAGACAGTAGCTACTAGGGTGAGATAGTGACATTGGGGTGAAGAGAGTAGCTACGAGGGTGAGATAGGGACATTGTGCAGAAGACAGTAGCTACTAGGGTGAAATAGTGACATTGGCGTGAAGGCAGTAGCTATTAGGGTGAGATAGTGACATTGGGCTGATGACAATAGCTACTAGGGTGAGATAGTGACATTAGGGTGAAGACAGTAGCTACTAGGGTGAGATAGTGATATTGGGGTGGAGACAATAGGTACTAGGCTGAGACAGTGACATTTGAGTGAAGACAGTAGCTACTACGGTGAGATAGTGACATTGGGGTGGAGACAGGAGCTAATAGGGTGAGATAGTGAAATTGGGGCGAAGACAGTAGCTACTAGGGTGAGATAGTGACATTGGGGTGAAAACAGTAGCTACTAGGTTGAGATAGTGACATTGGGCTGATGACAATAGCTACTAGGGTGAGATAGTGACATTAGGGTGAAGACAGTAGCTACTAGGGTGAGATAGTGATATTGGGGTGGAGACAATAGCTACTAGGCTGAGACAGTGACATTTGAGTGAAGACAGTAGCTACTACGGTGAGATAGTGACATTGGGGTGGAGACAGGAGCTAATAGGGTGAGATAGTGAAATTGGGGGTGAAGACAGTAGCTACAAGGGTGAGATAGTGACATTGGGGTGAAAACAGTAGCTACTAGGGTGAGATAGTGACATTGGGGTGACGATAGTAGCTACTAGGGTGAGATAGTGACATTGGGGTGAAGAAAGTAGCTATTTGGGTCAGATAGTGACATTGGGGTGAAGACAGTAGCTACTAGGGTGAGATAGTGACATTGGGGTAAAGACAGTAGCTACCAGGGTGAGATAGTGACATTAGGGTGAAGACAGTAGCTACTAGGGTGAGATAGTGACATCAGGGTAAAGACAGTAGCTATAAGGGTGAGATAGTGACATTGGGGTCAAGACAGTAGCTACTAGGGTGAGATAGTGACATTGGGGTGGAAACAGTAACTACTAGAGTCAGATAGTGACATTGGCATGAAGACAGTAGCTACTAGGGTGAGATAGTGACATTGGGGTAAAGAGAGTAGCTATAAGGGTGAGATAGTGACATTGGGGTGAAGACAGTAGCTACTAAGGTGAGATAGTGACATTGGGGTGAAGACAGTAGCTACTAGGGGGAGATAGTTACAATGGGGAGGCGAGAGTAGCTACAAGTGTGAGATAGTGACATTGGAGCGAAGACATTAGCTACTAGGTTGAGCTAGTGATATTGGGGTGGAGACAGTAGCTACTAGGGTGAGATAGTAACATGAGGATGAAGCCACTAGTTACTAGGGTGAGATAGTGACATTGGGGTGAAGACACTAACTACTAGGGTGAAATAGTGACATTGGGGTGAAGACAGTAGCTACTAGGGTGAGAAAGTGACATTGGGGTGAAGGCAGTAGCTATTTGGGTGAGATAGTGACATTGGGGCGAAGACAGTAGCTACTAGGGCGAGATAGTGACATTGGGGTGAAGATAGTAGCTACAAGTGTGAGATAGTGACATTGGAGTGAAGGCAGTAGCTACCTGGGTGAGGTAGTGATATTGGGGTGGAGACAATAGCTACTAGGCTGAGACAGTGACATTGGAGTGAAGACAGTAGCTACTAGGGTGAGATAGTGACATTGGGGTGGAGACAGTAGCTACTAGGGTGAGATAGTGACATTAGGGTGAAGACAGTAGCTACTAGGGTGAGATAGTGACATTGGAGTGAAGACAGTAGCTACTAGGGTGAGATAGTGACATGAGGATGAAGCCAGTAGTTACTAGGGTGAGATAGTGACACCGGGGTGGAGACAATAGCTACTAGGGTGAGATAGTGACATTGGGGTGAAGACAGTAGCTACTAGGGTGAGATAGTGAAATTGGGGTGAAGACAGTAGATACTAGGGTGAGATAGTGACATTGGGTTGAAGACAGTAGCTATTTGGGTGAGATAGTGACATTCGGGTGAAGACCGTAGCTACTAGGGTGAGATAGTCACAATGGGGAGCCGACAGTAGCTACTAGAGTGAGATAGTGACATTGGGGGGAAGACAGTAGCTACTAGGGTGAGATAGTGACATTGGGGTGAAGACACTAGCTACTAGGGTGAGATAGTGACGTTGGGGTGAAGGCAGTAGCTACTATGGTGAGATAGTGACATTGGAGTGAAGACAGTAGCTACTAGGATGAGATAGTGACATTGGGGTGACGATAGTAGCTACTAGGGTGAAATAGTGACATTCGGGCGAAGACAGTAGCTACTAGGGTGAGATAGTGACATTGGGGTGAAGACAGTAGCTACTAGGGCGAGATAGTGACATTGGGGTGTAGATAGTAGCTATAAGGGTGAGATAGTGACATTGGGGTGGAAACAGTAACTACTAGAGTCAGATAGTGACATTTGAGTGAAGACAGTAGCTACTAGGGTGAGATAGTGACATTAGGGTGAAGACAGTAGCTACTAGGGTGAGATAGTGACATTGGGGTAAAGAGAGTAGCTATAAGGGTGAGATAGTGACATTGGGGTGAAGACAGTAGCTACTAGGGGGAGATAGTTACAATGGGGAGGCGACAGTAGCTACAAGGGTGAGATAGTGACATTGGGGTGAAGACAGTAGCTACTAGGGGGAGATAGTTACAATTGGGAGGCGACAGTAGCTACTAGGGTGAGATAGTGACATTAGGGTGAACACAGTAGCTACTAGGGTGAGATAGTGACATTGGGGTGAAGGCAGTAGCTACTAGGGTGAGATAGTGAAATTGGGGTGAAGACAGTAGCTACTAGGGTGAGATAGTGACATTAGGGTGAACACAGTAGCTACTAGGGTGAGATAGTGACATTGGGGTGAAGACAGTAGCTATTTGGATGAGATAGTGACATTGGGGTGAAGACCGTAGCTACTAGGGTGAGATAGTGACATAGGGGTGAAGGCAGTAGCTACTAGGGTGAGATAGTGAAATTGGGGTGAAGACAGTAGCTACTAGGGTGAGATAGTGACATTAGGGTGAACACAGTAGCTACTAGGGTGAGATAGTGACATTGGGGTGAAGACAGTAGCTATTTGGATGAGATAGTGACATTGGGGTGAAGACCGTAGCTACTAGGGTGAGATAGTGACATTGGGGTAAAGACAGTAGCTACTAGGGTGATATAGTGACATTGGGGTGAAGACACTGGCAACTAGTGTGACATAGTGACATTGGGGTGGAGACAATAGCTACTAGGGTGAGATAGTGACATTGGAGTGAAGACAGTAGCTACTAGGGTGAGATAGTGACATTGGGGTGAAGAGAGTAGCTACGAGGGTGAGATAGGGACATTGGGCAGAAGACAGTAGCTACTAGGGTGAAATAGTGACATTGGCGTGAAGGCAGTAGCTATTAGGGTTAGATAGTGACATTGGGCTGATGACAATAGCTACTAGGGTGAGATAGTGACATTAGGGTGAAGACAGTAGCTACTAGGGTGAGATAGTGATAATGGGGTGGAGACAATAGGTACTAGGCTGAGACAGTGACATTTGAGTGAAGACAGTAGCTACTACGGTGAGATAGTGACATTGGGGTGGAGACAGGAGCTAATAGGGTGAGATAGTGAAATTGGGGCGAAGACAGTAGCTACTAGGGTGAGATAGTGACATTGGGGTGAAGACAATAGATACTATGGTGAGATAGTGACATTGGGTGAAGACCGTAGCTACTAGGGTGAGATAGTGACATTGGGGTGGAAACAGTAACTACTAGAGTCAGATATTGACATTGGCATGAAGACAGTAGCTACTAGGGTGAGATAGTGACATTGGGGTAAAGTGAGTAGCTATAAGGGTGAGATAGTGACATTGGGGTGAAGACAGTAACTACTAGGGGGAGATAGTTACAATGGGGAGGCGAGAGTAGCTACAAGTGTGAGATAGTGACATTGGAGCGAAGACATTAGCTACTAGGTTGAGCTAGTGACATTGGGGTGGAGACCGTAGCTACTAGGGTGAGATAGTAACATGAGGATGAAGCCAGTAGTTACTAGGGTGAAATAGTGACATTGGGGTGAAGGCAGTAGCTACTAGGGTCCGATAATGACATTGGGGTGAAGGCAGTAGCTACTAGGGTGCGATAGTGACATTGGGGTGAAGACAGTAGCTACTTGGGTGAGATAGTGACATTGGGGCGAAGACAGTAGCTACTAGGGTGAGATAGTGACATTGGGGTGAAGACAGTAGCTACTAGGGCGACATAGTGACATTGGGGTGAAGATAGTAGCTACTAGTGTGAGATAGTGACATTGGAGTGAAGGCAGTAGCTACCTGGGTGAGGTAGTGATATTGGGGTGGAGACAGTAGCTACTAGGGTGAGATAGTGACATTAGGGTGAAGACAGTAGCTACTAGGGTGAGATAGTGACATTGGAGTGAAGACAGTAGCTACTAAGGTGAGATAGTGACATGAGGATGAAGCCAGTAGTTACTAGGGTGAGATAGTGACATCGGGGTGGAGACAATAGCTACTAGGGTGAGATAGTGACATTGGGGTGAAGACAGTAGCTACTAGGGTGAGATAGTGAATTTGGGGTGAAGACAGTAGATACTAGGGTGAGACAGTGAAATTGGGGTGAAGACAATAGCTACTAGGGTGAGATAGTGACATTGGGGTGAAAACAGTAGCTATTTGGGTGAGATAGTGACATTGGGGCGAAGACCGTAGCTACTAGGGTGTGATAGTGACATTGGGTTGAAGACAGTAGCTACTAGGGTGAGATATTGACATTGGGGTGAAGACAGTAGCTACTAGGGTGAGATAGTGACATTAGGGTGAAGACAGTAGCTACTAGAGTGAGATAGTGACATTGGGGGGAAGACAGTAGCTACTAGGGTGAGATAGTGACATTGGGGTGAAGACAGTAGCTACTAAGGTGAGATAGCGACATTGGGGAGAAGACAGTAGCTTCTAGGGTGAGATAGTGACATTGGGGTGAAGACAGTAGCTGCTAGGGTGAGATAGTGACGATAGTAGCTACTAGGGTGAGATAGTGACATTGGGTGAAGACAGTAGCTACACGGGTGAGATAGTGACATTGGAGTAAAGACAGTAACTACTAGGGTGAGATAGTGAAATTGGGGTGAAGACAGTAGTTACTAGGATGAGATAGTGACATTGGGGTGACGATAGTAGCTACTAGGGTGAGATAGTGACATTGGGGAGGCGACAGTAGCTACTAGGGTGAGATAGTGACATTGGGGTAAAGACAGTAGCTATAAGGGTGAGATAGTGACATTGGGGTAAAGACAGTAGCTACTAGGGTGAGATAGTGACATTGGGGTGGAAACAGTAACTACTAGAGTTAGAGAGTGACATTGGGATGAAGACAGTAGCTACTAATGGGAGATAGTGACATTGGGGAGGCGACAGTAGCTACTAGGGTGAGATAGTGACATTGGAGAGAAGACATTAGCTACTAGGTTGAGCTAGTGAATTGGGGGTGGAGACAGTAGCTACTAGGGTGAGATATTAACATGAGGATGAAGCCAGTAGTTACTAGGGTGAGATAGTGACATTGGGTTAAAGACAGTAGCTACTAGGGTGAGATAGTGACATTGGGGTGAAGGCAGTAGCTACTAGGGTGAGATAGTGACATTGGGGTGATGACAGTAGCTACTAGGGTGAGATAGTGACATTAGGGTGAAGACAGTAGCTACTAGGGTGAGGTAGTGATATTGGGGTTTAGACAATAGCTACTAGAGTGAGATAGTGACATTGGAGTGAAGACAGTAGCTATTAGGGTGAGATAGTGACATTGGAGTGAAGACAGTAGCTACTAGGGTGAGATAGTGACATTAGGGTGGAGACAGTGACATTGGAGTGAAGACAGTAGCTACTAGTGTGAGATATTGACATTGGGGTGAAGACAGTAGCTACTAGGGTGAGATAGTGATAGTGGGATGAAGACAGTAGCTACTAGGGCGAGATTACCTGATTGACTATGTAGGTGACTAGTTTGAAATCTACTTCCCCAGAACCTTTCAACATCTCAGTTATTTCTAATGGACCAGCAGCTTTACCATTTTTATTCCCCTTGATTGCTTCTTTGACTCTATAACTATCTATTTCAATAGCTGGTCCGTCCTTGGGGTTAGTTGGAGATTGTCTCTCTTTTCAGTTATTTACCATTTTACAGGGTTAACTGTGTGTGATCCCTTCTATTCACTTGGGAACATATTCAACTTTGATAATAAATTGACTAAATTAGTATATTCTATACCATAGCGTAGTTTCGATACAAGTCTTGGTTAGATCTTCTACAAATAAACTGTGACGAGAGTAATTTTTTAGTAAACCAGTTTTATTATGAACATTTACAACATAGGCGGTTTTGATCTTGTCTTATTGTGTTTGTTTCATTAAACAGCTTTTACAGGATAATATATACCACAGATATCACAGTGATATGGCTAGTATTTGGTGGAGTGATTAATTTGAGAGAATAATTTACCAGACATCACAGTGATATGGCCTCTTTCCTATATAAGTTAGTGTCTAGTGAAGTGATTAACTTGAGAGAATAATTCACCAGACATCACAGTGATGTAGCTTCTCTATTGTATGCATATGTTACTGTCTAGTGAAGTGACTAACTTGAGAGAATAATTTACCAGACATCACAGTGATATGGCTTCTCTCCTGTATAAGTTAGAGTCCAGTGAAGAGACTTCTTACAGAGAATGATTTACCTCAGATGTCAGGGTAATATGGCTACTGTATGTGAACATGTGTTTAGTTAAGTTAGCTTTTAGGGACAATTATTTACCAGATATGGCAGTGATATGCCTTCTCTCCTGTATGTATATGTTTATGTGTAGTTAAGTGAATAAATCGAGAGAATGATTTACCATAGGTATCACAGTGAAATGGCTTCTCTCCTGTATGTATATATTTGTGCAGTTAAGTAGCTACTCATGGAGAATGATTTACCACAGATATTACAGTGATATGGCTTCTCTCCTGCATGAATAGATTTGTGAATTGTGAAGTAATTATATTGAGAGAATAAATTACCAGATATTACAGTGATATGGCTTTTGTCCTGTATGAGTGAGATTGTGGGTTGCTAAGTTTCATTTCTGAGAGAATGATTTACCACAGATATCACAGTGGTATGGTTTCTCTCCTGTATGAGTGAGATTGTGTGTTAATAAGCTTCCTTTCTGTGAAAATGACTTACCACAGATATTACAGTGATATGGCTTCTCTACTGTATGAATAAATTTGTGAACTCTGAAGTAAAGATATTGAGAGAATGATTTACCACAGATATCACAGGGCTATGGTTTCTCTCCTATATGAATACGTTTGTGATTTCTTAAGACATTATTTTGAGAGAATGATTTACCACAGATATCACAGTGATAGGGCTTCTCTCCTGTATGGATGAGATTGTGTGTTGCTAAGTTTCCTTTCTGAGAGAATGATTTACCACAGATATCACAATGGTATGGTTTCTCTCCTGTATGAGTAAGATTGTGTGTTAATAAGTTTCCTTTCTGTGAAAATGACTTACCACAGATATTACAGTGATATGGCTTCTCTCCTGTATGAATAGATTTGTGAATTGTGAAGTAATTATATTGAGAGAATGATTTACTACAGATATCACAGTGGTATGGCTTCTCTCCTGTATGAGTAAAATTGTGTGTTAATAAGCTTCCTTTCTGTGAAAATGACTTACCACAGATATTACAACGGTATGGCTTCTCGCCTGTATGAATAAGATTGTGTAATGTCAAGTGTTTTTTCTGAGAGAATGATTTACCACAGATATCACAGTGGTATGGTTTCTCTCTTGTATGAGTAAGATTGTGTGTTAATAAGCTTCCTTTCTGTGAAAATGACTTACCACAGATATTACAATGGTATGGCTTCTCTCCTGTATGGATGAGATTGTGTGTTAATAAGCTTCCTTTCTGTGAAAATGACTTACCACAGATATTACACTGGTATGGCTTCTCTCCTGTATGAGTAAGATTGTGTGCTAATAAGTATCCTTTCTGTGAAAATGACTTACCACAGATATTACAGTGATATGGCTTCTCTTCTGTATGAATAGATTTGTGATTTGTTAAGACATTATTTTGAGAGAATGATTTACCACAGATATCACAGTGGTATGGTTTCTCTCCTGTATGAATACGTTTGTGATTTGTTAAGGCATTATTTTGAGAGAATGATTTACCACAGATATCACAGTGGTAGGGCTTCTCTCCTGTATGGATGAGATTGTGTGTTGTTAAGTGTCTTTTCAGAGAGAATGCTTTACCACAGATATCACAGTGGTATGGTTTCTCTCTTGTATGAGTAAGATTATGTGTTAATAAGTTTCCTTTATGTGAAAATGACTTACCACAGATATTACAGTGATATGGCTTCTCTTCTGTATGAATAGATTTGTGATTTGTTAAGACATTATTTTGAGAGAATGATTTACCACAGATATCACGGTAGTATGGTTTCTCTCCTGTATGGATGAGATTGTGTGTTGTTAAGTGTCCTTTCTGAGAGAATGCTTTACCACAGATATCGCAGTGGTATGGTTTCTCTCCTGTATGAATACGTTTGTGATTTGTTAAGACATTATTTTGAGAGAATGATTTACCACAGATATCACAGTAGTATGGTTTCTCTCCTCTATGGATGAGATTGTGTCTTGTTAAGTGTCCTTTCTGAGAGAATGATTTACCACAGATATCACAATGGTATGGTTTCTCTCCTGTATGAATACGTTTGTGATTTGTTAAGACATTATTTTGAGAGAATGATTTACCACAGATATTACAGTGGTATGGCTTCTCTCCTGTATGAATATGTTTGTGATCTGCTAAGACATTATTTTGAGAGAATGATTTACCGCAGATATCACAGAAGTATGGTTTCTCTCCTGTATGAATACGTTTGTGATTTGTTAAGACATTATTTTGAGAGAATGATTTACCACAGATATCACAGTGATAGGGCTTCTCTCCCGTATGGATGAGATTGTGTCTTGTTAAGTGTACTTTCAGAGAGAATGATTTACCACAGATATCACAGTGGTATGGCTTCTCTCCTGTATGAATATGTTTGTGATTTGCTAAGACATTATTTTGAGAGAATGATTTATCGCAGATATCACAGTAGTATGGTTTCTCTCCTGTATGAATACGTTTGTGATTTGTTAAGACATTATTTTGAGAGAATGATTTACCACAGATATCACAGTGATAGGGCTTCTCTCCTGTATGAATACGTTTGTGACTTGTTAAGACATTATTTTGAGAGAATGATTTACCACAGATATCGCAGTGATAGGGTTTCTCTCCTGTATGGATGAGATTGTGTATTGTTAAGTATCCTTTAAGAGAGAATGATTTACCACAGATATTACAATGGTATGGTTTCTCTCCTTTATGGATGAGATTGTGTGTTGTTAAGTTTCCTTTCAGAGAGAATGATTTACCACAGATATCACAGTGGTATGGTTTCTCTCCTGTATGAGTAAGATTGTGTGTTAATAGGCTTCCTTTCTGTGAAAATGACTTACCACAGATATTACAATGGTATGGCTTCTCTCCTGTATGGATGAGATTGTGTGTTAATAAGCTTCCTTTCTGAGAGAATGATTTACCACAGATATCACAATGGTATGGCTTCTCTCCTGTATGGATGAGATTGTGTGTTGTTAAGTGTCCTTTCAGAGAGAATGATTTACCACAGATATCACAGTGGTATGGTTTCTCTCCTGTATGAGTAAGATTGTGTGTTAATAGGCTTCCTTTCTGTGAAAATGACTTACCACAGATATTACAATGGTATGGCTTCTCTCCTGTATGGATGAGATTGTGTGTTAATAAGCTTCCTTTCTGAGAGAATGATTTACCACAGATATCACAATGGTATGACTTCTCTCCTCTATTCTTTGTTATCTCATTAGGAATACTAAAACCTTTAGGCAGTGTTTCACATTTAACCTTCTTCTCACCCAACTTATTTTCCATAATGTTTCTTCTTCTCACCAAAGTATATAGATGTTATTCTTGTGTTATATTTATATTATATTTCTAGAAATATTGTTTGATTCTATATTTCTATCAACTGTGATCTCAGTTAATATCTGAAGATTATGAAAACTTCTTTGTCATCAAAGTTTAATTAAAATACAAAATCTTCATTCGAGATAGTGAAGAAACGAACATTTGCCAATAAACTCACTTCTGATGAAATATTTTACAGTAAGTCAGTCATAGATTTATATAATCAGTGTTATATCAGTTCTGTATAAAACACTTTAGTCTTTGATGATAAATGTTTATGTATCCAAGGTTTAAAAATTTATCCCAATGTCATCTGGTATTCTGAAATAAGAAAGAAACAGTATGAGATAATAGAGAATACTGAAAAACTAGAGATAGATTTATTAGAGAAAATTTTAGACTTTTACATCAATAATCTCTAAATATAGACCTTTAATTGAAAAATCAACTTACTTTCGTTTTTAATTTGTTATCAATATTACATCACACAACCTTGTATGATGTCTATATATACAGACATATATATACGTATGTCAATGTTACATCATACAACCTTGTGTGTTGTCTATATATACATATGTCAATGTTACATCATACAACCTTGTGTAATGTCTATATATACAGACATATATATATCATCATCAACGTTTAACGTCCGTGTTCCACGCTTGCATGGGTTTGGATGGGGGTATTCCCACTTGAGGCAAGAGTGATTGTCTTGCTCGCATAGGACTGTCTGGCAGGTTTTCTACAGTTGGATGCCCTTCCTAACACCAACCACATTTACAGTGTGGGACTGGGAGGTTTTTACCGCGTTGCCTACACGGCCACATTACAGCGTGGACTGTGTGTTTTTTTTGTCGTGACACCTACACGATCTCATTTGTTTCGGCCTGGATGTTGTGGCACCAACATAACTTTACATAGGAGGGGGTGGTGTGGATGGGGTGTGGGTGGTGGGGCGGGGGTGTATTTTGTTAGAGATGCCTACTGGCTGTAGTAGGTTTTACTATGTATTTAGGTAAGGCAGGTCTTCTCTATTACTGAGTACCGCCAAAGGTCTCGGTCCAGTGACATTGTCTTGGAAAGGTGTAAGTGTGTGAGGTCGGAGTTTATCAGCTCGTCCCAGGATTTTCTAGGTCTGCCTATATATATTACATTATATAACCTTGTGTAATGTCTGTGTATATAGACATAAATATATATATATGTTACATTATACAACCTTGTGTGATGTCTATATATACAGACATATATATACATATGCCAATATTACATTATACAACCTTGTGTAATGTCTATATATAGACATATATATACATATGTCCATATTACATTATACAACCTTGTGTAATATCTATATATATAGACATATATACATATGTTACATTATACAACCTTGTGTAATGTCTATATATATAGACATATATATACATATATCAATATTACATTATACAACCTTGTCATGCTCTACTATCTCAAGTATTGAGTACTCTGTAGAATAATGGTCTATATATATATATATATATATATAAAATAAACCTGTCGTGAGTTATGAATCAGAATTTGTCGAATCTTACTGTTGCCAAATTGTTGTTTTGAGAAATGTAATGTATTTCACTTCATTTCCTTGTCTCTCCATGTTTCTTGGTCTAATTTACCTATCAGTATTTATATTGTCCCTTTAACTTTTCATAATGATGGTCGAATCTGTAGGTCCTTCATAAAAATAATCTTCTAGTTGGTACTATGAATGTAGCCACTTAAAAAGGTCGCTCTAACAAGGTTGTAGAGATGCTTCAACATGAGGAAGTTGATGTGTGTTGTGTCCAAGAGACCAGGTGGAGGGATGGGTCTGCTAGATTCATTGTGGGTAAAAAACGATGCTATAAACTACTCTGGCTGGGAAATGACAATGGACTGGGTGGAGTAGGAATTATGTTAGCTGAAAAATGGGTAGATAAGGTAATTGACGTAAATAGAGTGAACAACAGAATAATTAAAATAAGACTAGTCCTAAATAGAACTACCGTGACAATAATATCCGCTTATGCACCCCAATCTGGACTACCATTATAAAAGATTCTATGAGTCGCTAATGCTCACTACCTCCCAAATAACCGACAGTGACTACATAATTATTGCTGGTGACCTACATGGTCATGTTGGACAACATTGTGACGGCTATGGGTTTGGTACTAGAAATGAGAATCCTGGAATTCTGTGATGCAAATAACCTAACTATGTGTAACACAAACTTCAAAAAACGAAACAATCACTTGATCACCTATAGATCAGGGGAACACTCCAGTCAGATAGATTATATCCTTACTAGAAGACGTGACAGAGTGTCTATTGTAAACACTAAATCCCTCCCCCGTGAAGAATGCACCTCCCAACATAGCCTCATAGTTAGTGACCTCATAGTCAGGACTAGACATACTCGACAATAGAATGCCTTGAGGAGAAGAATATGGAAATTGAAGGACCCCTCAGCCAGTAACAAATTTAAAAGCATATTACTTGATGCTTTTGACAGTAAGGAAGAGCAATTAGAGACATACAATATAGAGGAATAGGGGGAATTCCTGAAAGTTAACCTGCTGAAGGCAAAAGATGAGATCAGTTGGTGGAGTAGACCTATAGGCAGGAAGAGAGTAACGTGGTGGTGGAACAGTAAGGTAGAGGAGTCAATCAAGGCCAAAAAACAGGCTTGGGAAGTATGGCAGGATGGGGGAAGTAGAGAACACTATCAAGTGGCCAGGAGAGAAGCTAGGAGACACATGTACTTTGCAAGAAGAGAAGCAGAGGACAGAAAGTTCAAGCATGTTCTACAACGCGAGGACCAAAAACGTGAGGTGTTTAGGATTGCTAGGCAATGTGTCAAGGAAAACCGTGATATTGTCAGGGAGAAGTGTTACCGTAATGATGATGGTGTACTTGCCATCACTGATGCTGATAAGAAGGTAGCTTGGAAGTGTCACTACGAGAGACTACTAAATGAGGAGAATAAATGAGAAAAAGATAGTCTGCCCCAAATTGATCCAATAGAGGGACCAGCAGTGCAAGTTAAACGTAGTATAATAAGTAAGGCAATCAAAGATATGAAGACAGGCAAGGCAGCTGGGCCTTCGGGGATAGTTGCTGAAATGCTGAAAGCATCTGGAATGGTGGGACACACTATGGTCACCCGGATAGTAAACCAAGTCATACAGAATGAGATCATACCAAATGACTGGCGTAGCAGCATCATCATTAACTGCTACAAGGGTAAAGGAGATGCCCTAGATAGGGGAAACTATAGAGGCATTAAATCAGTTGACCAGGTCATGAAGGTCACAGAAAGAGTTATAGCACAACTAATCAGAGAGCGAATTGATCTAGATGAAATGCAGTTTGGGTTTGTGTCAGGTAAAAGTACCACAGATGCTCTTTTCCTTGTACAACAACTACAGAAGTACCTAGCTAAAAGTAAACCCCTATACTTAGCTTTTGTTGACTTGGAGAAAGCCTTTGACAGAGTCCCCCGCTCCATTATCTGGTCGGCTCTTAGAAAACTGGGTGTTGATGAATGGCTTGTGAGAGCTATACAAGCCATGTATAAAGAAACAGTCAGCAAGGTTAGAATTAACAATGAATATAGTGAAGAATTTAGCGTAAAAGTTGGTGTTCATTAAGGCTCTGTCTTTAGCCCCCTCCTATTTATTATTGCCGTTCAGGCTATAACAGAGGAGTTCAAGCCCATGGGAGCTTCCATACACAGATGATCTAACTCTCATAGTAGAATCGATGGGTGAACTAGAGAAGAAATTCCAAACATGGAAGCATGGCCTAGAATCAAAAGGCCTTAAAGTTAACTTGTCTAAGACTAAAGTTCTAGTATGTAGAAAGGAAAATAGGGCACAGGTTCCATCTGGGAAATGGCCATGCTCAGTGTGTAGGAAAGGAGTAGGCAGAAATTCCATTTTATGTCCCAAATGCAAACTATGGGTACATAAAAGATGTAGAGGGATCACAGGTAAGCTATCTTAGAATGTAGATTTTATATGTGGCTGATGCTCAGGTGCAATAAGTAGCAAGTGCCCACAGGATACTAGCTCCTTCTATTGCCCAGATGGTTCTATAGAAATAGTGGACACCTTTCGTTACCTGGGTGACAAAATCAGCAGTGGTGGATGGGTGCTCTGAAAGTACAGTAGCCAGAGTCAGAATGGGGTGGAAAAAGTTCAGAGAGCTATTGGCCACTAAAGGTTTCTCTCTAAAAATGAAAGGCAGATTATATGATGCCTGCATACGAACAGCAATGTTACATGGCAGTGAGACCTGGGCACTGTGCAGAGGACCTGCGCAGACTGGAGAGGAATAAAGCATGATCGTGTCCACAAGACATGTATCAGACGGTGTTTCAGCTAACTCTATTAGAACCCTATTATGTACAGCCACCAACAAATGTCCCTTCACCATCAAAGCAGCTCCCTGATATACAGATACACAATCCCTACTTGGCTGGCTAATCTTGACATAGTCATAATTGTTTCTACTTTTGGCACAAGGCCAGTAATTGTGAGAGTGTATTACTGGTACTTTAGTCAATGAAACGAAACCCACGTTTAAATAAGTTTCAACCATAAGTAGATGAAGTGAATTAATTTGAAAGAGATTCAGACTAAAACGACGATAACTTTAATTTACGTCAAACAGCGAGGTACAGTTAAATATAAAATATATTTTAGAATATAAGGTAGTAAATAACATAATTAGATAGACAGAGGTGATTGAAATAATAAAGATATCTTTAATTTACTTCAAACAACGAGGTACAGTTAAATATAAAATATATTTTATAATATAAGGTAGTAAATAATATAAATAGACGGAGGTAATTGAAATAATAAAGACAGTCATGATAACAATATATTTTATATTACATGTTACAGTGGAATCTGTCTATTGAAAAATAACCCATTTCAGTTTGGAAGTATTTTTCTCTATATATAAAATGACGAGGTTGAAATATCTTCTCCCAATGTTGTTATATAATTATTGTATCGTTGAAAGGTTCACATAATTCTATTTTTTACATACATTAATATAGACTTCAAATGAATCTTTGTCAACTTACCTCCTTCATATATAATCAATGTGTTGTGTTGTTAGTTTTTACTAAACAACAAAAGAAATAATCTCTTTGTTGTTAAATTAGAAATTTCAAAGATGTTATCAGCTTTATTTCAGGACATCAACGTTGGTGTAACTTCTTCATATTTAGTCATGAATTGATATCTTGTCAGAATAAAGTAGTGAGGCTGACTTTATGTCTTTAGCCAGAGATTTGATAGGAAATATGTATATATTAGGTTGATATGTGGTTTAAATATATATATTGTCTACAAATGACTGATAGCAGATATTCTGGTGAAATAGTCGTTTTTCTACTACAGATTATAATGGAACTCTTAGTAGACACAATTGTAAAGTAAGAATAGATATGACAGTGTAAGACTGATGTCAGGGAAAGAAAATTATGTGTGTATATATATATAGTTAATTGTTACACAAGATATAATTAGACTAATTAAAGTTGTAATGAAGACAGCATGTACGCGGTGGAGTTAACAAAGTTTCAACTTTCTTACCGGTGTCGTACGTTAAAAGTAACTGATATAATTTAATCCATTCAAACACATTTCCAATCGTATCTAATTGATGGTAAATCGAAAAGTATCACTCAGTTAAATATCGATAAGGAAACATCTACGTAGTATCTCACACTGCTAGAAATAGCAGCTAAATTATCTTTTACAACTTTGCTTTTTGTTTAGACTCTCTTAATTTTGGTTATACAATCAACAATAGTAAGTCTTTTGTTCAGACTTCGGAATACGGTGGGAGACCTTCAGAAGATGCACGGGTGTGTGAATATATATACATATATATAAATACATGTTGAGGAACATGCGTTAGGGGTTAGATCGAAAGGTGATGTGTTGTGTCCTTGAGCAAGACACTTTATTGCCAAGATATATCGGCCATAGCCTTTCCGGTGGACATCACTGGTGGCGTGGAAAGTGAAAGGTGATATGCATGGTCGACTGTTGGTCTTATTAATACAACTTTGCCCGGACCTGTGCCTCAGAAGTAAACTTTCTAGGTGCAAATCACATGGGCATTTGTGACCAAAGGGGGTCTTTGATATGTATATATAATGTATTTTGCAATACACTTTATGCTTAATTAAAAGCATTTTGAAGACCGTAAGCTATTGTTTTAAAGTAGTGACAAATTCACTCACTTTGATCTCAGCAAACAGGGGAGATAAGCCGACGGTCTTCAAAATGCTTTTAATTAAGCATAAAGTGTATTGCAAAATACATTATATATACATCCATATATATATTGCTATTGACACACGAGTTGTGATATATTAGTAAAAAGGAAAAGAAAATGCTGACAAATTTTTCCCAGTGAAAAATAGTTCAATTAGGAATAAGTATAAATAAGTATTAATTAGTATTCAGTTTTAGTTTTAAGTTTTTACCGGTGGTTGCGCATTTCTTATGCTTTTCAAAAATAATTTTGAGATAGAGTGCTCGTGATTTTTGCTCTAATCTGATCAGTTTTATGTGAAAAAAGTGGCTTGAGAGGCATTAAAATTTGGTTGGTTGTTGAATGTCATGTGAATAAACGCTATAAAATTTGCGCCTATTCGTGTGGCATAAATTCTTGTCGTCAAAACAATTTTGATTGGTCGGTAGAAGTCACGTGAATGTTTAAATTGATTTTAGCGCGAGCTGGTTTCGCGCCAAATGTAGGTTTGTCGAAGAGTGATCTTTTCCGCTTGATTGAGTTGCAGTCATGTTGAGGGGTCAACAGTTCAGGTGTCTATATGTGTGTGTGTAGCAAAGTGGTTCATTGTTGTGATAAGGGAAATGAATCGGTCTGTAGGAATGTGTGTGTGTGGGGGGGGGGGGGGGGGGGGGGGGGGAGGAGGTTATTTTAACATGTTAAAACATATTTTTCAGCTCTTGTCTTATACGGAGAAGTGTGTGTGTCTGTCTGTATGTTAGTGTTCGAGTGTGTGTGTGTATGGACCAGTATTTTTGTGGTACTGGTAAAAATGGCGTACATTATATTCGATAATTTCAGTCATTTGCAAAAACGATTCTCACAAAAGAACATCAATAACATCAATAATAAAAGAGGTGAAATGATGTATAGTATTGTCATAACAACAAGGCGTGTGTGAGTCCAGATTGTACGTACTGCAAGGGGAATCCATTAGGCCCTACCGTATGGGATACTTGTGTACAAATATGTATGCACCCATCATTGTGCAATACATGTGTGTGTATGCGTATGTGTGCGTGTCGGCACGTGTGTATCTATAAACATCAAAAGGTATGCGAATTTGTGTATATTTGTGTTGCACCATAGAACATGTGTGTTTACGTATGTCATTGTGTTTATATGTGGATAGAAATGTATGTAGGATGTATGCTGATGTAGATATGTATGTCAACGTGTGTATGTTGTGTGTTCGTCTTAGGAAGAAGTGTTTAGACGGGGTCCGTATTTGTTAATAAAGTGAGATTCTTTATATATATATATCAATGATATTAATAAATGGAAGCTATATTTATATAGCCATATTTATTCTATTATATATATTTCAAGAATCAGACCTTAACGGTTCAAGTTCCAGACGGAACTTGAACCGTTGAGGTCTCATTCCTGGATATGTCAGTATTTATAAAACAAACTTTGTATTTTATCTGATGAGAGCGTACCAAAGTTTTGGTACTCTTGAAATATATATAATAGAATAAATATGGTTTTATAAATAGTTTCCATTTATTATCATCATTGATATTATACTCCAGAAAACCAGTCGAGTGCTCTGAATCTGTTATAAATATATCTGTTGAATTACCAACAAATTAAATATCACTTTGCTTATATATATATGTATATATAAACATGCATATATATATATGTATATATAAATATATATATATATATGTAAATATAAATATATATATATATATGTAAATTATTAAAAAAATAATGAATAAACAAAGAAACAGTTCCTTATATTAAACAAAAAAAGTTCATTATTTTACGATCGTTTCTAGGATATATATGTGTTAGAATTGGTATGCATATTCTATAGATCTATGTACAGTATTTATACAAACTATCAGAGGGAATATACATACCTTCACATATATATGCTGTCTTCAGAAATAATTGTTTCTACATTTGGCACAAGGCCAGCAATTACCCAGTGTATTACTGGTACTTTATTTTATCGACCCCGAAAGGATGAATCAGAAATAATGATACTTGTTTATTGATAAGAACAAAGATTCAATACAATAGGTCTGTTTGGGAACAGGTTTTGAATTGACCAATCAGGAGATAGTGAGGGTCAAGATAGATAGCATTAGGAGAACCTTAAATTATGGGTAGGGGAAGTAGATTTCAGTTTTGGAAGGAAAAGAGTATTATGAATGAAGGATTATTTTAGGGAAGAAGTAGGTCATATGTTGACCTCAGAAATAATTTTAATTGTTCATTGAATAAAACCAACAAAGATCCATTATAATAATGGATTACTTTAGGGAAGAAGTAGGTCATATGTTGACCTCAGATATAAATTTATTTGTTCATTGACTAAAACCAACAAAGATCAAATATATTCTGTCTGTTAATATTTGGCCAAATGGTAAAATAGTAGTAATTGAAACTTATTTTAGGGGTGAAATTAGGTCAGGTGGTCAGTAGAAGGTATACAAGCAGTTGCTGTTATAAAATAGTGATGCCAATACAAATATCTAGGGTGACCAGAGTTTTAAGATAAGGATGTTAGTGAAAAAAATACATCTATGAAAAGGATATAAAATTAATTTACTTCATGGGTACATATATATATATATATTTTTTGATAAAATTATACTAATACATATAGATGTGATAAATAAGAGTTAGATGCAGTTTAAAAGTGCTGTTAAGGATGAGGGGAGATTAAAAGAATATAAAAATATAAAAATGATATATATGACAGTAGCTACTAGGGTGAGATAGTGACATTGGGGTAAATACAGTAGCTACTAGGGTGAGGTACTGACATTGGGGTGAAGACAGTAGCTACTAGGGTGAGATAGTGACATTGGGGTGAAGACAGTAGCTACTAGAGTGAGATAGTGACATTAGGGTGGAGACAGTAGATACTAGGGTGAGATAGTGACATTGGAGTGAAGACAGTAGCTACTAGGGTGAGATAGTGACATTGGGGTGGAGACAGTAGCTACTAGGGGTGAGATAGTGACATTGGGGTGAAGACAGTAGCTACTAGGGTGAGATAGTGACATTGGGGTGAAGACAGTAGCTACTTGGGTGAGATAGTGACATTGAGGTGAAGACATTAGCTACTACAGTGAGATAGTGACATTGGGGTGAAGACAATAGCTACTAGGGTGCGATAGTGACATTGGGTGAAGACAGTAGCTACTAGGGTGAGAGAGTGACATTGGTGTGAAGACATTAGCTACTTGGGTGAGATAGTGACATTGGCATGAAGACAGTAGCTACTAGGGTGAGATAGTGACATTGGGGTGAAGACAGTAGCTACTAGGGTGAGATAGTGACATTGGGGTGGAGAGAGTAGCTACTAGGGTGAGATAGTGACATTAGGGTGAAGACAGTAGCTACTAGGGTGAGATAGTGACATTAGGCTGAAGACAGTAGCTACTAGGGTGAAGACAGTAGCTACTATGGTGAGATAGTGACATTGGGGTGAAGACAGTAGCTACTAGGATGAGATAGTGACATTGGGGTGACGATAGTAGCTACTAGGGTGTAATAGTGACATTGGGGCGAAGACAGTAGCTACTAGGGTGAGATAGTGACATTGGGGTGAAGACAGTAGCTACTAGGGCGAGATAGTGACATTGGGGTGTAGATAGTAGCTATAAGGGTGAGATAGTGACATTGGGGTGGAAACAGTAACTACTAGAGTCAGATAGTGACATTTGAGTGAAGACAGTAGCTACTAGGGTGAGATAGTGACATTAGGGTGAAGACAGTAGCTACTAGGGTGAGATAGTGACATTGGGGTAAAGAGAGTAGCTATAAGGGTGAGATAGTTAGATTGGGGTGAAGACAGTAGCTACTAGGGTGAGATAGTGACATTGGGGTGAAGACAGTAGCTACTAGGGGGAGATAGTTACAATGGGGTGGCGACAGTAGCTACAAGGGTGAGATAGTGACATTGGGGTGAAGACAGTAGCTACTAGGGGGAGATAGTTACAATTGGGAGGCGACAGTAGCTACTAGGGTGAGATAGTGACATAGGGGTGAAGGCAGTAGCTACTAGGGTGAGATAGTGAAATTGGGGTGAAGACAGTAGCTACTAGGGTGAGATAGTGACATTAGGGTGAACACAGTAGCTACTAGGGTGAGATAGTGACATTGGGGTGAAGACAGTAGCTATTTGGATGAGATAGTGACATTGGGGTGAAGACCGTAGCTACTAGGGTGAGATAGTGACATTGGGGTAAAGACAGTAGCTACTAGGGTGATATAGTGACAATGGGGTGAAGACACTGGCAACTAGTGTGACATAGTGACATTGGGGTGGAGACAATAGCTACTAGGGTGAGATAGTGACATTGGAGTGAAGACAGTAGCTACTAGGGTGAGATAGTGACATTGGGGTGAAGAGAGTAGCTACGAGGGTGAGATAGGGACATTGTGCAGAAGACAGTAGCTACTAGGGTGAAATAGTGACATTGGCGTGAAGGCAGTAGCTATTAGGGTGAGATAGTGACATTGGGCTGATGACAATAGCTACTAGGGTGAGATAGTGACATTAGGGTGAAGACAGTAGCTACTAGGGTGAGATAGTGATATTGGGGTGGAGACAATAGGTACTAGGCTGAGACAGTGACATTTGAGTGAAGACAGTAGCTACTACGGTGAGATAGTGACATTGGGGTGGAGACAGGAGCTAATAGGGTGAGATAGTGAAATTGGGGCGAAGACAGTAGCTACTAGGGTGAGATAGTGACATTGGGGTGAAAACAGTAGCTACTAGGTTGAGATAGTGACATTGGGCTGATGACAATAGCTACTAGGGTGAGATAGTGACATTAGGGTGAAGACAGTAGCTACTAGGGTGAGATAGTGATATTGGGGTGGAGACAATAGCTACTAGGCTGAGACAGTGACATTTGAGTGAAGACAGTAGCTACTACGGTGAGATAGTGACATTGGGGTGGAGACAGGAGCTAATAGGGTGAGATAGTGAAATTGGGGGTGAAGACAGTAGCTACAAGGGTGAGATAGTGACATTGGGGTGAAAACAGTAGCTACTAGGGTGAGATAGTGACATTGGGGTGAAGATAGTAGCTACTAGGGTGAGATAGTGACATTGGGGTGAAGAAAGTAGCTATTTGGGTCAGATAGTGACATTGGGGTGAAGACAGTAGCTACTAGGGTGAGATAGTGACATTGGGGTAAAGACAGTAGCTACCAGGGTGAGATAGTGACATTAGGGTGAAGACAGTAGCTACTAGGGTGAGATAGTGACATCAGGGTAAAGACAGTAGCTATAAGGGTGAGATAGTGACATTGGGGTCAAGACAGTAGCTACTAGGGTGAGATAGTGACATTGGGGTGGAAACAGTAACTACTAGAGTCAGATAGTGACATTGGCATGAAGACAGTAGCTACTAGGGTGAGATAGTGACATTGGGGTAAAGAGAGTAGCTATAAGGGTGAGATAGTGACATTGGGGTGAAGACAGTAGCTACTAAGGTGAGATAGTGACATTGGGGTGAAGACAGTAGCTACTAGGGGGAGATAGTTACAATGGGGAGGCGAGAGTAGCTACAAGTGTGAGATAGTGACATTGGAGCGAAGACATTAGCTACTAGGTTGAGCTAGTGATATTGGGGTGGAGACAGTAGCTACTAGGGTGAGATAGTAACATGAGGATGAAGCCACTAGTTACTAGGGTGAGATAGTGACATTGGGGTGAAGACACTAACTACTAGGGTGAAATAGTGACATTGGGGTGAAGACAGTAGCTACTAGGGTGAGAAAGTGACATTGGGGTGAAGGCAGTAGCTATTTGGGTGAGATAGTGACATTGGGGCGAAGACAGTAGCTACTAGGGCGAGATAGTGACATTGGGGTGAAGATAGTAGCTACAAGTGTGAGATAGTGACATTGGAGTGAAGGCAGTAGCTACCTGGGTGAGATAGTGATATTGGGGTGGAGACAATAGCTACTAGGCTGAGACAGTGACATTGGAGTGAAGACAGTAGCTACTAGGGTGAGATAGTGACATTGGGGTGGAGACAGTAGCTACTAGGGTGAGATAGTGACATTAGGGTGAAGACAGTAGCTACTAGGGTGAGATAGTGACATTGGAGTGAAGACAGTAGCTACTAGGGTGAGATAGTGACATGAGGATGAAGCCAGTAGTTACTAGGGTGAGATAGTGACACCGGGGTGGAGACAATAGCTACTAGGGTGAGATAGTGACATTGGGGTGAAGACAGTAGCTACTAGGGTGAGATAGTGAAATTGGGGTGAAGACAGTAGATACTAGGGTGAGATAGTGACATTGGGTTGAAGACAGTAGCTATTTGGGTGAGATAGTGACATTCGGGTGAAGACCGTAGCTACTAGGGTGAGATAGTCACAATGGGGAGCCGACAGTAGCTACTAGAGTGAGATAGTGACATTGGGGGGAAGACAGTAGCTATTAGGGTGAGATAGTGACATTGGGGTGAAGACACTAGCAACTAGGGTGAGATAGTGACGTTGGGGTGAAGGCAGTAGCTACTATGGTGAGATAGTGACATTGGAGTGAAGACAGTAGCTACTAGGATGAGATAGTGACATTGGGGTGACGATAGTAGCTACTAGGGTGAAATAGTGACATTCGGGCGAAGACAGTAGCTACTAGGGTGAGATAGTGACATTGGGGTGAAGACAGTAGCTACTAGGGCGAGATAGTGACATTGGGGTGTAGATAGTAGCTATAAGGGTGAGATAGTGACATTGGGGTGGAAACAGTAACTACTAGAGTCAGATAGTGACATTTGAGTGAAGACAGTAGCTACTAGGGTGAGATAGTGACATTAGGGTGAAGACAGTAGCTACTAGGGTGAGATAGTGACATTGGGGTAAAGAGAGTAGCTATAAGGGTGAGATAGTGACATTGGGGTGAAGACAGTAGCTACTAGGGGGAGATAGTTACAATGGGGAGGCGACAGTAGCTACAAGGGTGAGATAGTGACATTGGGGTGAAGACAGTAGCTACTAGGGGGAGATAGTTACAATTGGGAGGCGACAGTAGCTACTAGGGTGAGATAGTGACATTAGGGTGAACACAGTAGCTACTAGGGTGAGATAGTGACATTGGGGTGAAGGCAGTAGCTACTAGGGTGAGATAGTGAAATTGGGGTGAAGACAGTAGCTACTAGGGTGAGATAGTGACATTAGGGTGAACACAGTAGCTACTAGGGTGAGATAGTGACATTGGGGTGAAGACAGTAGCTATTTGGATGAGATAGTGACATTGGTGTGAAGACCGTAGCTACTAGGGTGAGATAGTGACATAGGGGTGAAGGCAGTAGCTACTAGGGTGAGATAGTGAAATTGGGGTGAAGACAGTAGCTACTAGGGTGAGATAGTGACATTAGGGTGAACACAGTAGCTACTAGGGTGAGATAGTGACATTGGGGTGAAGACAGTAGCTATTTGGATGAGATAGTGACATTGGGGTGAAGACCGTAGCTACTAGGGTGAGATAGTGACATTGGGGTAAAGACAGTAGCTACTAGGGTGATATAGTGACATTGGGGTGAAGACACTGGCAACTAGTGTGACATAGTGACATTGGGGTGGAGACAATAGCTACTAGGGTGAGATAGTGACATTGGAGTGAAGACAGTAGCTACTAGGGTGAGATAGTGACATTGGGGTGAAGAGAGTAGCTACGAGGGTGAGATAGGGACATTGGGCAGAAGACAGTAGCTACTAGGGTGAAATAGTGACATTGGCGTGAAGGCAGTAGCTATTAGGGTTAGATAGTGACATTGGGCTGATGACAATAGCTACTAGGGTGAGATAGTGACATTAGGGTGAAGACAGTAGCTACTAGGGTGAGATAGTGATAATGGGGTGGAGACAATAGGTACTAGGCTGAGACAGTGACATTTGAGTGAAGACAGTAGCTACTACGGTGAGATAGTGACATTGGGGTGGAGACAGGAGCTAATAGGGTGAGATAGTGAAATTGGGGCGAAGACAGTAGCTACTAGGGTGAGATAGTGACATTGGGGTGAAGACAATAGATACTATGGTGAGATAGTGACATTGGGTGAAGACCGTAGCTACTAGGGTGAGATAGTGACATTGGGGTGGAAACAGTAACTACTAGAGTCAGATAGTGACATTGGCATGAAGACAGTAGCTACTAGGGTGAGATAGTGACATTGGGGTAAAGTGAGTAGCTATAAGGGTGAGATAGTGACATTGGGGTGAAGACAGTAACTACTAGGGGGAGATAGTTACAATGGGGAGGCGAGAGTAGCTACAAGTGTGAGATAGTGACATTGGAGCGAAGACATTAGCTACTAGGTTGAGCTAGTGACATTGGGGTGGAGACCGTAGCTACTAGGGTGAGATAGTAACATGAGGATGAAGCCAGTAGTTACTAGGGTGAAATAGTGACATTGGGGTGAAGGCAGTAGCTACTAGGGTCCGATAATGACATTGGGGTGAAGGCAGTAGCTACTAGGGTGCGATAGTGACATTGGGGTGAAGACAGTAGCTACTTGGGTGAGATAGTGACATTGGGGCGAAGACAGTAGCTACTAGGGTGAGATAGTGACATTGGGGTGAAGACAGTAGCTACTAGGGCGACATAGTGACATTGGGGTGAAGATAGTAGCTACTAGTGTGAGATAGTGACATTGGAGTGAAGGCAGTAGCTACCTGGGTGAGGTAGTGATATTGGGGTGGAGACAGTAGCTACTAGGGTGAGATAGTGACATTAGGGTGAAGACAGTAGCTACTAGGGTGAGATAGTGACATTGGAGTGAAGACAGTAGCTACTAAGGTGAGATAGTGACATGAGGATGAAGCCAGTAGTTACTAGGGTGAGATAGTGACATCGGGGTGGAGACAATAGCTACTAGGGTGAGATAGTGACATTGGGGTGAAGACAGTAGCTACTAGGGTGAGATAGTGAATTTGGGGTGAAGACAGTAGATACTAGGGTGAGACAGTGAAATTGGGGTGAAGACAATAGCTACTAGGGTGAGATAGTGACATTGGGGTGAAAACAGTAGCTATTTGGGTGAGATAGTGACATTGGGGCGAAGACCGTAGCTACTAGGGTGTGATAGTGACATTGGGTTGAAGACAGTAGCTACTAGGGTGAGATATTGACATTGGGGTGAAGACAGTAGCTACTAGGGTGAGATAGTGACATTAGGGTGAAGACAGTAGCTACTAGAGTGAGATAGTGACATTGGGGGGAAGACAGTAGCTACTAGGGTGAGATAGTGACATTGGGGTGAAGACAGTAGCTACTAAGGTGAGATAGCGACATTGGGGAGAAGACAGTAGCTTCTAGGGTGAGATAGTGACATTGGGGTGAAGACAGTAGCTGCTAGGGTGAGATAGTGACGATAGTAGCTACTAGGGTGAGATAGTGACATTGGGTGAAGACAGTAGCTACACGGGTGAGATAGTGACATTGGAGTAAAGACAGTAACTACTAGGGTGAGATAGTGAAATTGGGGTGAAGACAGTAGTTACTAGGATGAGATAGTGACATTGGGGTGACGATAGTAGCTACTAGGGTGAGATAGTGACATTGGGGAGGCGACAGTAGCTACTAGGGTGAGATAGTGACATTGGGGTAAAGACAGTAGCTATAAGGGTGAGATAGTGACATTGGGGTAAAGACAGTAGCTACTAGGGTGAGATAGTGACATTGGGGTGGAAACAGTAACTACTAGAGTTAGAGAGTGACATTGGGATGAAGACAGTAGCTACTAATGGGAGATAGTGACATTGGGGAGGCGACAGTAGCTACTAGGGTGAGATAGTGACATTGGAGAGAAGACATTAGCTACTAGGTTGAGCTAGTGAATTGGGGGTGGAGACAGTAGCTACTAGGGTGAGATATTAACATGAGGATGAAGCCAGTAGTTACTAGGGTGAGATAGTGACATTGGGTTAAAGACAGTAGCTACTAGGGTGAGATAGTGACATTGGGGTGAAGGCAGTAGCTACTAGGGTGAGATAGTGACATTGGGGTGATGACAGTAGCTACTAGGGTGAGATAGTGACATTAGGGTGAAGACAGTAGCTACTAGGGTGAGGTAGTGATATTGGGGTTTAGACAATAGCTACTAGAGTGAGATAGTGACATTGGAGTGAAGACAGTAGCTATTAGGGTGAGATAGTGACATTGGAGTGAAGACAGTAGCTACTAGGGTGAGATAGTGACATTAGGGTGGAGACAGTGACATTGGAGTGAAGACAGTAGCTACTAGTGTGAGATATTGACATTGGGGTGAAGACAGTAGCTACTAGGGTGAGATAGTGATAGTGGGATGAAGACAGTAGCTACTAGGGCGAGATTACCTGATTGACTATGTAGGTGACTAGTTTGAAATCTACTTCCCCAGAACCTTTCAACATCTCAGTTATTTCTAATGGACCAGCAGCTTTACCATTTTTATTCCCCTTGATTGCTTCTTTGACTCTATAACTATCTATTTCAATAGCTGGTCCGTCCTTGGGGTTAGTTGGAGATTGTCTCTCTTTTCAGTTATTTACCATTTTACAGGGTTAACTGTGTGTGATCCCTTCTATTCACTTGGGAACATATTCAACTTTGATAATAAATTGACTAAATTAGTATATTCTATACCATAGCGTAGTTTCGATACAAGTCTTGGTTAGATCTTCTACAAATAAACTGTGACGAGAGTAATTTTTTAGTAAACCAGTTTTATTATGAACATTTACAACATAGGCGGTTTTGATCTTGTCTTATTGTGTTTGTTTCATTAAACAGCTTTTACAGGATAATATATACCACAGATATCACAGTGATATGGCTAGTATTTGGTGGAGTGATTAATTTGAGAGAATAATTTACCAGACATCACAGTGATATGGCCTCTTTCCTATATAAGTTAGTGTCTAGTGAAGTGATTAACTTGAGAGAATAATTCACCAGACATCACAGTGATGTAGCTTCTCTATTGTATGCATATGTTACTGTCTAGTGAAGTGACTAACTTGAGAGAATAATTTACCAGACATCACAGTGATATGGCTTCTCTCCTGTATAAGTTAGAGTCCAGTGAAGAGACTTCTTACAGAGAATGATTTACCTCAGATGTCAGGGTAATATGGCTACTGTATGTGAACATGTGTTTAGTTAAGTTAGCTTTTAGGGACAATTATTTACCAGATATGGCAGTGATATGCCTTCTCTCCTGTATGTATATGTTTATGTGTAGTTAAGTGAATAAATCGAGAGAATGATTTACCATAGGTATCACAGTGAAATGGCTTCTCTCCTGTATGTATATATTTGTGCAGTTAAGTAGCTACTCATGGAGAATGATTTACCACAGATATTACAGTGATATGGCTTCTCTCCTGCATGAATAGATTTGTGAATTGTGAAGTAATTATATTGAGAGAATAAATTACCAGATATTACAGTGATATGGCTTTTGTCCTGTATGAGTGAGATTGTGGGTTGCTAAGTTTCATTTCTGAGAGAATGATTTACCACAGATATCACAGTGGTATGGTTTCTCTCCTGTATGAGTGAGATTGTGTGTTAATAAGCTTCCTTTCTGTGAAAATGACTTACCACAGATATTACAGTGATATGGCTTCTCTACTGTATGAATAAATTTGTGAACTCTGAAGTAAAGATATTGAGAGAATGATTTACCACAGATATCACAGGGCTATGGTTTCTCTCCTATATGAATACGTTTGTGATTTCTTAAGACATTATTTTGAGAGAATGATTTACCACAGATATCACAGTGATAGGGCTTCTCTCCTGTATGGATGAGATTGTGTGTTGCTAAGTTTCCTTTCTGAGAGAATGATTTACCACAGATATCACAATGGTATGGTTTCTCTCCTGTATGAGTAAGATTGTGTGTTAATAAGTTTCCTTTCTGTGAAAATGACTTACCACAGATATTACAGTGATATGGCTTCTCTCCTGTATGAATAGATTTGTGAATTGTGAAGTAATTATATTGAGAGAATGATTTACTACAGATATCACAGTGGTATGGCTTCTCTCCTGTATGAGTAAAATTGTGTGTTAATAAGCTTCCTTTCTGTGAAAATAACTTACCACAGATATTACAACGGTATGGCTTCTCGCCTGTATGAATAAGATTGTGTAATGTCAAGTGTTTTTTCTGAGAGAATGATTTACCACAGATATCACAGTGGTATGGTTTCTCTCTTGTATGAGTAAGATTGTGTGTTAATAAGCTTCCTTTCTGTGAAAATGACTTACCACAGATATTACAATGGTATGGCTTCTCTCCTGTATGGATGAGATTGTGTGTTAATAAGCTTCCTTTCTGTGAAAATGACTTACCACAGATATTACACTGGTATGGCTTCTCTCCTGTATGAGTAAGATTGTGTGCTAATAAGTATCCTTTCTGTGAAAATGACTTACCACAGATATTACAGTGATATGGCTTCTCTTCTGTATGAATAGATTTGTGATTTGTTAAGACATTATTTTGAGAGAATGATTTACCACAGATATCACAGTGGTATGGTTTCTCTCCTGTATGAATACGTTTGTGATTTGTTAAGGCATTATTTTGAGAGAATGATTTACCACAGATATCACAGTGGTAGGGCTTCTCTCCTGTATGGATGAGATTGTGTGTTGTTAAGTGTCTTTTCAGAGAGAATGCTTTACCACAGATATCACAGTGGTATGGTTTCTCTCTTGTATGAGTAAGATTATGTGTTAATAAGTTTCCTTTATGTGAAAATGACTTACCACAGATATTACAGTGATATGGCTTCTCTTCTGTATGAATAGATTTGTGATTTGTTAAGACATTATTTTGAGAGAATGATTTACCACAGATATCACGGTAGTATGGTTTCTCTCCTGTATGGATGAGATTGTGTGTTGTTAAGTGTCCTTTCTGAGAGAATGCTTTACCACAGATATCGCAGTGGTATGGTTTCTCTCCTGTATGAATACGTTTGTGATTTGTTAAGACATTATTTTGAGAGAATGATTTACCACAGATATCACAGTAGTATGGTTTCTCTCCTCTATGGATGAGATTGTGTCTTGTTAAGTGTCCTTTCTGAGAGAATGATTTACCACAGATATCACAATGGTATGGTTTCTCTCCTGTATGAATACGTTTGTGATTTGTTAAGACATTATTTTGAGAGAATGATTTACCACAGATATTACAGTGGTATGGCTTCTCTCCTGTATGAATATGTTTGTGATCTGCTAAGACATTATTTTGAGAGAATGATTTACCGCAGATATCACAGAAGTATGGTTTCTCTCCTGTATGAATACGTTTGTGATTTGTTAAGACATTATTTTGAGAGAATGATTTACCACAGATATCACAGTGATAGGGCTTCTCTCCCGTATGGATGAGATTGTGTCTTGTTAAGTGTACTTTCAGAGAGAATGATTTACCACAGATATCACAGTGGTATGGCTTCTCTCCTGTATGAATATGTTTGTGATTTGCTAAGACATTATTTTGAGAGAATGATTTATCGCAGATATCACAGTAGTATGGTTTCTCTCCTGTATGAATACGTTTGTGATTTGTTAAGACATTATTTTGAGAGAATGATTTACCACAGATATCACAGTGATAGGGCTTCTCTCCTGTATGAATACGTTTGTGACTTGTTAAGACATTATTTTGAGAGAATGATTTACCACAGATATCACAGTGATAGGGCTTCTCTCCTGTATGAATACGTTTGTGACTTGTTAAGACATTATTTTGAGAGAATGATTTACCACAGATATCGCAGTGATAGGGTTTCTCTCCTGTATGGATGAGATTGTGTATTGTTAAGTATCCTTTAAGAGAGAATGATTTACCACAGATATTACAATGGTATGGTTTCTCTCCTTTATGGATGAGATTGTGTGTTGTTAAGTTTCCTTTCAGAGAGAATGATTTACCACAGATATCACAGTGGTATGGTTTCTCTCCTGTATGAGTAAGATTGTGTGTTAATAGGCTTCCTTTCTGTGAAAATGACTTACCACAGATATTACAATGGTATGGCTTCTCTCCTGTATGGATGAGATTGTGTGTTAATAAGCTTCCTTTCTGAGAGAATGATTTACCACAGATATCACAATGGTATGGCTTCTCTCCTGTATGGATGAGATTGTGTGTTGTTAAGTGTCCTTTCAGAGAGAATGATTTACCACAGATATCACAGTGGTATGGTTTCTCTCCTGTATGAGTAAGATTGTGTGTTAATAGGCTTCCTTTCTGTGAAAATGACTTACCACAGATATTACAATGGTATGGCTTCTCTCCTGTATGGATGAGATTGTGTGTTAATAAGCTTCCTTTCTGAGAGAATGATTTACCACAGATATCACAATGGTATGACTTCTCTCCTCTATTCTTTGTTATCTCATTAGGAATACTAAAACCTTTAGGCAGTGTTTCACATTTAACCTTCTTCTCACCCAACTTATTTTCCATAATGTTTCTTCTTCTCACCAAAGTATATAGATGTTATTCTTGTGTTATATTTATATTATATTTCTAGAAATATTGTTTGATTCTATATTTCTATCAACTGTGATCTCAGTTAATATCTGAAGATTATGAAAACTTCTTTGTCATCAAAGTTTAATTAAAATACAAAATCTTCATTCGAGATAGTGAAGAAACGAACATTTGCCAATAAACTCACTTCTGATGAAATATTTTACAGTAAGTCAGTCATAGATTTATATAATCAGTGTTATATCAGTTCTGTATAAAACACTTTAGTCTTTGATGATAAATGTTTATGTATCCAAGGTTTAAAAATTTATCCCAATGTCATCTGGTATTCTGAAATAAGAAAGAAACAGTATGAGATAATAGAGAATACTGAAAAACTAGAGATAGATTTATTAGAGAAAATTTTAGACTTTTACATCAATAATCTCTAAATATAGACCTTTAATTGAAAAATCAACTTACTTTCGTTTTTAATTTGTTATCAATATTACATCACACAACCTTGTATGATGTCTATATATACAGACATATATATACGTATGTCAATGTTACATCATACAACCTTGTGTGTTGTCTATATATACATATGTCAATGTTACATCATACAACCTTGTGTAATGTCTATATATACAGACATATATATATCATCATCAACGTTTAACGTCCGTGTTCCACGCTTGCATGGGTTTGGATGGGGGTATTCCCACTTGAGGCAAGAGTGATTGTCTTGCTCGCATAGGACTGTCTGGCAGGTTTTCTACAGTTGGATGCCCTTCCTAACACCAACCACATTTACAGTGTGGGACTGGGAGGTTTTTACCGTGTTGCCTACACGGCCACATTACAGCGTGGACTGTGTGTTTTTTTTGTCGTGACACCTACACGATCTCATTTGTTTCGGCCTGGATGTTGTGGCACCAACATAACTTTACATAGGAGGGGGTGGTGTGGATGGGGTGTGGGTGGTGGGGCGGGGGTGTATTTTGTTAGAGATGCCTACTGGCTGTAGTAGGTTTTACTATGTATTTAGGTAAGGCAGGTCTTCTCTATTACTGAGTACCGCCAAAGGTCTCGGTCCAGTGACATTGTCTTGGAAAGGTGTAAGTGTGTGAGGTCGGAGTTTATCAGCTCGTCCCAGGATTTTCTAGGTCTGCCTATATATATTACATTATATAACCTTGTGTAATGTCTGTGTATATAGACATAAATATATATATATGTTACATTATACAACCTTGTGTGATGTCTATATATACAGACATATATATACATATGCCAATATTACATTATACAACCTTGTGTAATGTCTATATATAGACATATATATACATATGTCCATATTACATTATACAACCTTGTGTAATATCTATATATATAGACATATATACATATGTTACATTATACAACCTTGTGTAATGTCTATATATATAGACATATATATACATATATCAATATTACATTATACAACCTTGTCATGCTCTACTATCTCAAGTATTGAGTACTCTGTAGAATAATGGTCTATATATATATATATATATATATAAAATAAACCTGTCGTGAGTTATGAATCAGAATTTGTCGAATCTTACTGTTGCCAAATTGTTGTTTTGAGAAATGTAATGTATTTCACTTCATTTCCTTGTCTCTCCATGTTTCTTGGTCTAATTTACCTATCAGTATTTATATTGTCCCTTTAACTTTTCATAATGATGGTCGAATCTGTAGGTCCTTCATAAAAATAATCTTCTAGTTGGTACTATGAATGTAGCCACTTAAAAAGGTCGCTCTAACAAGGTTGTAGAGATGCTTCAACATGAGGAAGTTGATGTGTGTTGTGTCCAAGAGACCAGGTGGAGGGATGGGTCTGCTAGATTCATTGTGGGTAAAAAACGATGCTATAAACTACTCTGGCTGGGAAATGACAATGGACTGGGTGGAGTAGGAATTATGTTAGCTGAAAAATGGGTAGATAAGGTAATTGACGTAAATAGAGTGAACAACAGAATAATTAAAATAAGACTAGTCCTAAATAGAACTACCGTGACAATAATATCCGCTTATGCACCCCAATCTGGACTACCATTATAAAAGATTCTATGAGTCGCTAATGCTCACTACCTCCCAAATAACCGACAGTGACTACATAATTATTGCTGGTGACCTACATGGTCATGTTGGACAACATTGTGACGGCTATGGGTTTGGTACTAGAAATGAGAATCCTGGAATTCTGTGATGCAAATAACCTAACTATGTGTAACACAAACTTCAAAAAACGAAACAATCACTTGATCACCTATAGATCAGGGGAACACTCCAGTCAGATAGATTATATCCTTACTAGAAGACGTGACAGAGTGTCTATTGTAAACACTAAATCCCTCCCCCGTGAAGAATGCACCTCCCAACATAGCCTCATAGTTAGTGACCTCATAGTCAGGACTAGACATACTCGACAATAGAATGCCTTGAGGAGAAGAATATGGAAATTGAAGGACCCCTCAGCCAGTAACAAATTTAAAAGCATATTACTTGATGCTTTTGACAGTAAGGAAGAGCAATTAGAGACATACAATATAGAGGAATAGGGGGAATTCCTGAAAGTTAACCTGCTGAAGGCAAAAGATGAGATCAGTTGGTGGAGTAGACCTATAGGCAGGAAGAGAGTAACGTGGTGGTGGAACAGTAAGGTAGAGGAGTCAATCAAGGCCAAAAAACAGGCTTGGGAAGTATGGCAGGATGGGGGAAGTAGAGAACACTATCAAGTGGCCAGGAGAGAAGCTAGGAGACACATGTACTTTGCAAGAAGAGAAGCAGAGGACAGAAAGTTCAAGCATGTTCTACAACGCGAGGACCAAAAACGTGAGGTGTTTAGGATTGCTAGGCAATGTGTCAAGGAAAACCGTGATATTGTCAGGGAGAAGTGTTACCGTAATGATGATGGTGTACTTGCCATCACTGATGCTGATAAGAAGGTAGCTTGGAAGTGTCACTACGAGAGACTACTAAATGAGGAGAATAAATGAGAAAAAGATAGTCTGCCCCAAATTGATCCAATAGAGGGACCAGCAGTGCAAGTTAAACGTAGTATAATAAGTAAGGCAATCAAAGATATGAAGACAGGCAAGGCAGCTGGGCCTTCGGGGATAGTTGCTGAAATGCTGAAAGCATCTGGAATGGTGGGACACACTATGGTCACCCGGATAGTAAACCAAGTCATACAGAATGAGATCATACCAAATGACTGGCGTAGCAGCATCATCATTAACTGCTACAAGGGTAAAGGAGATGCCCTAGATAGGGGAAACTATAGAGGCATTAAATCAGTTGACCAGGTCATGAAGGTCACAGAAAGAGTTATAGCACAACTAATCAGAGAGCGAATTGATCTAGATGAAATGCAGTTTGGGTTTGTGTCAGGTAAAAGTACCACAGATGCTCTTTTCCTTGTACAACAACTACAGAAGTACCTAGCTAAAAGTAAACCCCTATACTTAGCTTTTGTTGACTTGGAGAAAGCCTTTGACAGAGTCCCCCGCTCCATTATCTGGTCGGCTCTTAGAAAACTGGGTGTTGATGAATGGCTTGTGAGAGCTATACAAGCCATGTATAAAGAAACAGTCAGCAAGGTTAGAATTAACAATGAATATAGTGAAGAATTTAGCGTAAAAGTTGGTGTTCATTAAGGCTCTGTCTTTAGCCCCCTCCTATTTATTATTGCCGTTCAGGCTATAACAGAGGAGTTCAAGCCCATGGGAGCTTCCATACACAGATGATCTAACTCTCATAGTAGAATCGATGGGTGAACTAGAGAAGAAATTCCAAACATGGAAGCATGGCCTAGAATCAAAAGGCCTTAAAGTTAACTTGTCTAAGACTAAAGTTCTAGTATGTAGAAAGGAAAATAGGGCACAGGTTCCATCTGGGAAATGGCCATGCTCAGTGTGTAGGAAAGGAGTAGGCAGAAATTCCATTTTATGTCCCAAATGCAAACTATGGGTACATAAAAGATGTAGAGGGATCACAGGTAAGCTATCTTAGAATGTAGATTTTATATGTGGCTGATGCTCAGGTGCAATAAGTAGCAAGTGCCCACAGGATACTAGCTCCTTCTATTGCCCAGATGGTTCTATAGAAATAGTGGACACCTTTCGTTACCTGGGTGACAAAATCAGCAGTGGTGGATGGGTGCTCTGAAAGTACAGTAGCCAGAGTCAGAATGGGGTGGAAAAAGTTCAGAGAGCTATTGGCCACTAAAGGTTTCTCTCTAAAAATGAAAGGCAGATTATATGATGCCTGCATACGAACAGCAATGTTACATGGCAGTGAGACCTGGGCACTGTGCAGAGGACCTGCGCAGACTGGAGAGGAATAAAGCATGATCGTGTCCACAAGACATGTATCAGACGGTGTTTCAGCTAACTCTATTAGAACCCTATTATGTACAGCCACCAACAAATGTCCCTTCACCATCAAAGCAGCTCCCTGATATACAGATACACAATCCCTACTTGGCTGGCTAATCTTGACATAGTCATAATTGTTTCTACTTTTGGCACAAGGCCAGTAATTGTGAGAGTGTATTACTGGTACTTTAGTCAATGAAACGAAACCCACGTTTAAATAAGTTTCAACCATAAGTAGATGAAGTGAATTAATTTGAAAGAGATTCAGACTAAAACGACGATAACTTTAATTTACGTCAAACAGCGAGGTACAGTTAAATATAAAATATATTTTAGAATATAAGGTAGTAAATAACATAATTAGATAGACAGAGGTGATTGAAATAATAAAGATATCTTTAATTTACTTCAAACAACGAGGTACAGTTAAATATAAAATATATTTTATAATATAAGGTAGTAAATAATATAAATAGACGGAGGTAATTGAAATAATAAAGACAGTCATGATAACAATATATTTTATATTACATGTTACAGTGGAATCTGTCTATTGAAAAATAACCCATTTCAGTTTGGAAGTATTTTTCTCTATATATAAAATGACGAGGTTGAAATATCTTCTCCCAATGTTGTTATATAATTATTGTATCGTTGAAAGGTTCACATAATTCTATTTTTTACATACATTAATATAGACTTCAAATGAATCTTTGTCAACTTACCTCCTTCATATATAATCAATGTGTTGTGTTGTTAGTTTTTACTAAACAACAAAAGAAATAATCTCTTTGTTGTTAAATTAGAAATTTCAAAGATGTTATCAGCTTTATTTCAGGACATCAACGTTGGTGTAACTTCTTCATATTTAGTCATGAATTGATATCTTGTCAGAATAAAGTAGTGAGGCTGACTTTATGTCTTTAGCCAGAGATTTGATAGGAAATATGTATATATTAGGTTGATATGTGGTTTAAATATATATATTGTCTACAAATGACTGATAGCAGATATTCTGGTGAAATAGTCGTTTTTCTACTACAGATTATAATGGAACTCTTAGTAGACACAATTGTAAAGTAAGAATAGATATGACAGTGTAAGACTGATGTCAGGGAAAGAAAATTATGTGTGTATATATATATAGTTAATTGTTACACAAGATATAATTAGACTAATTAAAGTTGTAATGAAGACAGCATGTACGCGGTGGAGTTAACAAAGTTTCAACTTTCTTACCGGTGTCGTACGTTAAAAGTAACTGATATAATTTAATCCATTCAAACACATTTCCAATCGTATCTAATTGATGGTAAATCGAAAAGTATCACTCAGTTAAATATCGATAAGGAAACATCTACGTAGTATCTCACACTGCTAGAAATAGCAGCTAAATTATCTTTTACAACTTTGCTTTTTGTTTAGACTCTCTTAATTTTGGTTATACAATCAACAATAGTAAGTCTTTTGTTCAGACTTCGGAATACGGTGGGAGACCTTCAGAAGATGCACGGGTGTGTGAATATATATACATATATATAAATACATGTTGAGGAACATGCGTTAGGGGTTAGATCGAAAGGTGATGTGTTGTGTCCTTGAGCAAGACACTTTATTGCCAAGATATATCGGCCATAGCCTTTCCGGTGGACATCACTGGTGGCGTGGAAAGTGAAAGGTGATATGCATGGTCGACTGTTGGTCTTATTAATACAACTTTGCCCGGACCTGTGCCTCAGAAGTAAACTTTCTAGGTGCAAATCACATGGGCATTTGTGACCAAAGGGGGTCTTTGATATGTATATATAATGTATTTTGCAATACACTTTATGCTTAATTAAAAGCATTTTGAAGACCGTAAGCTATTGTTTTAAAGTAGTGACAAATTCACTCACTTTGATCTCAGCAAACAGGGGAGATAAGCCGACGGTCTTCAAAATGCTTTTAATTAAGCATAAAGTGTATTGCAAAATACATTATATATACATCCATATATATATTGCTATTGACACACGAGTTGTGATATATTAGTAAAAAGGAAAAGAAAATGCTGACAAATTTTTCCCAGTGAAAAATAGTTCAATTAGGAATAAGTATAAATAAGTATTAATTAGTATTCAGTTTTAGTTTTAAGTTTTTACCGGTGGTTGCGCATTTCTTATGCTTTTCAAAAATAATTTTGAGATAGAGTGCTCGTGATTTTTGCTCTAATCTGATCAGTTTTATGTGAAAAAAGTGGCTTGAGAGGCATTAAAATTTGGTTGGTTGTTGAATGTCATGTGAATAAACGCTATAAAATTTGCGCCTATTCGTGTGGCATAAATTCTTGTCGTCAAAACAATTTTGATTGGTCGGTAGAAGTCACGTGAATGTTTAAATTGATTTTAGCGCGAGCTGGTTTCGCGCCAAATGTAGGTTTGTCGAAGAGTGATCTTTTCCGCTTGATTGAGTTGCAGTCATGTTGAGGGGTCAACAGTTCAGGTGTCTATATGTGTGTGTGTAGCAAAGTGGTTCATTGTTGTGATAAGGGAAATGAATCGGTCTGTAGGAATGTGTGTGTGTGTGTGGGGGGGGGGGGGGGGGGAGGAGGAGGTTATTTTAACATGTTAAAACATATTTTTCAGCTCTTGTCTTATACGGAGAAGTGTGTGTGTCTGTCTGTATGTTAGTGTTCGAGTGTGTGTGTGTATGGACCAGTATTTTTGTGGTACTGGTAAAAATGGCGTACATTATATTCGATAATTTCAGTCATTTGCAAAAACGATTCTCTCAAAAGAACATCAATAACATCAATAATAAAAGAGGTGAAATGATGTATAGTATTGTCATAACAACAAGGCGTGTGTGAGTCCAGATTGTACGTACTGCAAGGGGAATCCATTAGGCCCTACCGTATGGGATACTTGTGTACAAATATGTATGCACCCATCATTGTGCAATACATGTGTGTGTATGCGTATGTGTGCGTGTCGGCACGTGTGTATCTATAAACATCAAAAGGTATGCGAATTTGTGTATATTTGTGTTGCACCATAGAACATGTGTGTTTACGTATGTCATTGTGTTTATATGTGGATAGAAATGTATGTAGGATGTATGCTGATGTAGGTATGTATGTCAACGTGTGTATGTTGTGTGTTCGTCTTAGGAAGAAGTGTTTAGACGGGGTCCGTATTTGTTAATAAAGTGAGATTCTTTATATATATATATCAATGATATTAATAAATGGAAGCTATATTTATATAGCCATATTTATTCTATTATATATATTTCAAGAATCAGACCTTAACGGTTCAAGTTCCAGACGGAACTTGAACCGTTGAAGTCTCATTCCTGGGTATGTCAGTATTTATAAAACAAACTTTGTATTTTATCTGATGAGAGCGTACCAAAGTTTTGGTACTCTTGAAATATATATAATAGAATAAATATGGTTTTATAAATAGTTTCCATTTATTATCATCATTGATATTATACTCCAGAAAACCAGTCGAGTGCTCTGAATCTGTTATAAATATATCTGTTGAATTACCAACAAATTAAATATCACTTTGCTTATATATATATGTATATATAAACATGCATATATATATATGTATATATAAATATATATATATATATGTAAATATAAATATATATATATATATGTAAATTATTAAAAAAATAATGAATAAACAAAGAAACAGTTCCTTATATTAAACAAAAAAAGTTCATTATTTTACGATCGTTTCTAGGATATATATGTGTTAGAATTGGTATGCATATTCTATAGATCTATGTACAGTATTTATACAAACTATCAGAGGGAATATACATACCTTCACATATATATGCTGTCTTCAGAAATAATTGTTTCTACATTTGGCACAAGGCCAGCAATTACCCAGTGTATTACTGGTACTTTATTTTATCGACCCCGAAAGGATGAATCAGAAATAATGATACTTGTTTATTGATAAGAACAAAGATTCAATACAATAGGTCTGTTTGGGAACAGGTTTTGAATTGACCAATCAGGAGATAGTGAGGGTCAAGATAGATAGCATTAGGAGAACCTTAAATTATGGGTAGGGGAAGTAGATTTCAGTTTTGGAAGGAAAAGAGTATTATGAATGAAGGATTATTTTAGGGAAGAAGTAGGTCATATGTTGACCTCAGAAATAATTTTAATTGTTCATTGAATAAAACCAACAAAGATCCATTATAATAATGGATTACTTTAGGGAAGAAGTAGGTCATATGTTGACCTCAGATATAAATTTATTTGTTCATTGACTAAAACCAACAAAGATCAAATATATTCTGTCTGTTAATATTTGGCCAAATGGTAAAATAGTAGTAATTGAAACTTATTTTAGGGGTGAAATTAGGTCAGGTGGTCAGTAGAAGGTATACAAGCAGTTGCTGTTATAAAATAGTGATGCCAATACAAATATCTAGGGTGACCAGAGTTTTAAGATAAGGATGTTAGTGAAAAAAATACATCTATGAAAAGGATATAAAATTAATTTACTTGATGGGTACATATATATATATATATTTTTTGATAAAATTATACTAATACATATAGATGTGATAAATAAGAGTTAGATGCAGTTTAAAAGTGCTGTTAAGGATGAGGGGAGATTAAAAGAATATAAAAATATAAAAATGATATATATGACAGTAGCTACTAGGGTAAGATAGTGACATTGGGGTAAATACAGTAGCTACTAGGGTGAGGTACTGACATTGGGGTGAAGACAGTAGCTACTAGGGTGAGATAGTGACATTGGGGTGAAGACAGTAGCTACTAGAGTGAGATAGTGACATTAGGGTGGAGACAGTAGATACTAGGGTGAGATAGTGACATTGGAGTGAAGACAGTAGCTACTAGGGTGAGATAGTGACATTGGGGTGGAGACAGTAGCTACTAGGGGTGAGATAGTGACATTGGGGTGAAGACAGTAGCTACTAGGGTGAGATAGTGACATTGGGGTGAAGACAGTAGCTACTTGGGTGAGATAGTGACATTGAGGTGAAGACATTAGCTACTACAGTGAGATAGTGACATTGGGGTGAAGACAATAGCTACTAGGGTGCGATAGTGACATTGGGTGAAGACAGTAGCTACTAGGGTGAGAGAGTGACATTGGTGTGAAGACATTAGCTACTTGGGTGAGATAGTGACATTGGCATGAAGACAGTAGCTACTAGGGTGAGATAGTGACATTGGGGTGAAGACAGTAGCTACTAGGGTGAGATAGTGACATTGGGGTGGAGAGAGTAGCTACTAGGGTGAGATAGTGACATTAGGGTGAAGACAGTAGCTACTAGGGTGAGATAGTGACATTAGGCTGAAGACAGTAGCTACTAGGGTGAGATAGTGACATTGGGGTGAAGACAGTAGCTACTAGCGTGAAATAGTGACATTGGGGTGGAGACAGTAGCTACTAGGATGAGATATTGACATTGGGGTGGAGACAGTAGCTACTAGGGTGAGATAGTGACATTGGGGTGGAGACAGTAGCTACTAGGGTGAGATAGTGACATCAGGGTGAAGACAGTAGCTACTAGGGTGAGATAGTGACATTGGGGTGAAGACAGTAGCTACTAGGGTGAGATAGTGACATTCGGGTGGAGACAGTTGAAACTAGGGTGAGATAGTGACATTAGGGTGAAGACAGTAGCTTCTAGGGTGAGATAGTGACATTCGGGTGAAGACAGTAGCTACTAGGGGTGAGATAGTGACATTGGGGTGAAGACAGTAGCTACTAGGGTGAGATAGTGACATTGGGGTGAAGACAGTAGCTACTTGGGTGAGATAGTGACATTAGGGTGAAGACATTAGCTACTACAGTGAGATAGTGACATTGGGGTGCAGACAGTAGCTACTAGGGTGAGATAGTGACATTAGAGTGAAGACAGTAGTTACTAGGGTGAGATAGTGACATTGGGGTGATGACAGTAGCTACTAGGGTGCGATAGTGACATTGGGGTGAAGACAGTAGTTACTAGGGTCAGCTAGTGACATTGGGGTGAAAACAGTAGCTACTAGGGTGAGATAGTGACATTGGGGTGAAGACAGTAGCTACTAGCGTGAGATAGTGACATTGGGGTGGAGACAGTAGCTACTAGGATGAGATATTGAGATTGGGGTGGAGACAGTAGCTACTAGGGTGAGATAGTGACATTGGGGTGGAGAAAATAGTTACTAGGGTGAGATAGTGACATTAGGGTACAGACAGTTGCTATTATCATGAGATAGTGACATTGGGGTGAAGACAATAGCTACTAGGGTGCGATAGTGACATTGGGTGAAGACAATAGCTACTAGGGTGAGATAGCGACATTGGTGTGAAGACAGTAGCTACTAGAGTGAAATAGTGACATTAGGGTGAAGACAGTAGCTACTAGGGTGAGATAGTGACATTAGGGTGAAGACAGTAGCTACTAGGGTGAGATAGTGACATTAGGGTGAAGACAGTAGCTACTAGGGTGAGATAGTGACATTCGGGTGGAGACAGTTGAAACTAGGGTGAGATAGTGACATTGGGGTGGAGACAATAGCTTCTAGGGTGAGATAGTGACATTCGGGTGAAGACAGTAGCTACTAGGGGTGAGATAGTGACATTGGGGTGAAGACAGTAGCTACTAGGGTGAGATAGTGACATTGGGGTGAAGACAGTAGCTACTTGGGTGAGATAGTGACATTAGGGTGAAGACATTAGCTACTACAGTGAGATAGTGACATTGGGGTGCAGACAGTAGCTACTAGGGTGAGATAGTGACATTAGAGTGAAGACAGTAGTTACTAGGGTGCGATAGTGACATTGGGGTGATGACAGTAGCTACTAGGGTGCGATAGTGACATTGGGGTGAAGACAGTAGTTACTAGGGTCAGCTAGTGACATTGGGGTGAAAACAGTAGCTACTAGGGTGAGATAGTGACATTGGGGTGAAGACAGTAGCTACTAGCGTGAGATAGTGACATTGGGGTGGAGACAGTAGCTACTAGGATGAGATATTGAGATTGGGGTGGAGACAGTAGCTACTAGGGTGAGATAGTGACATTGGGGTGGAGACAATAGTTACTAGGGTGAGATAGTGACATTAGGGTACAGACAGTTGCTACTATCATGAGATAGTGACATTGGGGTGAAGACAATAGCTACTAGGGTGCGATAGTGACATTGGGTGAAGACAATAGCTACTAGGGTGAGATAGTGACATTGGTGTGAAGACAGTAGCTACTAGAGTGAAATAGTGACATTAGGGTGAAGACAGTAGCTACTAGGGTGAGATAGTGACATTAGGGTGAAGACAGTAGCTACTAGGGTGAGATAGTGACATTGGGGTGAAGACAGTAGCTACTAGGGTGAGATAGTGACATTCGGGTGGAGACAGTTGAAACTAGGGTGAGATAGTGACATTGGGGTGGAGACAATAGCTTCTAGGGTGAGATAGTGACATTGGGGTGAAGACAGTAGCTACTAGGGGTGAGATAGTGACATTGGGGTGAAGACAGTAGCTACTAGGGTGAGATAGTGACATTGGGGTGAAGACATTAGCTACTACAGTGAGATAGTGACATTGGGGTGCAGACAGTAGCTACTAGGGTGAGATAGTGACATTGGGGTGCAGACAGTAGCTACTAGGGCGAGATAGTGACATTAGAGTGAAGACAGTAGTTACTAGGGTGAGATAGTGACATTGGGGTGATGACAGTAGCTACTAGGGTGCGATAGTGACATTGGGTGAAGACAATAGCTACTAGGGTGAGATAGCGACATTGGTGTGAAGACAGTAGCTACTAGAGTGAAATAGTGACATTAGGGTGAAGACAGTAGCTACTAGGGTGAGATAGTGACATCAGGGTGAAGACAGTAGCTACTAGGGTGAGATAGTGACATTGGGGTGAAGACAGTAGCTACTAGGGTGAGATAGTGACATTCGGGTGGAGACAGTTGAAACTAGGGTGAGATAGTGACATTAGGGTGAAGACAGTAGCTTCTAGGGTGAGATAGTGACATTCGGGTGAAGACAGTAGCTACTAGGGGTGAGATAGTGACATTGGGGTGAAGACAGTAGCTACTAGGGTGAGATAGTGACATTGGGGTGAAGACAGTAGCTACTTGGGTGAGATAGTGACATTAGGGTGAAGACATTAGCTACTACAGTGAGATAGTGACATTGGGGTGCAGACAGTAGCTACTAGGGTGAGATAGTGACATTAGAGTGAAGACAGTAGTTACTAGGGTGAGATAGTGACATTGGGGTGATCACAGTAGCTACTAGGGTGCGATAGTGACATTGGGGTGAAGACAGTAGTTACTAGGGTCAGCTAGTGACATTGGGGTGAAAACAGTAGCTACTAGGGTGAGATAGTGACATTGGGGTGAAGACAGTAGCTACTAGCATGAGATAGTGACATTGGGGTGGAGACAGTAGCTACTAGGATGAGATATTGAGATTGGGGTGGAGACAGTAGCTACTAGGGTGAGATAGTGACATTGGGGTGGAGACAATAGTTACTAGGGTGAGATAGTGACATTAGGGTACAGACAGTTGCTATTATCATGAGATAGTGACATTGGGGTGAAGACAATAGCTACTAGGGTGCGATAGTGACATTGGGTGAAGACAATAGCTACTAGGGTGAGATAGCGACATTGGTGTGAAGACAGTAGCTACTAGAGTGAAATAGTGACATTAGGGTGAAGACAGTAGCTACTAGGGTGAGATAGTGACATTAGGGTGAAGACAGTAGCTACTAGGGTGAGATAGTGACGTTAGGGTGAAGACAGTAGCTACTAGGGTGAGATAGTGACATTCGGGTGGAGACAGTTGAAACTAGGGTGAGATAGTGACATTGGGGTGGAGACAATAGCTTCTAGGGTGAGATAGTGACATTCGGGTGAAGACAGTAGCTACTAGGGGTGAGATAGTGACATTGGGGTGAAGACAGTAGCTACTAGGGTGAGATAGTGACATTGGGGTGAAGACAGTAGCTACTTGGGTGAGATAGTGACATTAGGGTGAAGACATTAGCCACTACAGTGAGATAGTGACATTGGGGTGCAGACAGTAGCTACTAGGGTGAGATAGTGACATTAGAGTGAAGACAGTAGTTACTAGGGTGAGATAGTGACATTGGGGTGATGACAGTAGCTACTAGGGTGCGATAGTGACATTGGGGTGAAGACAGTAGTTACTAGGGTCAGCTAGTGACATTGGGGTGAAAACAGTAGCTACTAGGGTGAGATAGTGACATTGTGGTGAAGACAGTAGCTACTAGCGTGAGATAGTGACATTGGGGTGGAGACAGTAGCTACTAGGATGAGATATTGAGATTGGGGTGGAGACAGTAGCTACTAGGGTGAGATAGTGACATTGGGGTGGAGACAATAGTTACTAGGGTGAGATAGTGACATTAGGGTACAGACAGTTGCTACTATCATGAGATAGTGACATTGGGGTGAAGACAATAGCTACTAGGGTGCGATAGTGACATTGGGTGAAGACAATAGCTACTAGGGTGAGATAGTGACATTGGTGTGAAGACAGTAGCTACTAGAGTGAAATAGTGACATTAGGGTGAAGACAGTAGCTACTAGGGTGAGATAGTGACATTAGGGTGAAGACAGTAGCTACTAGGGTGAGATAGTGACATTGGGATGAAGACAGTAGCTACTAGGGTGAGATAGTGACATTCGGGTGGAGACAGTTGAAACTAGGGTGAGATAGTGACATTGGGGTGGAGACAATAGCTTCTAGGGTGAGATAGTGACATTCGGGTGAAGACAGTAGCTACTAGGGGTGAGATAGTGACATTGGGGTGAAGACAGTAGCTACTAGGGTGAGATAGTGACATTGGGGTGAAGACATTAGCTACTACAGTGAGATAGTGACATTGGGGTGCAGACAGTAGCTACTAGGGTGAGATAGTGACATTGGGGTGCAGACAGTAGCTACTAGGGTGAGATAGTGACATTAGAGTGAAGACAGTAGTTACTAGGGTGAGATAGTGACATTGGGGTGATGACAGTAGTTACTAGGGTCAGCTAGTGACATTAGGGTGAAAACAGTAGCTACTAGGGTGAGATAGTGACATTGGGGTGAAGACAGTAGCTACTAGCGTGAGATAGTGACATTGGGGTGGAGACAGTAGCTACTAGGATGAGATATTGACATTGGGGTGGAGACAGTAGCTACTAGGGTGAGATAGTGACATTGGGGTGGAGACAATAGTTACTAGGGTGAGATAGTGACATTAGGGTACAGACAGTTGCTACTATGGTGAGATAGTGACATTGGGGTGAAGACAATAGCTACTAGGGTGAGATAGTGACATTGGTGTGAAGACAGTAGCTACTAGTGTGAGATAGTGACATTAGGGTGAAGACAGTAGCTTCTAGGGTGAGATAGTGACATTGGGGTAAAGAGAGTAGCTACTAGGGTGAGATAGTGACATTGGGGTAAAGAGAGTAGCTACTAGGGTGAGATAGTGACATTAGGGTGGAGACAATAGCTACTCAGGTGAGTCGTCACAACCTCATCCCATGTCTTCCTGGGTCTACCTCTTCCAAGGGTCCTAGCTACTGGGGTTTCTCTGTATCTCCTTATCCAGCTTCTATTTACCATATACATCAAATACCCATACCAACATAGTCTTCTCTCTTGCACACTCTATCCAATTCCTCTTATGCCAAATTCTGCTTATGCTATTTCACTCATGCACACTAACATTACATACATTGTATGCTTGCTAAGTTTACTTTTAGTCCTTTCACCTTTTGGTTCTTCTTCCATGCTTGAAATTTCGTCCCTAACTTTCCTACAGATTCAGCTATGAGTACTACATCATCAGCACATAGGACGTCCCAGGGATTGCCAATGTTAAACTGCTTAATGATGGCCTGAAGGATAATTATAAACAGGATTGGGCTGAGGACTGAACTCTAATGGACTCCTACCTGTACATTTCCACACTAAACTCAGAACCAAACTCACTTTACTAACAGTTTCTCTGTACATAGCTTGCACTTCTCTTACAAGGCATTCTCCTACACCTAGTTTCCTTAAGGACCACAATATGACAGATACAGATACTCTGTCAAAGGACTTCTCCACATGAACAATATTTAGATACAGAGGCTTATTCTTAGCTAGTAACTTCTCTTGTAGTTTTGTCATTAAGAAAAGAGTATATCTGTAGTACTTCTCCCTGGCATAAAATCTAACAACATCTCATCTAATTTGATTCTTTCCCTAAGTATTAAAACTCTTTCTCACATTTCCATTACTTGTTCCATGCTTGAGTAGTTGCTCCTTTCTAGTACCTAGACAGTAGCTACTAGGGTGAGATAGTGATAGTGGGATGAAGACAGTAGCTACTAGGGCGAGATTACCTGATTGACTATGTAGGTGACTAGTTTGAAATCTACTTCCCCAGAACCTTTCAACATCTCAGTTATTTCTAATGGAACAGCAGCTTTACCATTTTTATTCCCCTTGATTGCTTCTTTGACCCTATAACTATCTATTTCAATAGCTGGTCCCTCTTTGGGGTTAGTTGGAGGTAGTCTCTCTTTTCAGTTATTTACCATTTTACAGGGTTAACTGTGTGTGATCCCTTCTATTCATTCGGGAACATATTCAACTTTGATAATAAATTGACTAAATTAGTAAATTCTATACCATACAGTAGTTTCAATACAAGTCTTGGTTAGATCTTCTATAAATAAACTGAGAGGAGGGTAATTTTTTAGTAAACCAGTTTTATTATGAACATTTACAACATAGGTGGCACAATCTTGGGTGACTGGTGTGGTTTTTATCTTGTCTTATTGTGTTTGTGTTTCATTAAACAACTTTTACAGAATATATACCACAGATATCACAGTGATATGGCTAGTATTTAGTGAAGTGATTAATTTGAGAGAATAATTTACCAAATATCACAGAGATGTGGCTTCTCTCCTATATGAAAATGTTTGTGTGTAGTTAACTTGTTACATACACAGAATGATTTACCACATATATCACAGTGATATGGCTTCTCTCCGGTATAAGTTAGTGTCTAGTGAAGTGACTAACTTGAGAGAATAATTTAACAGACATCACAGTGATATGGTTTCTCTCCTGTATAAGTTAGAGTCCAGTGAAGAGACTTCTTGCAGAGAATGATTTACCTCAGAGGTCATAGTAATATGGCTACTGTATGTGAACATTTGTGTTTAGTTAAGTTAGCTTTTAGAGACAATTATTTACCACATATGGCAGTGATATGCCTTCTCTCCTGTATGTATATGTTTATGTATAGTTAAGTGAGTAAATCGAGAGAATGATTTACCATAGATATCACAGTGATATGGCTCCTCTCCCATAAGAATAGGCTTGTGAGTTAAGTTTCATCATTGTGAGAATGATTTACCACAGATATCACATGAAATGGCTTCTCTCCTGTATGTACATATTTGTGTAGTTAAGTAGCTACTCATGGAGAATGATTTACCACAGATTTACCAGTGATATGGCTTCTCTCCTTCATGAATAGATTTGTGAATTGTGAAGTAATTATATTGAGAGAATGATTTACCAGATATTACAGTGATATGGCTTTTGTCCTGTATGAGTGAGATTGCGGGTTGCTAATTTCCTTTCTGAGAGAATGATTTACCACAGATATCACAGTGCTATGGTTTCTCTCCTATATGGATGAGATTGTGTGTTGTTAAATGTCCTTTCAGAGAGAATGATTTACCACAGATATCACAGTGGTATGGTTTCTCTCCTGTATGAATACGTTTGTGATTTGTTAAGACATTATTTTGAGAGAATGATTTACCACAGATATCACAGTGATAGGGCTTCTCTCCTGTATGGATGAGATTGTGTGTTGCTAAGTGTCCTTTCTGAGAGAATGATTTACCACAGATATCACAGTGGTATGGTTTCTCTCCTGTATGAGTAAAATTGTGTGTTAATAAGCTTCCTTTCTGTGAAAATGACTTACCACAGATATTACAATGGTATGGCTTCTCGCCTGTATGAATAAGATTGTGTAATGTTAAGTGTTTTTTCTGAGAGAATGATTTACCACAGATATCACAGTGGTATGGTTTCTCTCCTGTATGAGTAAGATTGTGTGCTAATAAGCTTCCTTTCTGTGAAAATGACTTACCACAGATATTACAATGGTATGGCTTCTCTCCTGTATGGATGAGATTGTGTGTTAATAAGCTTCCTTTCTGTGAAAATGACTTACCACAGATATTACACTGGTATGGCTTCTCTCCTGTATGAGTAAGATTGTGTGCTAATAAGTGTCCTTTCTGTGAAAATGACTTACCACAGATATTACAGTGATATGGCTTCTCTTCTATATGAATAGATTTGTGATTTGTTAAGACATTATTTTGAGAGAATGATTTACCACAGATATCACAGTGGTATGGTTTCTCTCCTGTATGAATACGTTTGTGATTTGTTAAGGCATTATTTTGAGAGAATGATTTACCACAGATATCACAGTGATAGGGCTTCTCTCCTGTATGGATGAGATTGTGTGTTGTTAAGTGTCTTTTCAGAGAGAATGCTTTACCACAGATATCACAGTGGTATGGTTTCTCTCTTGTATGAGTAAGATTGTGTGTTAATAAGCTTCCTTTCTGTGAAAATGACTTACCACAGATATTACAATGGTATGGCTTCTCTCCTGTATGAGTAAGATTGTGTGTTAATAAGTTTCCTTTATGTGAAAATGACTTACCACAGATATTACAGTGATATGGCTTCTCTTCTGTATGAATAGATTTGTGATTTGTTAAGACATTATTTTGAGAGAATGATTTACCACAGATATCACAGTGGTATGGTTTCTCTCCTGTATGAATACGTTTGTGATTTGTTAAGACATTATTTTGAGAGAATGATTTACCACAGATATCACAGTGATAGGGCTTCTCTCCTGTATGGATGAGATTGTGTATTGTTAAGTGTCCTTTCTGAGGGAATGATTTACCACAGATATCACAACGGTATGGTTTCTCTCCTGTATGAATACGTTTGTGATTTGTTAAGACATTATTACGAGAGAATGATTTACCACAGATATCACAGTGGTATGGTTTCTCTCCTGTATGGATGAGATTGTGTATTGTTAAGTGTCCTTTCTGAGAGAATGATTTACCACAGATATCACAATGGTATGACTTCTCTCCTCTATTCTTTGTTATCTCATTAGGAATACTAATACCTTTAGGCAGTGTTTCACATTTAACCTTCTTCTCACCCAACTTATTTTCCATAATGTCTCTTCTTCTCACCAAAGTATATAGACGTTTTTCTTGTGTTATATTTATATTATATTTCTAGAAATATTGTCTGATTCTATATTTCAATCAACTTTGATCTCAGTTAATATCTGAAGATTATGAAAACTTCTTTGTCATCCAAGTTTAATTAAAATACAAAATCTTCATTCGAGATAGTGAAGAAACGAACATTTGCCAATAAACTCACTTCTGATGAAATATTTTACAGTAAGTCAGTCATAGATTTATATAATCAGTGTTATATCAGTTCTGTATAAAACACTTTAGTCTTTGATGATAAATGTTGATGTATCCAAGGTTTAAAAATTTATCCCAATGTCATCTGGTATTCTGAAATAAGAAAGAAACAGTATGAGTTAATACAGAATACTTAAATACTAGAGATAGATTTATTAGAGCAAATTTTAAACTTTTATATCAATAATCTCTAGATATAGACCTTTAATTGAAAAATCAACTTTAGTTTTTAATTTGTTATCAATATTACATCATACAACCTTGTATGATATCTATATATACAGACATATATACATATGTCAATGTTACATTGTACAACCTTGTGTAATGTCTATATATACAGACATATATATATATATTACATTATATAACCTTGTGTAATGTCTATATATATAGACATAAATATATATATGTTACATTATACAACCTTGTGTGATGTCTATATATACAGACATATATATACATATGTCAATATTACATTATACAACCTTGTGTGATGTCTATATATATATATATATATATATATATATACAGACATATATATATTGCATTATACAACCTCGTGTAATGTCTATATATATATACAGACATATATATATTACATTATACAACCTTGTGTAATGTCTATATCATCATTCATCATCATTTCACTTTACGTCCGCTTTTTCCCTGCTTGCAAGGGTGGGACAGGAAATGATTCTGGCTTGATTTCTACAGCTGGATGCCCTTCCTAACACCAACCTCATTTACAGTGAGTGCTGGGTGCTTTTTTGCCATGGCACCTCCACGACCACTTTGCAGTGGAATGATATGGACCCCAGTCCCTATCATCTCATTTCTACAGCTGAGTAAACTGGAGCAATGTGAAATAAAGTGTCTTGCTCAAGGACACAACACATCACCTGGTCTGAGAATTGAACTCACAACCTTTCAATTGCAAGGCCAATGCTCTAACCACTAAGCCATGTGCCTCCATGTATATATATATATATCTCTCTTGTTCACGATTTCAACGAATTTAAATTCATAGAAATTTGGGACTTGACTCCTTCTTCCTCACTTTTCGTTGCTTCACCATTTTTGTTTGTTTACACTCGTGTTCCCTTTATTTACGTGTCTCAACGACTTTTTTTAGCCGTTGCTCACACCAACCGGAGGTATATGGTCTTTAAAGCGATGAAATACCAATGATGGTTGGAAGATCATTGATGAAGGACTAACTTTATTCATATGTAACCCATTAGCAACCCAGCAGCACGTTTTTCTCATATTTACACATATTGTTTTCCCCGCTGTTACACGTCTATTTCGTTCTTACTGCTTCCTCTTTCTCTGTATCTTTACCCTCTCTAGCAGTCACTCTCTCTGTTAGCCTCTTCCTCACCCTTCACTCACTCATTCTCTGTTACTACCTCTCTGCTGCCTCCTTCTTCCCGTTTGACCTGTGCGTAATTCTTTTCTTTCGCACCCTTGGTCTGGCAGGTTGCTTTTTTCTCTCTCTCGTTTACGATTTCATAGAACTTACGTTCACCGAAATCACAGACTAGATCCCTTCTTCCTCCCGTTAGACCTGTACGGAATTCCTTCCTTGCTTACATTCCAACCAGGTTTGATGGTCTTTATTCTCTCTCGTTCACGATTTCACCGAATTTAAATTCATAGAAATTTGGGACTTGACTCCTTCTTCCTCACTTTTCGTTGCTTCACCATTTTTGTTTGTTTACACTCGTGTTCCCTTTATTTACGTGTCCCAACGACTTTTTTTAGCCATTGCTCGCACCAACCGCAGGTATATGGTCTTTAAAGCGATGAAATACCAATGATGGTTGGAAGATCACTGATGAAGGACTAACTTTATTCATATGTAACCCATTAGCAACCCCGCAGCACGTTTTTCTCATATTTACACACATATATATATATATATACATATGTCAATATTACATTATACAACCTTGTGTAATGTATATATATAGACATATATATACACATGTTACATTATACAACCTTGTGTAATGTCTATATATAGACATATATATACATATGTTACATTATACAACCTTGTGTAATGTCTATATATATAGACATATATATACATATGTCAATATTACATTATACAACCGTGTGTAATGTCTATATATACAGACATATATACATATGTCTATTACATTATACAACCTTGTGTAATGTCTATATATACAGACATATATATACATATGTTACATTGTACAACCTTGTGTAATGTATATATATACAGACATATATATACATATGTTACATTGTACAACCTTGTGTAATGTATATATATACAGACATATATATACATATGTTACATTATACAACCTTGTGTAATGTCTATATACAGACATATATATACATATGTTACATTGTACAACCTTGTGTAATGTATATATATATAGACATATATATACATATGTTACATTATTCAACCTTGTGTAATGTCTATATATATATAGACATATATATACATATGTTACATTATACAACCTTGTGTAATGTCTATATATATATATAGACATATATATACATATGTTACATTATACAACCTTGTGTAATGTCTATATATAGACATATATACATTTGTCAATGTCTGTCAGTCTGGTGCATTGCTCCAGCCACAAATCTCATCAGTAGTTCACAATAGGCTTTCAATAATATATATATATACATATATATATGGAACTAGCTGTTCCAATGGCAAGCTGTCAGCTCAGTTGTCATGCTCTACTATCTCAAGTATTGAGTACTCTGTAGAATAATGGTATATATATATATATATAAAATAAACCTGTCGAGAGTTATGAATCAGAATTTGTCGAATCTTACTGTTGCCGAATTGTTGTTTTGAGAAATGTAATGTATTTCACTTCATTTCCTTGTCTCTCCATGTTTCTTGGTCTAATTTACCTATCAGTATTTATATTGTCCCTTTAACTTTTCATAATGATGGTCAAATCTGTAGGTCCTTTATAAAAATAATCTTCTCGTTAACTCCCCCCACGCCACCATTACTATTTGGTCCAATCATAATTCAGTGGCTTATAATTATGTTTCTCTTACCAATCTCTTCCACAAAACCACTGCCTCGGCTATCACTCCTTAAGTTTAGACTTGGTTGCTTTTGATATGCTAGATGGACTATAGAATTTGGAGAGTTTGTAGAATCTGGACACTCAATGACAATGTCAAAGATAAAGATAAATGTTGCCAGACGAGAATGCAAGGACTCCTCTCTATTTCAGACACGGATGGCTGTACATAACCTCATCTCCCTCACCCCTCCTTGCACCACCAACCCGTCCCTTCCACCCACCCAAGGAAATCCAAAATTTCAGAGTTGGTACTATGAATGTAGCCACTTAAAAAGGTCGCTCTAACGAAGTTGTAGAGATGCTTCAACATGAGGAAGTTGATGTGTGCTGTGTCCAAGAGACCAGGTGGAGGGGTGGGTCTGCTAGATTTATTGTGGGTAAAATACGATGCTATAAACTTTTCTGGGTGGGAAATTACAAAGGGCTGGGTGGAGTAGAAATTATGTTAGCTGAAAAATGGGTAGATAAGGTAATTGACGTAAATAGAGTGAATGACAGAATAATTAAAATAAGACTTGTCCTAAATAGAACTACCTGGCATTATAAAAGATTCTATGAGTCGCTAATGCCCAAATAAATGACAGTGACTACATAATTATTGCTGGCTACTTAAATAGTCATGTTGGACAACATTGTGACGGCTATGACAGAATCCATGGTGGCTATGGGTTTGGTACTAGAAATGAGGAAGGCTTCATAATCCTGGAATTCTGTAAAGAAAACTTCAAAAAAGAAGACAATCACTTGATCACCTATAGATCAGGGGAACACGCCAGTCAGATAGATTATATCCTTACCAGAAGACGTGACAGAGTGTCTATTGTAAAAACTAAATCCCTCCCCCGTGAAGAATGCACCTCCCAACATAGCCTCATAGTTAGTGACCTCATAGTCAGGACTAGACATACTCAACAATAAAAGAATACCTTGAGGAGAAGAATATGGAAGTTGAAGGACCCCTCAGCCAGTAACAAATTTAAAAGCATATTACTTGATGCTTTTGACAGTAAGGAAGAGCAATTAGAGATATACAATATAGAGGAATAGGGGGAATTCCTGAAAGTTAACCTGCTGAAGGCAAAAGATAAGATCAGTGGCTGGAGTAGACCTATAGGCAGGAAGAGAGTAACGTGGTGGTGGAACAGTAAGGTAGAGGAGTCAATCAAGGCCAAAAAGCAGACTTGGAAAGTATGGCGAGATGGGGGAAGTAGAGAACACTATCAAGTGGCCAGGAGAGAAGCTAGGAAACACATGTACTTTGCAAGAAGGGAAGCAGAGGAAAGAAAGTTCAAGCATGTTCTGCAACGCGAGGACCAAAAACGTGAGGTGTTCAGGATTGCTAGGCAATGTGTCAAGGAAAACCGTGATATTGTCGGGGAGAAGTGTGAGCGTAATGATGATGGTGTACTTGCCATCACTGATGCTGATAAGAAAGTAGCTTGGAAGTGTCACTACGAGAGACTACTAAATGAGGAGAATAAATGTAAAAAAGATAGTCTGCCCCAAATTGATCCAATAGAGGGACCAGCAGTGCAAGTTAAAGGTAGTATAATAAGGCAATCAAAGATATGAAGACAAGCAAGGCAGCTGGGCCTTCAGGGATAGTTGCTGAAATGCTCAAAGCATCTGGAATGGTGGGACACACTATGGTCATCCGGATAGTAAACCAAGTCATACAGAATGGGATCATACCAAATGACTGGCGTAGCAGCATCATCATTAACTGCTACAAGGGTAAAGGAGATGCCCTAGATAGGGGAAACTATAGAGGCTTTAAATTAGTTGACCAGGTCATGAAGGTCACAGAAAGAGTTATAGCACAACTAAGCAGAGAGCGAATTGATCTAGATGAAATGCAGTTTGGGTTTGTGTTTGCTAAAAGTACCACAGATGCTCTTTTCCTTGTACAACAACTACAAAAGTTACCTAGCTAAAAGTAAACCCCTATACTTAGCTTTTGTCGACTTGGAGAAAGCCTTTAACAGAGTCCCCCGCTCCATTATCTGGTGGGCTCTTAGAAAAGTAGGTGTTGATGAATGGCTTGTGAGAGCTATACAAGCCTTGTATAAAGAAATAGTCAGCAAGGTTAGAATTAATGAATATAGTGAAGAATTTAGCGTAAAAGTTGGTGTTCATTAAGGCTCTGTCTTTAGCCCCCTCCTATTTATTATTGCCGTTCAGGCTATAACAGAGGAGTTCAAGACTGGCTGCCAATGGGAACTTCTATATGCAGATGATCTAACTCTCATAGCAGAATCGATGGGTGAACTAGAGAAGAAATTCCAAACATGGAAGCATGGCCTAGAATCAAAAGGCCTTAAAGTTAATTTGTCTAAGACTAAAGTTCTAGTATGTAGAAAGGAAAATAGGGCACAGGTTACCTCTGGGAAATGGCCATGCTCAAAATCAGCAGTGGTGGAGGGTGCTCTGAAAGTACAGTAGTCAGAACGGGAATAAGAGGGATCAGATGCTGTTTACTCGAGAGAAGACTATGTTTGGATCGTCATGTGATGTGCATGAAAAACGACAGCTGTATAAAAAAGTGCAGGGCGATCAGAATTGATGGAAGTTACGGAGTAGGTAGACCCAGAAAAACCTGAGACGATTTGATAAATTCCGACCTTACACATTTACACCTCTCTAAGACAATGTCACTGAACCGAGATCTTTGGCGCTACATAGTAATACAGAAGACCCGCCTTACCTATCTACAAAGCAAAACCTACAGTCAGTAGGTACCTCTTAACCAAATATACACCCCCATTCCACTACCCCCCTTTCTCTATAAAGTTATGTTGGTACCACAACATACAGTCAAAATAAATGAGATAATGAGATCGAGATCATGTAAGTGTCACTACAAAAAAACACACAGTTCACACTGTAATGTGGCTGTGTAGGTAACACAGCAGAACCTCCCAGTCCACACTGTAAACATTGTTGGTGTTAGGAAGGGCATCCAGCTGTAGAAAACCTGCCAGATACAGTCCTATAAGAGCGAGACACGTTGACCTGACCAATCTTGCCTCAACCCATGCTAGCGTGGAAGATAGCTGTTAAACAATGATGATGATGATTGAGATGATAGGTTTCTTATAAGCAGTTGATATACCGTAACCTCTTGAGAATAGGCTGGTCCTAGTGATCCAAAAGCACTTCACATCAGTAGTTTATCCCAGGTAGGTGTTGGTAATTAGGAGAGACAGAGTAATCATTTATCAAATAAGAGTAGTTAAGATGGGATTAATTCACCATAATTGTTTATTGCATGATATATATTTCTGTGACATGGTTATTCACGTGACATTATCAGATTCTTACACAATCATAGTTACAGTTATGTAATGATTGGGATATGTCAGTGGGCATGTATAACTATCCTGTAGTAATGTCAGCTGGCATATGTATCATGAATAGTAGTAGTAGTGAAATAACAAGGAATGATATGAGAGGTTATTGACTACTGGTAGTGATATAACAAGGAATGATATGACAGGCTATTGACTAGTAGTAGTGATATAACAAGGAATGATATGACAGGCTATTGACTACTGGTAGTGATATAACAAGGAATGATATGACAGGCTATTGACTAGTAGTAGTGATATAACATGGAATGATATGACAGGCTATTGACTACTGGTAGTGATATAACAAGGAATGATATGACAGGCTATTGATTACTGGTAGTGATATAACAAGGAATGATATGACAGGCTATTGACTACTGGTAGTGATATAACAAGGAATGATATGACAGGCTATTGACTACTGGTAGTGATATAACAAGGAATTATATGACAGGCTATTGATTACTGGTAGTGATATAACAAGGAATGATATGACAGGCTATTGACTACTGGTAGTGATATAACAAGGAATGATATGACAGGCTATTGACTACTGGTAGTGATATAACAAGGAATGATATGACAGGTTATTGACTACTGGTAGTGATATAACAAGGAATGATATGACAGGCTATTGACTACTGGTAGTGAAATAACAAGGAATGATATAAGAGGTTATTGACTACTGGTAGTGATATAACAAGGAATGATATGACAGGCTATTGACTACTGGTAGTGATATAACAAGGAATGATATGACAGGCTATTGACTACTAGTAGTGATATAACAAGGAATGATATGACAGGCTATTGACTACTGGTAGTGATATAACAAGGAATGATATGACAGGCTATTGACTACTGGTAGTGATATAACAAGGAATGATATGACAGGCTATTGACTACTAGTAGTGATATAACAAGGAATGATATGACAGGTTATTGACTACTGGTAGTGAAATAACAAGGAATGATATGAGAGGTTATTGACTACTGGTAGTGATATAACAAGGAATGATATGACAGGTTATTGACTACTGGTAGTGATATAACAAGGAATGATATGACAGGTTATTGACTACTGGTAGTGATATAACAAGGAATGATATGACAGGCTATTGACTACTGGTAGTGATATAACAAGGAATGATATGACAGGCTATTGACTACTGGTAGTGATATAACAAGGAATGATATGACAGGCTATTGACTACTGGTAGTGATATAACAAGGAATGATATGACAGGTTATTGACTACTGGTAGTGATATAACAAGGAATGATATGACAGGTTATTGACTACTGGTAGTGATATAACAAGGAATGATATGAGAGGTTATTGACTATTGGTAGTGATATAACAAGGAATGATATGACAGGTTATTGACTACTGGTAGTGATATAACAAGGAATGATATGACAGGCTATTGACTACTGGTAGTGATATAACAAGGAATGATATGAGAGGTTATTGACTATTGGTAGTGATATAACAAGGAATGATATGACAGGTTATTGACTACTGGTAGTGATATAACAAGGAATGATATGAGAGGTTATTGACTATTGGTAGTGAAATAACAAGGAATGATATGAGAGGCTATTGACTACTGGTAGTGAAATAACAAGGAATGATATGAGAGGCTATTGACTACTGGTAGTGAAATAACAAGGAATGATATGAGAGGTTATTGACTACTGGTAGTGATATAACAAGGAATGATATGAGAGGTTATTGACTACTGGCAGTGATATAACAAGGAATGATATGACAGGTTATTGACTACTGGTAGTGATATAACAAGGAATGATATGACAGGTTATTGACTACTGGTAGTGATATAACAAGGAATGATATGACAGGTTATTGACTACTGGTAGTGATATAACAAGGAATGATATGACAGGCTATTGACTACTGGTAGTGATATAACAAGGAATGATATGACAGGCTATTGACTACTGGTAGTGATATAACAAGGAATGATATGACAGGCTATTGACTACTGGTAGTGATATAACATGGAATGATATGACAGGCTATTGACTACTGGTAGTGAAATAACAAGGAATGATATGAGAGGCTATTGACTACTGGTAGTGATATAACAAGGAATGATATGAGAGGTTATTGACTACTGGTAGTGATATAACAAGGAATGATATGACAGGTTATTGACTACTGGTAGTGATATAACAAGGAATGATATGACAGGCTATTGACTACTGGTAGTGATATAACAAGGAATGATATGACAGGCTATTGACTACTAGTAGTGATATAACAAGGAATGATATGACAGGCTATTGACTACTGGTAGTGATATAACAAGGAATGATATGACAGGCTATTGACTACTGGTAGTGATATAACAAGGAATGATATGACAGGCTATTGACTACTAGTAGTGATATAACAAGGAATGATATGACAGGTTATTGACTACTGGTAGTGAAATAACAAGGAATGATATGAGAGGTTATTGACTACTGGTAGTGATATAACAAGGAATGATATGACAGGTTATTGACTACTGGTAGTGATATAACAAGGAATGATATGACAGGTTATTGACTACTGGTAGTGATATAACAAGGAATGATATGACAGGCTATTGACTACTGGTAGTGATATAACAAGGAATGATATGACAGGCTATTGACTACTGGTAGTGATATAACAAGGAATGATATGACAGGCTATTGACTACTGGTAGTGATATAACAAGGAATGATATGACAGGTTATTGACTACTGGTAGTGATATAACAAGGAATGATATGACAGGTTATTGACTACTGGTAGTGATATAACAAGGAATGATATGAGAGGTTATTGACTATTGGTAGTGATATAACAAGGAATGATATGACAGGTTATTGACTACTGGTAGTGATATAACAAGGAATGATATGACAGGCTATTGACTACTGGTAGTGATATCACAAGGAATGATATGAGAGGTTATTGACTATTGGTAGTGATATAACAAGGAATGATATGACAGGTTATTGACTACTGGTAGTGATATAACAAGGAATGATATGAGAGGTTATTGACTATTGGTAGTGAAATAACAAGGAATGATATGAGAGGCTATTGACTACTGGTAGTGAAATAACAAGGAATGATATGAGAGGCTATTGACTACTGGTAGTGAAATAACAAGGAATGATATGAGAGGTTATTGACTACTGGTAGTGATATAACAAGGAATGATATGAGAGGTTATTGACTACTGGCAGTGATATAACAAGGAATGATATGACAGGTTATTGACTACTGGTAGTGATATAACAAGGAATGATATGACAGGTTATTGACTACTGGTAGTGATATAACAAGGAATGATATGACAGGTTATTGACTACTGGTAGTGATATAACAAGGAATGATATGACAGGCTATTGACTACTGGTAGTGATATAACAAGGAATGATATGACAGGCTATTGACTACTGGTAGTGATATAACAAGGAATGATATGACAGGCTATTGACTACTGGTAGTGATATAACATGGAATGATATGACAGGCTATTGACTACTGGTAGTGAAATAACAAGGAATGATATGAGAGGCTATTGACTACTGGTAGTGATATAACAAGGAATGATATGAGAGGTTATTGACTACTGGTAGTGATATAACAAGGAATGATATGACAGGCTATTGACTACTGGTAGTGATATAACAAGGAATGATATGACAGGCTATTGACTACTGGTAGTGATATAACAAGGAATGATATGACAGGCTATTGACTACTGGTAGTGATATAACAAGGAATGATATGAGAGGTTATTGACTACTGGTAGTGATATAACAAGGAATGATATGTGATAAAAAGGCAAATAATTATGTCTTCTAATTAATGTAACAATCTTCTTGGACGATAATATCTCTCTCAAGGAAATGGAGAAATTATCTAAATATAAAGATCTAGAGGTGGAAATAATTCAAACGTGGATGGTGAAAACAGAAACAATACCTGTAATAATAGTTGCTCTGGGAATAAAAACAAAACAGAAAGACACATAACAGAAACCTCACAACTTACACACACACACACATATATATATACAACAGAAAGTAGCACTACTAGGTACTACACATATATTACATAGAGTACCCCAGGACTTACATATATATGATCGTGTCCACAAGACATGTATCAGACGGTGTTTCAGCTAACTCTATTAGAACCCTATTATGTACAGCCACCAACAAATGCCCCTTCACCATCAAAGCAGCTCCCTGATATACAATCCCTACTTGGCTGGCTAATCCTGACAGTCATAATTGTTTCTACTTTTGGCACAAGGCCAGCAATTATCACAGTGTATTACTGGTACTTTAGTCAATGAAACGAAACCCACGTTTAAATAAGTTTCAACCATAAGTAGATGAAGAATTAATTTGAAAGAGATTTAGACTAAAACGACGATAACTTTAATTTACGTCAAACAGCGAGGTACAGTTAAATATAAAATATATTTTATAATATAAGGTAGTAAATAACATAATTAAATAGACAGAGGTAATTGAAATAATAAAGATATCTTTAATTTACTTCTAACAACGAGGTACAGTTAAATATAAAATATATTTCATAATAAATAGACGGAGGTAATTGAAATAATTGTTTCTACTTTTGGCACAAGGCCAGCAATTATTCCAGTGTATTACTGGTACTTTATTTTATCGACCCGTTAAGGATGAAAGGCAAAGTTAACCTCGGCGGGTCTTGAACTCAGTCCGTAAAGGGACGTAACTGTGCTGCAAAGCATGGCGTCCGACCCTCTACTGATACTGCCAATCCACCGCCCTTGAAATAATAAAGACAGTCATGATAACAATATATTTTATATTACATGTTACAGTGGAATCTGTCTATTGAAAAATAACCCATTTCAGTTTGGAAGTATTTTTCTCTATATATAAAATGACGAGGTTGAAATATCTTCTCTCAATGTTGTTATATAATTTCACTTTTATATAATTACTGTATCGTTGAAAGGTTCACATAATTCTATTTTTTACATACATTAATATAGACTTCAAATGAATCTTTGTCAACTTACCTCCTTCACATATAATCAATGTGTTGTGTTGTTAGATTTTACTAAACAACAAAAGAAATAATCTCTTTGTTGTTAAATTGGAAATTTCAAAGATGTTATCAGCTTTATTTCAGGACATCAACGTTGGTGTAACTTCTTCATATTTAGTCATGAATTGATATCTGGTCAGAATAAAGTAGTGAGGCTGACTTTATGTCTTTAGCCAGAGATTTGATAGGAAATATGTATATATTAGGTTGATATGTGGTCTAAATATATATATTGTCTACAAATGACTGATAGCAGATATTCTGGTGAAATAGACGTTTTTCTACTACAGATTATAATGGAACTCTTAGTAGACACAATTGTAAAGTAAGAATAGATATGACAGTGTAAGACTGATGTCAGGGAAAGAAAATTATGTGTGTGTATATATATACTTAATTGTTACACAAGATATAATTAGACTAATTAAAGTTGTAATGAAGACAGCAGGTACGCTGTGTCGTTTACAATGTTTAAACTTTCTTACCGGTGTCGTACGTTAAAAGTCCCTGATATAATTTAATTCATTCAATCACATTTCCAATCGTATCTAATTGATGGTAAATCGAAAAGTATCACTCAGTTAAATATCGATAAGGAAACATCTACGTAGTATCTCACACTGCTAGAAATAGCAGCTAAATTATCTTTTACAGCTTTGTTTTTTGTTTAGACTCTCTTAATTTTGGTTATACAATCAACAACAGTAAGTCTTTTGTTCAGACTTCGGAATAAGGTCGTAGACCGTCAGGACATGCACGTGTGTGTTAATATATATATATATATATAAATAAATGTTGAGAAACATGCGTTAGGGGTTAGATCGAAAGGTGATGTGTTGTGTCCTTTAGCAAGACACTTTATTGCCAAGCTGTATCGGTCAAAGGGGGTCTTTGATATATATATAAAATAGAGGTGTGACACACGAGTTGTGATATATTAGTAAAAAGGAAAAGAAAATGCTGACAAATTTTTCCCAGTGAAAAATAGTTTAATTCGGAATAAGTATTAATTAGTATTTAGTTTTAAGTTTTTACCGGTTGCGCATTTCTTATGCTTTTCAAAAATAATTTTGAGATAGAGTGGTTATTATTTTTGCTCTGATCTGATCAGTTTTGGAAATTCTTCCTGTTTTATGTGAAAAAAAGTGGCTTGGCAGGCATTAAAATTTGGTTGGTTGTTGAATGCCACGTAAATAAGCACTATAAAATTCGCGCCAATTCGTGTGGCAAAAATTCTTGTAGTCAAAACAATATTGATTGGTCGGTAGAAGTCACATGAATGTTTAAATTGATTTTACCGCAAGCTGGTTTCGCGTTAAATGTAGGTTTGTCGAAGAGTGATCTTTTCCGCTTGATTGAGTTGCAGTCATGTTGAGAGGTCAACAGTTCAGGTGTCTATTAAGACAAATATATGTGTGTGTGTGTGTAGCACAAAAGAGCATCAATAACATCAATAATAAAAGAGGTGAAATGATGTATAGTATTGTCATAACAACAAGGCTTGTGTGTGAGTCCAGATTGTACGTACTGCAAGGGGAATCGATGAGGCCCTGCCGTATGGGATACTTGTGTACAAATATGTATGCACCCATCATTGTGCAATACATGTGTGCGTGTCGGCACATGTATATCTATAAACATAAAAAGGTATGCGAATTTGTGTTGCACCATAGAACATGTGTGTTTACGTATGTCATTGTGTTTATATGTGGATAGAAATGTATGTAGGATGTATGCTGATGTAGGTATGTATGTCAACGTGTGTATGTTGTGTGTTCGTCTTAGGAAGAAGTGTTTAGACGGGGTCCGTATTTGTTAATAAAGTGAGATTCTTTATATATATATATATCAATGATATTAATAGATGGAAGCTATATTTATAAAACCATATTTATTCTATTATATATATTTCAAGAAGCAGACCTTAACGGTTCAAGTTCCAGACGGAACTTGAACCGTTGAAGTCTCATTCCTGGATATGTCACTATTTATAAAACAAACTTTGTATTTTATCTGATGAGTGCATACCAAAGTTTTGGTACCCTTGAAATATATATAATAGAATAAATATGGTTTTATAAATAGTTTCCATTTATTAATATCATTGATATTATACTCCAGAAAACCAGTCGAGTGCTCTGAATCTGTTATAAATATATCTGTTGAATTACCAACAAATTAAATATCACTTTGCTTATATATATATGTATATATAAACATGCATATATATATATGTATATATAAATATATATATATATATGTATATATAAACATACATATATATATACATACATACATACATATATTTATACATTGAAGACCTCACACTGTCATGAATGTATGACAGACCTCACTCTGTCATACATATATTTAGATATGAATGTATGAATATGTATATATAAATATATATACATATATATACGATAGCATGGGTCAGACTAGTCATCCTGTTGTGAAACAAGTCAGATCAGACGACCATTTCTTGCTCACAAACCATTTCTGCCTTGGTTTCTATTGCTGGATGGTCTTCCTAACACCAACCACATTTACAAGGTGGACTGTGCAGTTATTGTTGTCTCATGTCACTAACATGACCACTCTATAGGGTGGACTGGCTACTTCGAGCTAGCGTGATTGCATGTATCAACACGATGATACAATATAACAGGAAGACGGAAGAAGAGGTGAAGCATAGAAATAAACAATATGACTTACTATGTGTGTGTGTGTGTCTATTCTTAGTATACGTTATTCGTCTCAAGGACTGCTGGTTCGATCTGGCTGTTTGGCTGTAGTCTATGGCTGAGAAGGTGAAAGCCAGGAGAGAGAAAGTGTAAAAGGTCTGCTGATGTCTATATCATTATCTCTCACAGACTGCTGCTTCAGTCTGCTTGCTGGATTTCCCAAGTGCTTGTATTAATAATAATGCTATAGCTAGAAGGATGTGTATTTGAGTTGATTTTTGATCAGCCGTCTGTGTGTCCTCTGTCTACAATCTGGGGTCACTGGTCAAGTGGTATGTACCTTTATCATACTGTTTCTTGACAGGACAATCATGGGAAACTCCCGATAATGGGTGGTCTCAGAGGCGAGAAACCTCAGATTCGGTTTCGGGTCTTCCCCTGTAAAACATAACAGTATTCCATTATATATAAACACAGTAAAGTGGTCATGACAAAGTGGTCAAGTGCCCAACCCAAATTATAAAGTGGTTGTGTAGGTGTCATGACAAAGATCACCAACTGCACACTCTAAATATTGTTGGTGTTAGGAAGGACATTCACCATAAAAAGCCAAGCCAGAACCAGTTCTGTAGGAGTCAAATTCCATTCATTGAGGACTCACTGCATTAATTTTCAGTTATTTTTCAGAAACAACAACCAAAAACTAACAGAAATGAATATGTAAAAAAATATTGCAGGTTCCACATGTGATATTTTTAGTAGTCTTTTTATAAATTGGGAAAATAACATTGGTAGTCATAGTAACAGTAAGATGTCAACAGTGCCACCACCCACCACCAACTACAAACATGACTTAGAGTTACCTACCTTAGAGTGTGTTCAAATACAAACACAATACCCTCAAACTGTATGGAGGTGTTTTTGTTCAAGGGCTAAATATTAAGTAGATATGACATACACACAGAAGAGATATAAAGTATGTATGACAAAATGTGCTGCAGCCAATAGAGGAGAGAGCAGGTGTTGATATTAAAGCAGGTGTGTGTTGTTGGTTAATGTTGATTGAACAGGTGTTGTCTACTGGTTTTAGTAGTACCACTTGTCATATAGGAGAGAGAGAGACATTCAATACTGAAGCTTGTGTTTGTTGCTTTAGTGTCAGCTACTCTGTTGATTGTAAATGAGGTTAATTAGTCATTTACACAGGTGAAAAAACTATATATTTTCACCTGTCTCAAAGTCCAGCTGTAGGCAGAGGTAAGCACTGTGATGACGAGAACCATTTTAGTTTGAAATGCAGAGACAAATATAGTCCTTGCCTTTGCTGAATTCCACCAGATGGCGCTGGCTGTCAGTCTTCTATTTATAACTGAGGCTTTCAAAACGTTTATTTATTAAACATGCCGTATATCTGAGATGTAGTAAATTCACACATACACACACAAATATTATATATATATATGGGAAAAGAGTCAGGACCCCGACGGCTGAGTTCTGGCCGTTTTGACAGCTAGTTCAGATCCAGCTGTCAAAACGGCCAGAACTCAGCCGTCGGGGTCCTGACTCTTTTCCTATTACCCACTCTACTACCCTAAGTATCGAGTACTCTGGTGTGTTATGGTCCACCTGGTTCCTTACCACACTTCCTTCATTATATATATATATATATAAAGATATGTACGGATAAAATTTGTTTGTGTGGATCAGTGTACAAACAAAAATAAGTAAGATTGCTTACCAAAGTATTTTTCTTGACATGGTCTTTGTATATTGTAAGATGCAGCGACCTCACCTCGAACTTTGAAATCTTTCTGATGAAATGTAGTATTTTATGTATTGTTAGTGAATGTGCATAATAATTGTTTCTACTTTTGGCACAAGGCCAGCAATTAACAAGTACATTACTGGTACTTTATTTTATCGACCCCATAAGGATGAAAGGCTAAGTTAACCTTCGCGGGATTTGAACTCGGACCATAAAGGGCCGTAACTCTTTGCTGCAAAGCATGGTGCCTGACTCTACTGATACTGCCAATCCACAACCGAATGTGCATAATAATTGTTTCTACTTTTGGCACAAGGCCAGCAATTAACCAGTACATTACTGGTACTTTATTTTATCGACCCCGTAAGGATGAAAGACAAATTTAACCTTGGCAGGATTTGAACTCAGACCGTAAAGGGATGTAACTATGCTAGAAAGCATGGCTTCCAACCCTCTACCGATACTGTAAATTGTGCATAATAATAATATGTAACCAGCAGTTGTAGACTGATATTGTATTGAAACATGGGTTAAAGAATGGACTTTGATTAAATTCTTCTCTTCTAACCTATACTTCATGCCTAGTGACATTGGGGTGAAGACAATAGCTACTAGGGTGAGATAGTGACATTGGAGTGGAGACAGAAGCTACTAAGGTGAGATAGTGACATTGGGGTGAAGACAATAGCTACTAAGGTGAGATGGTGACATTGGGTTGAAGACAATAGCTACTAGGGTGAGATAGTGATATTGGGGTGAATACAATAGCTACAAGGGTGAGATAGTGACATTGGAGTGGAGACAGAAGCTACTAAGGTGAGATAGTGACATTGGGGTGAAGACAATAGCTACTAGGGTGAGATGGTGACATTGGGGTGAAGACAATAGCTACTAGGGTGAGATGGTGACATTGGAGTGGAGACAGAAGCTACTAAGGTGAGATAGTGACATTGGGGTGAAGACAATAGCTACTAGGGTGAGATGGTGACATTGGGGTGAAGACAATAGCTACTAGGGTGAGATGGTGACATTGGGGTGAAGACAATAGCTACTAGGGTGAGATGGTGACATTGGAGTGGAGACAGAAGCTACTAAGGTGAGATAGTGACATTGGGGTGAAGACAATAGCTACTAGGGTGAGATGGTGACATTGGGGTGAAGACAATAGCTACTAGGGTGAGATAGTGACAGTAGCTACTAGGGTGAGATAGTGACATTGTAGTGGAGACAGAAGCTACTAAGGTGAGATAGTGACATTGGGGTGAAGACAATAGCTACTAGGGTGAGCTAGTGACATTGGGGTGAAGACAGAAGCTAATAAGGTGAGATAGTGACATTGGGGTGAAAACAATAGCTACTAGGGTGAGATAGTGACATTGGGTTGACAACAATAGCTACTAGGGTGAGATAGTGACATTGGGGTGAAGACAAATGCTACAATGGTGCGATAGGGACATTGGGGTGAAAACAATAGCTACTAGGGTGAGATAGTGACATTGGGATGAAGACAGTAGCTACTAGGGTGAGATAGTGACATTGGAGTGGAGACAGAAGCTACTAAGGTGAGATAGTGATATTGGGGTGAAGATAATAGCTACTAGGGTGAGATAGTGACATTGGGGTGAAGACAGAAGCTACTAAGGTGAGATAGTGACATTGGGGTGAAGACAGTAGCTACTAGGGTGAGATAGTGACATTGGGGTGAAGACAATAGCTACTAGGCTGAGATAGTGACATTGGGGTGAAGACAGTAGCTACTAGGGTGGGATAGTGACATTGGGGTGAAGACAATAGCTACTAGGGTGAGATAGTGAACTTAGGGTGAAGACAGTAGCTACTAGGGTGAGATAGTGACATTGGGGTGAAGACAGTAACTACTAGGGTGAGATAGTGACATTGGGGTGAAAACAATAGCTACTAGGGTGAAATAGTGACATTGGGGTGAAAACAATAGCTACTAGGGTGAGATAGTGACATTGGGTTGACAACAATAGCTACTAGGGTGAGATAGTGACGTTGGGTGAAGACAAATGCTACTATTGTGCGATAGTGACATTGGGGTGAAAACAATAGCTACTAGGGTGAGAGTGACATTGGGATGAAGACAGTAGCTACTAGGGTCAGATAGTGGCATTGGAGTGGAGACAGAAGCTACTAAGGTGAGATAGTGACATTGGGGTGAAGACAATAGCTACTAGGGTGAGATGGTGACATTGGGGTGAAGACAGTAGCTACTAAGGTGAGATAGTGACATTGGGGTGAAAACAATAGCTACTAGGGTGAGATAGTGATATTGGGATGAAGGCAGTAGCTACTAGGGTCAGATAGTGGCATTGGAGTGGAGACAGAAGCTACTAAGGTGAGATAGTGACATTGGGGTGAAGACAATAGCTACTAGGGTGAGATGGTGACATTGGGGTGAAGACAGTAGCTACTAGGGTGAGATAGTGACATTGGGGTGAAGACAGTACCTACTAGGGTGAGATAGTGACATTAGGGTGGAGTCAGTAGATACTAGGGTGAGATAATGACATTCGGGTGAAAACAGTAGCTACTAGGGTGAGATAGTGACATTAGGGTGGAGACAATAGCTACTAAGGTGAGATAGTGACATTGGGGTGAAGACAGTAGCTACTAGGGTGAGATAGTGACATTAGGGTGAAGACACTAGCTACAAGGGTGAGATAGTGACATTGGGGTAAAGAGAGTAGCTACTAGGGTGAGATAGTGACATTAGGGTGACGACAGTAGCTACTAGGGTGAGATAGTGACATTAGGGTGAAGACACTAGCTACTAGGGTGAGATAGTGACATTGGGGTAAAGAGAATAGCTACTAGGGTGAGATAGTGACATTGGAGTGAAGACAGTAGCTACTAGGGTGAGATAGTGACATTGGGGTGAAGACAGTAGCTACTAGGGTGAGATAGTGACATTGGTGTGAAGACAGTAGCTACTAGGGTGAGATAGTGACATCGGGGTGAAGACAGTAGCTACTAGGGTGAGATAGTGACATTGGGGTGGAGACAGTAGCTACTAGGGTGAGATAGTGACATTGGGGTGAAGACAATATCTACTAGGGTGAGATAGTGACATTGGTATGAAGACAGTAGCTACTAGGGTGCGATAGTGACATTAGGGTGGAGACAGTAGCTAGTAGGGTGAGATAGTGACATTGGAGTGAAGACAGTAGCTACTAGGGTGCGATAGTGACATTGGGGTGAAGACAGTAGCTAATAGGGTGAGATAGTGACATTAGAGTGAAGACAGTAGTTACTAGGGTGAGAGCACTAGCTACTAGGGTGAGATAGTGACATTGGGGTAAAGAGAATAGCTACTAGGGTGAGATAGTGACATTGGAGTGAAGACAGTAGCTACTAGGGTGAGATAGTGACATTGGGGTGAAGACAGTAGCTACTAGGGTGAGATAGTGACATTGGGGTGGAGACAATAGTTACTAGGGTGAGATAGTGACATTAGGGTACAGACACTTGCTACTATGGTGAGATAGTGACATTGGGTGAAGACAATAGCTACTAGGGTGAGATAGTGACATTGGTGTGAAGACATTAGCTACTAGGGTGAGATAGTGACATTGGGGTGAAGACAGTAGCTACTAGTGTGAGATAGTGACATTAGGGTGAAGACAGTAGCTACTAGGGTGAGATAGTGACATTGGGGTAAAGAGAGTAGCTACTAGGGTGAGATAGTGACATTAGGGTGAAGACAGAGGCTACTGAGTGAGATAGTGACATTGGGGTGAAGACAGAGGCTACTGGGTGAGATAATGACATTGGGGTGGAGACAGTAGCTATTAGGGTGAGATAGTGACATTGGGGTGAAGACAGAGGCTACTAGGGTGAGATAGTGACATTAGGGTGAAGACTGTAGCTACTAGGGTAAGATAGAGAGGGGATCTAAGGACGGGGTGTCAGTAGAAAGGAAATGAATACATATGGAGCCATGGGGGGTGTAGAGAGTGCAGCAGCCAGTGTGAAGGGTATAAAGGGAAGAGAGTAACAACCAGGGCATGATAATGGGGGTATCTCAGAGCTTTTAAGGGGGCAGCAGCTGAGGACTCTAGGTGTGTAATGATGATGAAGATAGATGTTAGGGCGTGTTAGTGGAAGATGTGAAGGGGACATGAGAAGTTAGGCCACATTCAATGTTGTTAATGAGGTCTTCATTTGCACAACATAGTACCAGCAGTTATGGGCTTTTATCATTTCTGTTGTGAGCTTTAGTTTTATAAGGTCAGTCTTCACAGCCTCATACCATGTCTTCCTGGGTCTACCTCTTCCAAGGGTCCTAGCTACTGGGGTTTCTCTGTATTTCTTTATCCACCTTCTATTTGCCATACCAACACAGTCTTCTCTCTTGCACACTCTATCCAATTCCTCTCATGCTATTTCACTCATGCACACTAACATTACATACATCATATGCTTGCTTAGTTTACTTTTAGTCCTTTCACCTCTTGGTTTTTCTTGCATGCTTGAAATTTCGTCCTAACTTTCCTACAGATTCAGCTATGAGTACTACATCATCAGCACATAGGACGTCCCAGGGATTGCCAATGTTAAACTGCTTTATGATGGCCTGAAGGATAATGATAAACAAGATTGGGCTGAGGACTGAACTCTGATGGACTCCTACCTGTACATTTCCACACTAAACTCAGAACCAAACACACTTTACTAACAGTTTCTCTGCACATAGCTTGCACTTCTCTTACAAGGCATTCTCCTACACCTAGTTTCCTTAAGGACCACAATATGACAGATACAGATACTCTGTCAAAGGACTTCTCCACATGAACAATATTTAGATACAGAGGCTTATTCTTAGCTAGTAACTTCTCTTGTAGTTTTGTCATTAAGAAAAGAGTATATCTGTAGTACTTCTCCCTGGCATAAAATCTAACAACATCTCATCTAATTTGATTCTTTCCCTAAGTAGTTGTATTAAAACTCTTTCTCACATTTCCATTACTTGTTCCATTAGTTTCATGCCTGAGTAGTTGCTCCTTTCTAGTACCTCACCTTTTCCTTTATAGCATTATATTAGTATACTACTATGTCAGTTATTGGTTATGGCCCCATCCTATAGTATCTGATTGAGTATGTAGGTGACTAGTTTGACATCTATTTCCCCAGAATCTTTCAACATCTCAGTTATTTCTAATGGAACAGCAGCTTTACCATTTTTATTCCCCTTGATTGCTTCTTTGACCCTATAACTATCTATTTCAATAGCTGGTCCCTCTTTGGGGTTAGTTGGAGGTAGTCTCTCTTTTCAGTTATTTACCATTTTACAGGGTTAACTGTGTGTGAATCCTTCTATTCATTTGGGAACATATTCAACTTTGATAATAAATTGACTAAATTAGTAAATTCTATACCATACAGTAGTTTCAACACAAGTCTTGGTTAGATCTTCTACAAATAAACTGAGAGGAGGGTAATTTTTTAGTAAACCAGTTTTATTATGAACATTTACAACATAGGTGGCACAATCCTGGGTGACTGGTGTGGTTTTTATCTTGTCTTATTGTGTTTGTGTTTCATTAAACAACTTTTACAAGAGAATATTTTACCAAATATCACAGAGATGTGGCTTCTCTCCTATATGAATAAGTTTGTGTGTAGTTAACTTGTTACATACACAGAATGATTTACCACATATATCACAGTGATACGGCTTCTCTCCGGTATAGTATAAGTTAGTGTCTAGTGAAGTGACTAACTTGAGAGAATAATTTAACAGACATCACAGTGATATGGTTTCTCTCCTGTATAAGTTAGAGTCCAGTGAAGAGACTTCTTACAGAGAATGATTTACCTCAGAGGTCATAGTAATATGGCTACTGTATGTGAACATTTGTGTTTAGTTAAGTTAGCTTTTAGAGACAATTATTTACCACATATGGCAGTGATATGCCTTCTCTCTTGTATGTATATGTTTATGTGTAGTTAAGTGTGTAAATCGAGAGAATGATTTACCATAGATATCACAGTCATATCGCTCCTCTCCTATAAGAATAGGCTTGTGAGTTAAGTTTCATCATTGTCAGAATGATTTACCACAGATATCACAATGAAATGGCTTCTCTCCTGTATGTATATATTTGTGTAGTTAAGTAGCTACTCATGGAGAATGATTTACCACAGATTTACCAGTGCTATGGCTTCTCTCCTTCATGAATAGATTTGTGAATTGTGAAGTAATTATATTGAGAGAATGATTTACCAGATATTACAGTGATATGGCTTTTGTCCTGTATGAGTGAGATTGTGGGTTGCTAATTTCCTTTCTGAGAGAATGATTTACCACAGATATCACAGTGGTATGGTTTCTCTCCAGTATGAATACATTGGTGATTTGTTAAGGAAGTAGAATGAGAGAATGATTTACCATAGATATTACAGTGCCATGGCTTTTGTCCTGTCTGAATATATTTGTGAGTAGTTAAGCAAGTAGATAGAGAGAATGATTTCTCTCCTATATGGATGAGATTGTGTGTTGTCAAATGTCCTTCCAGAGAGAATGATTTACCACAGACATCACAGTGATATGGTTTCTCTCCTGTATGAATACGTTTGTGATTTGTCAAGACATTATTTTGAGAGAATGATTTACCACAGATATCACAGTGATAGGGCTTCTCTCCTGTATGGATGAGATTGTGTGTTGCTAAGTGTCCTTTCAGAGAGAATGATTTACCACAGATATCACAGTGGTATGGTTTCTCTCCTGTATGAGTAAGATTGTGTGTTAATAAGCTTCCTTTCTGTGAAAATGACTTACCACAGATATTACAATGGTATGGCTTCTCTCCTGTATGAGTAAGATTGTGTGTTAATAAGTTTCCTTTCTGTGAAAATGACTTACCACAGATATTACAGTGATATGGCTTCTCTACTGTATGAATAGATTTGTGATTTGTTAAGACATTATTTTGAGAGAATGATTTACCACAGATATCACAGTGATAGGGCTTCTCTCCTGTATGAATACGTTTGTGATTTGTTAAGACATTATTTTGAGAGAATGATTTACCACAGATATCACAGTGATAGGGCTTCTCTCCTGTATGGATGAGATTGTGTGTTGCTAAGTGTCCTTTCTGAGAGAATGATTTACCACAGATATCACAATGGTATGGTTTCTCTCCTGTATGAATACGTTTGTGATTTGTTAAGACATTAATTTGAGAGAATGATTTACCACAGATATCGCAGTGATAGGGCTTCTCTCCTGTATGGATGAGATTGTGTGTTGCTAAGTGTCCTTTCAGAGAGAATGATTTACCACAGATATCACAGTGGTATGGTTTCTCTCCTGTATGAATACGTTTGTGATTTGTTAAGACATTATTTTGAGAGAATGATTTACCACAGATATCACAGTGATAGGGCTTCTCTCCTGTATGGACGAGATTGTGTGTTGCTAAGTGTCCTTTCTGTGAAAATGATTTACCACAGATATCACAGTGGTATGGTTTCTCTCCTGTATGAGTAAGATTGTGTGTTAATAAGCTTCCTTTCTGTGAAAATGACTTACCACAGATATTACAATGGTATGGCTTCTCTCCTGTATGAGTAAGATTGTGTGTTAATAAGTTTCCTTTCTGTGAAAATGACTTACCACAGATATTACAGTGATATGGCTTCTCTTCTGTATGAATAGATTTGTGATTTATTGACACATTATTTTGAGAGAATGATTTACCACAGATATCACAGTGGTATGGTTTCTCTCCTGTATGAATACGTTTTTGATTTGTTAAGTCATTATTTTGAGACAATGATTTACCACAGATATCACAGTAGTATGGTTTCTCTCCTGTATGAGTAAGATTGTGTGTTAATAAGCTTCCTTTCTGTGAAAATGACTTACCACAGATATTACAATGGTATGGCTTCTCTCCTGTATGGATGAGATTGTGTGTTAATAAGCTTCCTTTCTGAGAGAATGATTTACCACAGATATCACAATGGTATGGCTTCTCTCCTGTATGAATACGTTTGTGATTTGTTAAGACATTATTTTGAGAGAATGATTTACCACAGATATTACAATGGTATGGTTTTTCTCCTGTATGGATGAGATTGTGTATTGTTAAGTGTCCTTTCAGAGAGAATGACTTACCACAGATATTGCAGCGGTATGGTTTCTCTCCTGTATGAATACGTTTGTGATTTGTCAAGACATTATTATGAGAGAATGATTTACCACAGATATCACAGTGGTATGGTTTCTCTCCTGTATGGATGAGATTGTGTCTTGTTAAGTGTTCTTTCTGAGAGAATGATTTACCACAGATATCACAATGGTATGACTTCTCTCCTCTATTCTTTGTTATCTCATTAGGAATACTAATACCTTTAGGCAGTGTTTCACATTTAACCTTCTTCTCACCCAACTTATTTTCCATAATGTCTCTTCTTCTCACCAAAGTATATAGACGTTTTTCTTGCGTTATATTTATATTATATTTCTAGAAATATTGTCTGATTCTATATTTCTATCAACGTTGATCTCAGTTAATATCTGAAGATTATGAAAACTTCTTTGTCATCCAAGTTTAATTAAAATACAAAATCTTCATTCGAGATAGTGAAGAAACGAACATTTGCCAATAAACTCACTTCTGATGAAATATTTTACAGTAAGTCAGTCATAGATTTATATAAACAGTGTTATATCAGTTCTGTATAAAACACTTTAGTCTTTGATGATAAATGTTGATGTATCCAAGGTTTAAAAATTTATCCCAATGTCATCTGGTATTCTGAAATAAGAAAGAAACAGTATGAGATAATAGAGAATACTTAAAAACTAGAGATAGATTTATTAGTGAAAATTTTAGACTTTTATATCAATAATCTCTAGATATAGACCTTTAATTGAAAAATCAACTTACTTTAGTTTTTAATTTGTTATCAATATTACATCATACAACCTTGTATGATATCTATATATACAGACATATATACATATGTCAATGTTACATCGTACAACCTTGTGTAATGTCTATATATACAGACATATATATATATATTACATTATATAACCTTGTGTAATGTCTATATATATAGACAAAAATATATATATGTTACATTATACAACCTTGTGTGATGTCTATATATACAGACATATATATACATATGTCAATATTACATTATACAACCTTGTGTGATGTCTATATATATATACAGACATATATATATTGCATTATACAACCTTGTGTAATGTCTATATATATATATATACAGACATATATATATTACATTATACAACCTTGTGTAATGTCTATATCATCATTCATCATCATTTCACTTTACGTCCGCTTTTTCCCTGCTTGCAAGGGTGGGACAGGAAATGATTCTGGCTTGATTTCTACAGATGGATGCCCTTCCTAACACCAACCTCATTTACAGTGAGTGCTGGGTGCTTTTTTGCCGTGGCACCTCCACGACCACTTTGCAGTGGAATGATATGGACCCCAGTCCCTATCATCTCATTTCTACAGCTGAGTAAACTGGAGTAATGTGAAATAAAGTGTCTTGCTCAAGGACACAACACATCACCTGGTCTGAGAATTGAACTCACAACCTTTCAATTGCAAGGCCAATGCTCTAACCACTAAGCCATGTGCCTCCATGTATATATATATATATATCTCTCTCGTTCACGATTTCAACGAATTTAAATTCATAGAAATTTGGGACTTGACTCCTTCTTCCTCACTTTTCGTTGCTTCACCATTTTTGTTTGTTTACACTCGTGTTCCCTTTATTTACGTGTCCCAACGACTTTTTTTAGCCGTTGCTCACACCAACCGGAGGTATATGGTCTTTAAAGCGATGAAATACCAATGATGGTTGGAAGATCATTGATGAAGGACTAACTTTATTTATATGTAACCCATTAGCAACCCAGCAGCACGTTTTTCTCATATTTACACATATTATTTTCCCCGCTGTTACACGTCTATTTCGTTCTTACTGCTTCCTCTTTCTCTGTATCTTTACCCTCTCTAGCAGTCACTCTCTCTGTTAGCCTCTTCCTCATCCTTCACTCACTCATTCTCTGTTACTACCTCTCTGCTGCCTCCTTCTTCCCGTTTGACCTGTGCGTAATTCTTTTCTTTCGCATCCTTGGTCTGGCAGGTCGCTTTTTTTCTCTCTCTCGTCAATGATTTCACAGAACTTACGTTCACCGAAATCACAGACTAGATCCCTTCTTCCTCCCGTTAGACCTGTACGGAATTCCTTCCTTGCTTACATTCCAACCAGGTTTGATGGTCTTTATTCTCTCTCGTTCACGATTTCACTGAATTTAAAGTCATAGAAATTTGGGACTTGACTCCTTCTTCCTCACTTTTCGTTGCTTCACCATTTTTGTTTGTTTACACCCGTGTTCCCTTTATTTACGTGTCTCAGCGACTTTTTTTAGCGATTGCTCGCACCAACCGCAGGTATATGGTCTTTAAAGCGATGAAATACCAATGATGGTTGGAAGATCACTGATGAAGGACTAACTTTATTCATATGTAACCCATTAGCAACCCAGCAGCACGTTTTTCTCATATTTACATATATATATATATATACATATGTCAATATTACATTATACAACCTTGTGTAATGTCTATATATAGACATATATATACACATGTTACATTATACAACCTTGTGTAATGTCTATATATATATAGACATATATATATATATGTTACATTGTACAACCTTGTGTAATGTCTATATATATATAGACATATATATATATATGTTACATTGGACAACCTTGTGTAATGTCTATATATATACAGACATATATATACACATGTTATATTATACAACCTTGTGTAATGTCTATATATATATAGACATATATATATATATGTTACATTGGACAACCTTGTGTAATGTCTATATATAGACATATATATACATATGTTACATTATACAACCTTGTGTAATGTCTATATATATATAGACATATATATATATATGTTACATTATACAACCTTGTGTAATGTCTATATATAGACATATATACATTTGTCAATGTCTGTCAGTCTGGTGCATTGCTCCAGCCACAAATCTCATCAGTAGTTCACAATAGGCTTTCAATAATATATATATATACATATATATATGGAACTAGCTGTTCCAATGGCAAGCTGTCAGCTCAGTTGTCATGCTCTATTATCTCAAGTATTGAGTACTCTGTAGAATAATGGTCTATATATATATATATATATATATATATATATATATATATATAAAATAAACCTGTCGAGAGTTATGAATCAGAATTTGTCGAATCTTACTGTTGCCGAATTGTTGTTTTGAGAAATGTAATGTATTTCACCTCATTTCCTTGTCTCTCCATCTTTCTTGGTCTAATTTACCTATCAGTATTTATATTGTCCCTTTAACTTTTCATAATGATGGTCAAATTTGTAGGTCCTTTATAAAAATAATCTTCTCGTTAACTCCCCCCACGCCACCATTACTATTTGGTCCAATCATAATTCAGTGGCTTATAATTATGTTTCTCTTACCAATCTCTTCCACAAAACCACTGCCTCGGCTATCACTCCTTAAGTTTAGACTTGGTTGCTTTTGATATGCTAGATGGACTATAGAATTTGGAGAGTTTGTAGAATCTTGACACTCAATGACAATGTCAAAGATAAAGATAAATGTTGCCAGACGAGAATGCAAGGACTCCTCTCTATTTCAGACACGGATGGCTGAACATAACCTCATGTCCCTCACCCCTCCCTGCACCACCAACCCGTCCCTTCCACCTCAACGAGGTTGTAGAGATGCTTCAACATGAGGAAGGTGATGTGTGTTGTGTCCAATAGACCAGGTGGAGGGGTGGGTCTGCTAGATTTATTGTGGGTAAAATATGATGCTATAAACTTTTCTGGGTGTGAAATTACAAAGGGCTGGGTGGAGTAGAAATTATGTTAGCTGAAAAATGGGTAGATAAGGTAATTGACGTAAATAGAGTGAATGACAGAATAATTAAAATAAGACTTGTCCTAAATAGAACTACCTGGCATTATAAAAGATTCAATGAGTCGCTAATGCTCACTACCTCCCAAATAAACGACAGTGATTACATAATTATTGCTGGCGACTTAAATAGTCATGTTGGACAACATTGTGACGGCTATGACAGAATCCATGGTGGCTATGGGTTTGGTACTAGAAATGAGGAAGGCTTCAGAATCCTGGAATTCTGTAAAGAAAACTTCAAAAAAGAAGACAATCACTTGATCACCTATAGATCAGGGGAACACGTCAGTCAGATAGATTATATCCTTACCAGAAGACGTGACAGAGTGTCTATTGTAAAAACTAAATCCCTCCCCCGTGAAGAATGCACCTCCCAACATAGCCTCATAGTTAGTGACCTCATAGTCAGGACTAGACATACTCAACAATAAAAGAATACCTTGAGGAGAAGAATATGGAAGTTGAAGGACCCCTCAGCCAGTAACAAATTTAAAAGCATATTACTTGATGCTTTTGACAGTAAGGAAGAGCAATTAGAGATATACAATATAGAGGAATAGGGGGAATTCCTGAAAGTTAACCTGCTGAAGGCAAAAGATGAGATCAGTGGCTGGAGTAGACCTATAGGCAGGAAGAGAGTAACGTGGTGGTGGAACAGTAAGGTAGAGGAGTCAATCAAGGCCAAAAAGCAGACTTGGAAAGTATGGCGAGATGGGGGAAGTAGAGAACACTATCAAGTGGCCAGGAGAGAAGCTAGGAAACACATATAGTTTGCAAGAAGGGAAGCAGAGGAAAGAAAGTTCAAGCATGTTCTACAACGCGAGGACCAAAAATGTGAGGTGTTCAGGATTGCTAGGCAATGTGTCAAGGAAAACCGTGATATTGTCGGGGAGAAGTGTGAGCGTAATGATGATGGTGTACTTGCCATCACTGATGCTGATAAGAAAGTAGCTTGGAAGTGTCACTACGAGAGACTACTAAATGAGGAGAATAAATGTAAAAAAGATAGTCTGCCCCAAATTGATCCAATAGAGGGACCAGCAGTGCAAGTTAAAGGTAGTATAATAAGGCAATCAAAGATATGAAGACAAGCAAGGCAGCTGGGCCTTCAGGGATAGTTGCTGAAATGCTCAAAGCATCTGGAATGGTGGGACACACTATGGTCATCCGGATAGTAAACCAAGTCATACAGAATGGGATCATACCAAATGACTGGCGTAGCAGCATCATCATTAACTGCTACAAGGGTAAAGGAGATGCCCTAGATAGGGGAAACTATAGAGGCATTAAATTAGTTGACCAGGTCATGAAGGTCACAGAAAGAGTTATAGCACAACTAAGCAGAGAGCGAATTGATCTAGATGAAATGCAGTTTGGGTTTGTGTTAGGTAAAAGTACCACAGATGCTCTTTTCCTTGTACAACTACAAAAGTTACCTAGCTAAAAGTAAACCCCTATACTTAGCTTTTGTTGACTTGGAGAAAGCCTTTAACAGAGTCCCCCGCTCCATTATCTGGTGGGCTCTTAGAAAACTAGGTGTTGATGAATGACTTGTGAGAGCTATACAAGCCATGTATAAAGAAACAGTCAGCAAGGTTAGAATTAATGAATATAGTGAAGAATTTAGCATAAAAGTTGGTGTTCATTAAGGCTCAGTCTTTAGCCCCCTCCTATTTATTATTGCCGTTCAGGCTATAACAGAGGAGTTCAAGACTGGCTGCCAATGGGAACTTCTATATGCAGATGATCTAACTCTCATAGCAGAATCGATGGGTGAACTAGAGAAGAAATTCCAAACATGGAAGCATGGCCTAGAATCAAAAGGCCTTAAAGTTAACTTGTCTAAGACTAAAGTTCTAGTATGTAGAAAGGAAAATAGGGCACAGGTTACCTCTGGGAAATGGCCATGCTCAAAATCAGCAGTGGTGGAGGGTGCTCTGAAAGTACAGTAGCCAGAGTCAGAACGGGATGGAAAAAGTTCAGAGAGCTTATACCACTATTGGCCACTAAAGGTTTCTCTCTAAAAATGAAAGGCAGATTGTATGATGCCTGCATACGAACAGCAATGTTACATGGCAGTGAGACATGGGCACTGTGTGCAGAGGACCTGCGCAGACTGGAGAGGAACGAAACATGCATGTTCCGTTGGATGTGTAATAGTAATATACGTGAACGACAAAGGATAAATGAACTAAGTGAGAAATTAGGAATAAGAGGGATCAGATGCTGTTTACTCGAGAGAAGACTATGTTGGTATCGTCATGTGATATGCATGAAAAACGACAGCTGTATAAAAAAGTGCAGGGCGATCAGAATTGTAGGTAGACCCAGAAAAACCTGAGACGATTTGATAAATTCCGACCTTACAAATTTACACCTCTCTAAGACAATGTCACTGAACCGAGATCTTTGGCGCTACATAGTAATACAGAAGACCCGCCTTACCTATCTACAAAGCAAAACCTACAGTCAGTAGGCACCTCTTAACCAAATATACACTCCCATTCCACTACCCCCCTTTTTCTATAAAGTTATGTCGGTACCACAACATACAGTCCAAATAAATGAGATAATGAGATTGAGATCATGTAAGTGTCACTACAAAAAAACACACAGTCCACACTGTAATGTGGCTGTGTAGGTAACACAGCAGAACCTCCCAGTCCACACAGTAAACGTTGTTGGTGTTAGGAAGGGCATCCAGCTGTAGAAAACCTGCCAGACCTTCCTATTGGACCGTGACACGTTGAGCTGACCAATCTTGCCTCAAGTGGGACAATTCCCGTCTAAACCCATGCTAGCGTGGAAGATAGATGATTGAGATGATAGGTTTCTTATAAGCAGTTGATATACCGTAACCTCTTGAGAATAGGCTGGTCCTAGTGATCCAAAAGCACTTCACATCAGTAGTTTATCCCAGGTAGGTGTTGGTAATTAGGAGAGACGGAGTAATGATTTATCAAATAAGAGTAGTTAAGATGGGATTAATTCACCATAATTGTTTATTGTATGATATATATTTCTGTGACATGGTTATTCATGTGACTTTATCAGATTCTTACACAATCATAGTTACAGTTATGTAATGATTGGGATATATAAGTGGCCATGTATAACTATCCTGTAGTAATGTCAGCTGGCATATGTATCATGAATAGTAGTAGTAGTGAAATAACAAGGAATGATATGAGAGGTTATTGACTACTGGTAGTGATATAACAAGGAATGATATGACAGGCTATTGACTACTGGTAGTGATATAACAAGGAATGATATGACAGGTTATTGACTACTGGTAGTGATATAACAAGGAATGATATGACAGGTTATTGACTACTGGTAGTGATATAACAAGGAATGATATGACAGGTTATTGACTACTGGTAGTGATATAACAAGGTATGATATGACAGGTTATTGACTACTGGTAGTGATATAACAGGCTATTGACTACTGGTAGTGATATAACAAGGAATGATATGACAGGTTATTGACTACTGGTAGTGATATAACAAGGAATGATATGACAGGCTATTGACTACTGGTAGTGATATAACAAGGAATGATATGACAGGTTATTGACTACTGGTAGTGATATAACAAGCTATTGACTACTGGTAGTGATATAACAAGGAATGATATGACACGGTTATTGACTACTGGTAGTGATATAACAAGGAATGATATGACAGGCTATTGACTACTGGTAGTGATATAACAAGGAATGATATGACAGGTTATTGACTACTGGTAGTGATATAACAAGGAATGATATGACAGGTTATTGACTACTGGTAGTGATATAACAAGGAATGATATGACAGGTTATTGACTACTGGTAGTGATATAACAAGGAATGATATGACAGGTTATTGACTACTGGTAGTGATATAACAAGGAATGATATGACAGGTTATTGACTACTGGTAGTGATATAACAAGGAATGATATGACAGGTTATTGACTACTGGTAGTGATATAACAAGAAATGATATGACAGGTTATTGACTACTGGTAGTGATATAACAAGGAATGATATGACAGGTTATTGCCTACTGGTAGTGATATAACAAGGAATGATATGACAGGTTATTGACTACTGGTAGTGCTATAACAAGGAATATGACAGGTTATTGACTATTGGTAGTAATATAACAAGGAATGATATGAGAGGTTATTGACTACTGGTAGTGATATAACAAGGAATGATATGACAGATTATTGACTACTGGTAGTGATATAACAAGGAATGATATGTGATAAAAAGGCAAATAATTATGTCTTCTAATTAATCTCTCAAGGAAATGGAGAAATTATTTAAATATAAAGATCTAGAGGTAGAAATAATTCAAATGTGGATGGTGAAAACAGAAACAATACCTGTAATAATAGTTGCTCTGGGAATAAAAACAAAACAGAAAGACACATAACAGAAACCTCACAACTTACACACACACATATATATATATACAACAGAAAGTAACACTACTAGGTACTACACATATATTACATAGAGTACCCCAGGACTTACATATATATGATCATGTCCACAAGACATGTATCAGACGGTGTTTCAGCTAACTCTATTAGAACCCTATTATGTACAGCCACCAACAAATGTCCCCTCACCATCAAAGCAGCTCCCTGATATACAATCCCTACTTGGCTGGCTAATCCTGACAGTCATAATTGTTTCTACTTTTGGCACAAGGCCAGCAATTATCACAGTGTATTACTGGTACTTTAGTCAATGAAACGAAACCCACGTTTAAATAAGTTTCAACCATAAGTAGATGAAGAATTAATTTGAAAGAGATTTAGACTAAAACGACGATAACTTTAATTTACGTCAAACAGCGAGGTACAGTTAAATATAAAATATATTTTATAATATAAGGTAGTAAATAACATAATAAATAGACGGAGGTAATTGAAATAATAAAGACAGTCATGATAACAATATATTTTATATTACATGTTACAGTGGAATCTGTCTATTGAAAAATAACCCATTTCAGTTTGGAAGTATTTTTCTCTATATATAAAATGACGAGGTTGAAATATCTTCTCCCAATGTTGTTATATAATTACTGTATCGTTGAAAGGTTCACATAATTCTATTTTTTACATACATTAATATAGACTTCAAATGAATCTTTGTCAACTTACCTCCTTCATATATAATCAATGTGTTATGTTGTTAGATTTTACTAAACAACAAAAGAAATAATCTCTTTGTTGTTAAATTAGAAATTTCAAAGATGTTATCAGCTTTATTTCAGGACATCAACGTTGGTTTAACTTCTTCATATTTAGTCAAGAATTGATATCTTGTCAGAATAAAGTAGTGAGGCCGACTTTATGTCTTTAGCCAGAGATTTGATAGGAAATATGTATATATTAGGTTGATATGTGGTTTAAATATATATATTGTCTACAAATGACTGATATCAGATATTCTGGTGAAATAGTCGTTTTTCTACTACAGATTATAATGGAACTCTTAGTAGACACAATTGTAAAGTAAGAATAGATATGACAGTATAAGACTGATGTCAGGGAAAGAAAATTATGTGTGTGTATATATATACTTAATTGTTACACAAGATATAATTAGACTAATTAAAGTTGTAATGAAGACAGCAGGTACGCGGTGTCGTTGACAATGTTTCAACTTTCTTACCGGTGTCGTACGTTAAAAGTCCCTGATATAATTTAATTCATTCAATCACATTTCCAATCGTATCTAATTGATGGTAAATCGAAAAGTATCACTCAGTTAAATATCGATAAGGAAACATCTACGTAGTATCCCACACTGCTAGAAATAGCAGCTAAATTATCTTTTACAGCTTTGTTTTTTGTTTAGACTCTCTTAATTTTGGTTATACAATCAACAACAGTAAGTCTTTTGTTCAGACTTCGGAATAAGGTCGTAGACCGTCAGGACATGCACGTGTGTGTTAATATATATATATATATATAAATACATGTTGAGAAACATGCGTTAGGGGTTAGATCGAAAGGTGATGTGTTGTGTCCTTTAGCAAGACACTTTATTGCCAAGCTGTATCGGTCAAAGGGGGTCTTTGATATATATATAAAATAGAGGTGTGACACACGAGTTGTGATATATTAGTAAAAAGGAAAAGAAAATGCTGACAAATTTTTCCCAGTGAAAAATAGTTTAATTCGGAATAAGTATTAATTAGTATTTAGTTTTAAGTTTTTACCGGTTGCGCATTTCTTATGATTTTCAAAAATAATTTTGAGATAGAGTGGTCATGATTTTTGCTCTGATCTGATCAGTTTTGGAAATTCTTCCTGTTTTATGTGAAAAAAAGTGGCTTGGCAGGCATTAAAATTTGGTTGGTTGTTGAATGTCACGTAAATAAGCACTATAAAATTCGCGCCAATTCGTGTGGCAAAACATTATTGATTGGTCGGTAGAAGTCAAGTGAATGTTTAAATTGATTTTAGCGCAAGCTGGTTTCGCGTTAAATGTAGGTTTGTCGAAGAGTGATCTTTTCCGCTTGATTGAGTTGCAGTCATGTTGAGAGGTCAACAGTTCAGGTGTCTATTAAGACAAATATATATGTGTGTGTGTGTAGCACTAAAGAACATCAATAACATCAATAATAAAAGAGGTGAAATGATGTATAGTATTGTCATAACAACAAGGCGTCTGTGTGAGTCCAGATTGTATGTACTGCAAGGGGAATCGATGAGGCCCTGCCGTATGGGATACTTGTGTACAAATATGTATGCACCCATCAATGTTCAATACATGTGTGTGTATGCGTATGTGTGCGTGTCAGCACGTGTGTATCTATAAACATTGTAGCGGTTGTCTCCCTTGTTTTGGTTGGGATCTGGACGGGAGGTGGAGCCCTTTCTGCGACTTCCGGTCAGAGCCCTATAAAACTGGCGGCTTTGAGCTTCCTTGCTCTCTTTGCCTTTTCGGCACCAGGTCAAGAGTCTTCTCATTTGGCTCTGCCATTAATTTGGCCAACAGGCGCCTGGCTAAGGCCAGGCGCCCTCTGCCAGCCGCGTTTGCCTGGCAATCAAAACGGTAACTGCTAACTTTGTTTCATTCTAACATCTATCTTTGACATGTCAAGTATTCTATCTACCGTTAATTAAATATTATATACACAAACATTGTCTCGTTTTGTTACATTCATGCAACCAGTAATCCCGCTATATTGGTAACCCTGACGTGATACGAACACGCAGCCGTTCATCGCTATAAGTGGTCACCCCCCAAAAAAAAAGAAAAAAATAGCACATCTGGTTTTGTGAGTAACATTACGAATACACAGCAAATTTAGCGACAAACTATGAAAATACTCAAGGACACGCACACACGCACATGTGGAATTCGCACAGACATACTTTTTCTCTCACGCATCAATTAACTGTCGCATTTCACCAATATATATATGTTTCTCGTTTCTTACAACGAACACTTACAAAACAAAAAAAAAAAAAAAAAAAAAAAAAAAAAAAAAAAAAATTTCACGATATATATATATATATGTTTCTCGTTTCTTACAACGAACTCTTTCAAAACACAAAAAAAAAAAAAAAAAAAAAAGTTCTAGTTTTTTGTTTTTTTTCCAAAGTTCACACCTATAATTATGCTGATGGAAGCCTTTCTTTTTCATCATGGTCACTTTCAAAATTGCACTATCATTTTATCGCGCGTTAGAAATATTTTTTTTCAACCTTGTATTGGCACGTGTAGGCAGCATAAATTCTCGATTCACTGAGATGTCTCTTACTCACAGACAGCCGCACGCCAGAGATAGCATTTCTCCCCCAAGGATTCTTCAGCCTTAAGCTACATTCTTCTCTTTGCCGGTTTATAAGTTTGCAATGTAAATTTACCGTTGATAACCGCGCATTTAGTAGGAATGCTTATTTCTCTGGTCGCTGGCCTCTGGACCCTTCCAGATCAACGCATTCTCAACATCGACCATCAACTTCGGCTGCTATTTCTAGCACTTTGCGCAACTCATTTTTTCTGAAAAATTTTTTGTCTACTGTGAGTTGAAACACCGAATACGCTCACTCAGCGAGACAACAGCAGCAGCAACAGCAATACAGCAGCAACTTCAATACAGCAGCAACAGCAATACAGCAATACAGCAGCAGCAACAGCAACTACAGCAGCAACAACAGCAACAGCAATACAGCAGCAGCAGCAACAGCAGCAACAGCAACAGCAACAGCAACCAAAGCCAGAGAATTTATTTTTGCAGCACTCTTCCTGTGAGAAAATCCATTCGGAGGTTGGAAATTCACGATATACCACAGAACAGAGACCACCTGCATTCATTCTCTGGAACACACTTTCTTTCCTGCGGTCATGTGATTGCACACCAGTGAACTATATTTTGTACATTTGAACTTTGAGCCCTTCCCTTACTTTACTACCTTGATATCTAGCATTGATTTTTCCAAACATTCTTTTGTCGTAATTTTCATGCCTGTTACAACATTCTCGCCAACTTGCTACATATTTTCATTTCGATTTTTATACACTAAAATTCTGGCGGGAGGTTATGTAGCGGTTGTCTCCCTTGTTTTGGTTGGGATCTGGACGGGAGGTGGAGCCCTTTCTGCGACTTCCGGTCAGAGCCCTATAAAACTGGCGGCTTTGAGCTTCCTTGCTCTCTTTGCCTTTTCGGCACCAGGTCAAGAGTCTTCTCATTTGGCTCTGCCATTAATTTGGCCAACAGGCGCCTGGCTAAGGCCAGGCGCCCTCTGCCAGCCGCGTTTGCCTGGCAATCAAAACGGTAACTGCTAACTTTGTTTCATTCTAACATCTATCTTTGACATGTCAAGTATTCTATCTACCGTTAATTAAATATTATATACACAAACATTGTCTCGTTTTGTTACATTCATGCAACCAGTAATCCCGCTATATTGTATGCACCCATCAATGTTCAATACATGTGTGTGTATGCGTATGTGTGCGTGTCAGCACGTGTGTATCTATAAACATCAAAAGGTATGCGAATTTGTGTATATTTGTGTTGCACCATAGAACGTGTGTTTACGTATGTCATTGTGTTTATATGTGGATAGAAATGTATGTAGGATGTATGCTGATGTAGGTATGTATGTCAACGTGTGTATGTTGTGGGTTCGTCTTAGGAAGAAGTGTTTAGACGGGGTCCGTATTTGTTAATAAAGTGAGATTCTTTATATATATATATATATATCAACGATATTAATAAATGGAAAATATATTTATAAAACCATATTTATTCTATTATATATATTTCAAGAATCAGACCTTAACGGTTCAAGTTCCAGACGGATCTTGAACCGCTGAAGTCTCATTCCTGGATATGTCACTATTTATAAAACAAAATTTGTATTTTATCTGATGAGAGCGTACCAAAGTTTTGGTACGCTTGAAATATTTATAATAGAATAAATATGGTTTTATAAATAGTTTCCATTTATTAATATCATTGATATTATACTCGAGAAAACCAGTCGAGTGCTCTGAATCTGTTATAAATGTACCTGTTGAATTACCAACAAATTAAATATCACTTTGCTTATATATATATGTATATATAAACATGCATATATATATATGTATATATAAATATATATGTATATATAAACATACATATATATATACATACATACATATATATATACATACATTGAAGACCTCACTCTGTCATGAATGACCAAGAAAGTTTATATACATATATTTAGATATGAATGTATGAATATGTATATATAAATATATATACATATATATACGATTGCATGGGTCAGACTAGTCGTCCTGTTGTGAAACAAGTCAGATCAGACGACCATTTCTTGCTCACAAACCATTTCTGCCTTGGTTTCTATTGCTGGATGGTCTTCCTAACACCAACCACATTTACAAGGTGGACTGTGCAGTTATTGTTGTCTCATGTCACTAACATGACCACTCTACAGGGTGGACTGGCTACTTCGAGCTAGCGTGATTGCATGTATCAACACGATGATACAATATAACAAGAAGACGGAAGAAGAGGTGAAGCATAGAAATAAATAATATGACTTACTGTGTGTGTGTGTGTGTGTGTGTCTATTCTTAGTATACGTTATTCGTCTCAAGGACTGCTGGTTCGATCTGGCTGTTTGGCTGTAGTCGATGTAAGATGTCAACAGTGCCACCACCACCAGCAACTACAAACATGACTTAGAGTTACCTACCTTAGAGTGTATACAAACACAATACCCTCAAACTGTATGGAGGTGTTTTTGTTCAAGGGCTAAATATTAAGTAGATATGACATACACACAGAAGAGATATAAAGTATGTATGACAAAATGTGCTGCAGCCAATAGAGGAGAGAGCAGATGTTGATATTAAAGCAGGTGTGTGTTGTTGGTTAATGTTGATTGAACAGGTGTTGTCTACTGGTTTTAGTAGTACCACTTGTCATATAGGAGAGAGACGTTCAATACTGAAGCTTGTGTTTGTTGCTTTAGTGTCAGCTACTCTGTTGATTGTAAATGAGGCTAATTAGTCATTTACACAGGTGAAAAAACTATATATTTTCACCTGTCTCAAAGTCCAGCTGTAGGCAGAGGTAAGCACTGTGATGATGAGAACCATTTTAGTTTGAAATGCAGAGACAAATATACTCCTTGCCTTTGCTGAATTCACTAGATGGCGCTGGCTGTCAGTCTTCTATTTATAACTGAGGCTTTCAAAATGTTTATTTATAAAACGCTGTATATCTTAGATGTAGTAAATTCACACACAAATATTATATATATATGGGAAAAGAGTCAGGACCCCGACGGCTGAGTTCTGGCCGTTTTGACAGCTAGTTCAGATCCAGCTGTCAAAACGGCCAGAACTCAGCCGTCGGGGTCCTGACTCTTTTCCTATTACCCACTCTACTACCCTAAGTATCGAGTACTCTGGTGTGTTATGGTCCACCTGGTTCCTTACCACACTTCCTTCATTATATATATATATATATAAAGATATGTACGGATAAAATTTGATGTGTGGATCAGTGTACAAACAAAAATAAGTAAGATTGCTTACCAAAGTATTTTTCTTGACATGGTCTTTGTATATTATAAGATGCAGCGACCTCACCTCGAACTTTGAAATCTTTCTGATGAAATGTAGTATTTTATGTATTGTTAGTGAATGTGCATAATAATTGTTTCTACTTTTGGCACAAGGCCAGCAATTAACAAGTACATTACTGGTACTTTATTTTATCGACCCCATAAGGATGAAAGGCTAAGTTAACCTTCGCGGGATTTGAACTCGGACCATAAAGGGCCGTAACTCTTTGCTGCAAAGCATGGTGCCTGACTCTACTGATACTGCCAATCCACCACTGAATGTGCATAATAATTGTTTCTACTTTTGGCACAAGGCCAGCAATTAACCAGTACATTACTGGTACTTTATTTTATCGACCCCGTAAGGATGAAAGACAAATTTAACCTTGGCAGGATTTGAACTCAGACCGTAAAGGGATGTAACTATGCTAGAAAGCATGGCTTCCAACCCTCTACCGATACTGTCAATTGTGCATAATAATAATATGTAACCAGCAGTTGTAGACTGATATTGTATTGAAACATGGGTTAAAGAATGGACTTTGATTAAATTCTTCTCTTCTAACCTATACTTCATGCCTAGTGACATTGGGGTGAAGACAATAGCTACTAGGGTGAGATAGTGACATTGGAGTGGAGACAGAAGCTACTAAGGTGAGATAGTGACATTGGGGTGAAGACAATAGCTACTAAGGTGAGATGGTGACATTGGAGTGGAGACAGAAGCTACTAAGGTGAGATAGTGACATTGGGGTGAAGACAATAGCTACTAAGGTGAGATGGTGACATTGGGGTGAAGACAATAGCTACTAGGGTGAGATAGTGATATCGGGGTGAATACAATAGCTACAAGGGTGAGATAGTGACATTGGAGTGGAGACAGAAGCTACTAAGGTGAGATAGTGACATTGGGGTGAAGACAATAGCTACTAGGGTGAGATGGTGACATTGGGGTGAAGACAATAGCTACTAGGGTGAGATGGTGACATTGGGGTGAAAACAATAGCTACTAGGGTGCGATAGTGACATTGGGGTGAAGACAATAGCTACTAGGGTGAGATAGGGACAGTAGCTACTAGGGTGAGATAGTGACATTGTAGTGGAGACAGAAGCTACTAAGGTGAGATAGTGATATTGGGGTGAAGACAATAGCTACTAGGGTGAGATAGTGACATTGGGTTGACAACAATAGCTACTAGGGTGAGATAGTGACATTGGGGTGAAGACAAATGCTACAATGGTGCGATAGGGACATTGGGGTGAAAACAATAGCTACTAGGGTGAGATAGTGACATTGGGATGAAGACAGTAGCTACTAGGGTGAGATAGTGACATTGGAGTGGAGACAGAAGCTACTAAGGTGAGATAGTGATATTGGGGTGAAGACAATAGCTACTAGGGTGAGATAGTGACATTGGGGTGAAGACAGAAGCTACTAAGGTGAGATAGTGACATTGGGGTGAAGACAATAGCTACTAGGGTGAGATAGTGACATTGGGGTGAAGACAGTAGCTACTAGGCTGAGATAGTGACATTGGGGTGAAGACAGTAGCTACTAGGGTAAGAGAGTTACATATGGGTGAAGACAGTAGCTACTTGGGTGAGATAGTGACATTGTGTGACAACAGTAGCTACTTGGGTGAGATAGTGACATTAGGGTCAATACAGTAGCTACTAGGGTGAGATAGTTACATAAGGGTGAAGACAGTAGCTACTAGGGTGGGATAGTGACATTGGGGTGAAGACAATAGCTACTAGGGTGAGATAGTGAACTTAGGGTGAAGACAGTAGCTACTAGGGTGAGATAGTGACATTGGGGTGAAGACAGTAACTACTAGGGTGAGATAGTGACATTGGGGTGAAAACAATAGCTACTAGGGTGAAATAGTGACATTGGGATGAAGACAGTAGCTACTAGGGTCAGATAGTGGCATTGGGGTGAAGACAATAGCTACTAGGGTGAGATGGTGACATTGGGGTGAAGACAATAGCTACTAGGGTGAGATAGTGATATTGGGGTGAAGACAATAGCTACAAGGGTGAGATAGTGACATTGGGGTGAAGTTAATAGCTACTAGGGTGAAATAGTGACATTGTAGTGGAGACAGAAGTTACTAAGTTGAGATAGTGACATTGGGGTGAAGACAATAGCTACTAGGGTGAGCTAGTGACATTGGGGTGAAGACAGAAGCTACTAAGGTGAGATAGTGACATTGGGGTGAAAACAATAGCTACTAGGGTGAGATAGTGACATTGGGTTGACGACAATAGCTACTAGGGTGAGATAGTGACATTGGGGTGAAGACAAATGCTACTAGGGTGAGATAGTGACATTGGGATGAAGACAGTAGCTACTAGGGTGAGATAGTGACATTGGAGTGGAGACAGAAGCTACTAAGGTGAGATAGTGATATTGGGGTGAAGACAATAGCTACTAGGGTGAGATAGTGACATTGGGGTGAAGACAGAAGCTACTAAGGTAAGATAGTGATATTGGGGTGAAGACAATAGCTACTAGGGTGCGATAGTGACGTTGGGGTGAAGACAATAGCTACTAGGATGAGATAGTGACATTGGGGTGAAGACAGTAGCCACTAGGGTGAGATAGTGACATTGGGGTGAAGACAATAGCTACTAGGGTGAGGTAGTGACATTGGGGTGGAGACAATAGCTACTAGGGTGAGATAGTGACATTGGGGTGAAGACAATAGCTACTAGGGTGAAATAGTGACATTGGGTTGAAGACAATAGCTACTAGGGTGAGATAGTGACATTGGGGTGAAGACAGTAGCTACTAGGCTGAGATAGTGACATTGGGGTGAAGACAGTAGCTACTAGGGTAAGATAGTTACATATGGATGAAGACAGTAGCTACTTGGGTGAGATAGGGACATTGTGTGACAACAGTAGCTACTATGGTGCGATAGTGACATTAGGGTCAATACAGTAGCTACTAGGGTGAGATAGTTACATAAGGGTGAAGACAGTAGCTACTAGGGTGAGATAGTGACATTGGGGTGAAGACAGTAACTACTAGGGTGGGATAGTGACATTGGGGTGAAGACAATAGCTACTAGAGTGAGATAGTGAACTTAGGGTGAAGACAGTAGCTACTAGGGTGAGATAGTGACATTGGGGTGAAGACAGTAACTACTAGGGTGAGATAGTGACATTGGGGTGAAAACAATAGCTACTAGGGTGAAATAGTGACATTGGGGTGAAGACAGTAGCTACTAAGGTGAGATAGTGACATTGGGGTGGAGACAATAGCTACTAGGGTGAGGTAGTGACATTGGGGTGGAGACAATAGCTACTAGGGTGAGATAGTGACATTGGGGTGAAAACAATAGCTACTAGGGTGAGATAGTGACATTGGGTTGAAGACAAATGCTACTATTGTGCGATAGTGACATTGGGTTGAAGACAATAGCTACTAGGGTGAGGTAGTGACATTGGGGTGGAGACAATAGCTACTAGGGTGAGATAGTGACATTGGGGTGAAGACAATAGCTACTAGGGTCAGATAGTGACATTGGGGTGAAGACAATAGCTACTAGATTGAGGTAGTGACATTGGGGTGGAGACAATAGCTACTAGGGTGAGATAGTGACATTGGTGTGAAGACAATAGCTACTAGGGTAAGATAGTTACATATGGGTGAAGACAGTAGCTACTAGGGTGAGATAGGGACATTGGGGTGGAGAGAGTAGCTACTAGGGTGAAATAGTGACATTGGGGTGAAGACAGTAGCTACTAGGGTGAGATAGGGACATTAGGGTGAAGACAGAAGCTACTAAGGTGAGATAGTGACATTGGGGTGAAGACAATAGCTACTAGGGTGAGATAGTGACATTGGGGTGAAGACAATAGCTACTAGGGTGAGATAGTGACATTGGGGTGAAGACAATAGCTACAAGGGTGAGATAGTGACATTGGGGTGAAGTTAATAGCTACTAGGGTGAGATAGAGACATTGGGGTGAAGACAATAGCTACTAGGGTGAGATAGTGACATTGGGGTGAAAACAATAGCTACGAGGGTGCGATAGTGACATTGGGGTGAAGACAGTAGCTACTAGGGTGAGATAGTGACATTGTAGTGGAGACAGAAGCTACTAAGGTGAGATAGTGACATTGGGGTGAAGACAATAGCTACTAGGGTGAGCTAGTGACATTGGGGTGAAGACAGAAGCTACTAAGGTGAGATAGTGACATTGGGGTGAAAACAATAGCTACTAGGGTGAGATAGTGACATTGGGTTGACGACAATAGCTACTAGGGTGAGATAGTGACATTGGGGTGAAGACAAATGCTACTAGGGTGAGATAGTGACATTGGGGTGAAGACAATAGCTACTAGGGTGAGATAGTGACATTGGGGTGAAGACAGTAGCTACTAGGTTGAGATAGTGACATTGGAGTGGAGACAGAAGCTACTAAGGTGAGATAGTGATATTGGGGTGAAGACAATAGCTACTAGGGTGAGATAGTGACATTGGGGTGAAGACAGAAGCAACTAAGGTGAGATAGTGATATTGGGGTGAAGACAATAGCTACTAGGGTGCGATAGTGACGTTGGGGTGAAGACAATAGCTACTAGGGTGAGATAGTGACATTGGGGTGAAGACAGTAGCTACTAGGGTGAGATAGTGACATTGGGTTGAAGACAATAGCTACTAGGGTGAGGTAGTGACATTGGGGTGGAGACAATAGCTACTAGGGTGAGATAGTGACATTGGGGTGAAGACAATAGCTACTAGGGTGAGATAGTGACATTGGGGTGAAGACAATAGCTACTAGATTGAGGTAGTGACATTGGGGTGGAGACAATAGCTACTAGGGTGAGATAGTGACATTGGGGTGAAGACAATAGCTACTAGGGTAAGATAGTTACATATGGGTGAAGACAGTAGCTACTAGGGTGAGATAGGGACATTGGGGTGAAGACAGTAGCTACTAGGGTGAGATAGGGACATTAGGGTGAAGACAGAAGCTACTAAGGTGAGATAGTGACATTGGGGTGAAGACAATAGCTACTAGGGTGAGATAGTGACATTGGGGTGAAGACAATAGCTACTAGGGTGAGATAGTGACATTGGGGTGAAGACAGTAGCTACTAGGTTGAGATAGTGACATTGGGGTGAAGACAATAGCTACTAGGGTGAGGTAGTGACATTGGGGTGGAGACAATAGCTACTAGGGTGAGATAGTGACATTGGGGTGAAGACAATAGCTACTAGGGTGAGATAGTGACATTGGAGTGGAGACAGAAGCTACTAAGGTGAGATAGTGACATTGGGGTGAAGACAATAGCTACTAGGGTGGGATGGTGACATTGGGTTGAAGACAATAGCTACTAGGGTGAGATAGTAATATTGGGGTGAATACAATAGCTACAAGGGTGAGATAGTGACATTGGGGTGAAGTCAATAGCTACTAGGGTGAGATAGAGACATTGGGGTGAAGACAATAACTACTAGGGTGAGATAGTGAGATTGGAGTGGAGACAGAAGCTACTAAGGTGAGATAGTGACATTGGGCTGAAGACAATAGCTACTAGGGTGAGATGGTGACATTGGGGTGAAGACAATAGCTACTAGGGTGAGATGGTGACATTGGGGTGAAGACAATAGCTACTAGGGTGAGATGGTGACATTGGGGTGAAGACAATAGCTACTAGGGTGAGATAGTGATATTGGGGTGAAGACAATAGCTACAAGGGTGAGATAGTGACATTGGGGTGAAGACAATAGCTACTAGGGTGAGATAGTGACATTGGGGTGAAAACAATAGCTACTAGGTTGAGGTAGTGACATTGGGGTGGAGACAATAGCTACTAGGGTGAGATAGTGACATTGGGGTGAAGACAATAGCTACTAGGGTAAGATAGTTACATATGGGTGAAGACAGTAGCTACTAGGGTGAGATAAGGACATTGGGGTGGAGAGAGTAGCTACTAGGGTGAGATAGTGACATTGGGGTGAAGACAGTAGCTACTAGGGTGAGATAGGGACATTAGGGTGAAGACAGAAGCTACTAAGGTGAGATAGTGACATTAGGGTGAAGACAATAGGTACTAGGGTGAGATAGTGACATTGGGGTGAAGCCAATAGCTACTAGGGTGAGATAGTGACATTGGGGTGAAGACAGTAGCTACTAGGTTGAGATAGTGACATTGGGGTGAAGACAATAGCTACTAGGGTGAGGTAGTGACATTGGGGTGGAGACAATAGCTACTAGGGTGAGGTAGTGACATTGGGGTGGAGACAATAGCTACTAGGGTGAGATAGTGACATTGGAGTGGAGACAGAAGCTACTAAGGTGAGATAGTGACATTGGGGTGAAGACAATAGCTACTAGGGTGAGATGGTGACATTGGGGTGAAGACAATAGCTACTAGGGTGAGATGGTGACATTGGGGTGAAGACAATAGCTACTAGGGTGAGATGGTGACATTGGAGTGGAAACAGAAGCTACTAAGGTGAGATAGTGACATTGGGGTGAAGACAATAGCTACTAGGGTGATATGGTGACATTGGGGTGAAGACAATAGCTACTAGGGTGAGATGGTGAAATTGGGGTGAAGACAATAGCTACTAGGGTGAGATAGTGATATTGGGGTGAAGACAATAGCTACAAGGGTGAGATAGTGATATTGGGGTGAAAACAATAGCTACGAGGGTGCGATAGTGACATTGGGGTGAAGACAATAGCTACTAGGGTGAGATAGTGACATTGGGGTGAAGACAAATGCTACAATGGTGCGATAGTGACATTGGGGTGAAAACAATAGCTACTAGGGTGAGATAGTGACATTGGGATGAAGACAGTAGCTACTAGGGTGAGATAGTGACATTGGAGTGGAGACAGAAGCTACTAAGGTGAGATAGTGATATTGGGGTGAAGACAATAGCTACTAGGGTGAGATAGTGACATTGGGGTGAAGACAGAAGCTACTAAGGTGAGATAGTGACATTGGGGTGAAGACAATAGCTACTAGGGTGAGATAGTGACATTGGGGTGAAGACAGAAGCTACTAAGGTGAGATAGTGATATTGGGTTGAAGACAATAGCTACTAGGGTGCGATAGTGACGTTGGGGTGAAGACAATAGCTACTAGGTTGAGATAGTGACATTGGGGTGAAGACAGTAGCTACTAGGGTGAGGTAGTGACATTGGGGTGGAGACAATAGCTACTAGGGTGAGATAGTGACATTGGGGTGAAGACAATAGCTACTAGGGTGAGATAGTGACATTGGGGTGAAGACAATAGCTACTAGGGTGAGGTAGTGACATTGGGGTGGAGACAATAGCTACTAGGGTGAGATAGTGACATTGGGGTGAAGACAATAGCTACTAGGGTAAGATAGTTACATATGGGTGAAGACAATAGCTACTAGGGTAAGATAGTTACATATGGGTGAAGACAGTAGCTACTAGGGTGAGATAGGGACATTGGGGTGGAGAGAGTAGCAAATAGGGTGAGATAGTGACATTGGGGTGAAGACAGTAGCTACTAGGGTGAGATAGGGACATTAGGGTGAAGACAGAAGCTAGTAAGGTGAGATAGTGACATTGGGGTGAAGACAATAGCTACTAGGGTGAGATAGTGACATTGGGGTGAAGACAATAGCTACTAGGGTGAGATAGTGACATTGGGGTGAAGACAGTAGCTACTAGGGTGAGATAGTGACATTGGGGTGAAGACAATAGCTACTAGGGTGAGGTAGTGACATTGGGGTGGAGACAATAGCTACTAGAGTGAGATAGTGACATTGGAGTGGAGACAGAAGCTACTAAGGTGAGATAGTGACATTGGGGTGAAGACAATAGCTACTAGGGTGAGATGGTTACATTGGGGTGAAGACAATAGCTACTAGGGTGAGATGGTGACATTGGGGTGAAGAGAATAGCTACTAGGGTGAGATGGTGACATTGGAGTGGAAACAGAAGCTACTAAGCTGAGATAGTGACATTGGGGTGAAGACAATAGCTACTAGGGTGATATGGTGACATTGGCGTGAAGACAATAGCTACTAGGGTGAGATGGAGACATTGGGGTGAAGACAATAGCTACTAGGGTGAGATAGTGATATTGGGGTGAAGACAATAGCTACAAGGGTGAGATAGTGACATTGGGGTGAAAACAATAGCTACGAGGGTGCGATAGTGACATTGGGGTGAAGACAATAGCTACTAGGGTGAGATAGAGACAGTAGCTACTAGGGTGAGATAGTTACATTGTAGTCGAGACAGAAGCTACTAAGGTGAGATAGTGACATTGGGGTGAAAACAATAGCTACTAGGGTGAGATAGTGACATTGGGTTGACGACAATAGCTACTAGGGTGAGATAGTGACATTGGGGTGAAGACAAATGCTACTAGGGTGAGATAGTGACATTGGGATGAAGACAGTAGCTACTAGGTTGAGATAGTGACATTGGAGTGGAGACAGAAGCTACTAAGGTGAGATAGTGATATTGGGGTGAAGACAATAGCTACTAGGGTGAGATAGTGACATTGGGGTGAAGACAGTAGCTACTAGGGTGAGATAGTGACATAGTAGTGGAGACAGAAGCTACTAAGGTGAGACAGTGATATTGGGGTGAAGACAATAGCTACTAGGGTGAGATAGTGACATTGGGGTGAATACAGAAGCTACTAAGGTGAGATAGTGACATTGGGGTGAAGACAATAGCTACTAGTGTGAGATAGTGACATTGGGGTGAAGACAATAGCTACTAGGGTGAGATAGTGACATTGGGGTGAAGACAGTAGCTACTAGGTTGAGATAGTGACATTGGGGTGAAGACAATAGCTACTAGGGTGAGGTAGTGACATTGGGGTGGAGACAATAGCTACTAGGGTGAGATAGTGACATTGGAGTGGAGACAATAGCTACTAGGGTGAGATAGTGACATTGGGGTGAAGACAGAAGCTACTAAGGTGAGATAGTGATATTGGGTTGAAGACAATAGCTACTAGGGTGCGATAGTGACGTTGGGGTGAAGACAATAGCTACTAGGTTGAGATAGTGACATTGGGGTGAAGACAGTAGCTACTAGGGTGAGGTAGTGACATTGGGGTGGAGACAATAGCTACTAGGGTGAGATAGTGACATTGGGGTGAAGACAATAGCTACTAGGGTGAGATAGTGACATTGGGGTGAAGACAATAGCTACTAGGGTGAGGTAGTGACATTGGGGTGGAGACAATAGCTACTAGGGTGAGATAGTGACATTGGGGTGAAGACAATAGCTACTAGGGTAAGATAGTTACATATGGGTGAAGACAATAGCTACTAGGGTAAGATAGTTACATATGGGTGAAGACAGTAGCTACTAGGGTGAGATAGGGACATTGGGGTGGAGAGAGTAGCAAATAGGGTGAGATAGTGACATTGGGGTGAAGACAGTAGCTACTAGGGTGAGATAGGGACATTAGGGTGAAGACAGAAGCTAGTAAGGTGAGATAGTGACATTGGGGTGAAGACAATAGCTACTAGGGTGAGATAGTGACATTGGGGTGAAGACAATAGCTACTAGGGTGAGATAGTGACATTGGGGTGAAGACAGTAGCTACTAGGGTGAGATAGTGACATTGGGGTGAAGACAATAGCTACTAGGGTGAGGTAGTGACATTGGGGTGGAGACAATAGCTACTAGAGTGAGATAGTGACATTGGAGTGGAGACAGAAGCTACTAAGGTGAGATAGTGACATTGGGGTGAAGACAATAGCTACTAGGGTGAGATGGTTACATTGGGGTGAAGACAATAGCTACTAGGGTGAGATGGTGACATTGGGGTGAAGAGAATAGCTACTAGGGTGAGATGGTGACATTGGAGTGGAAACAGAAGCTACTAAGCTGAGATAGTGACATTGGGGTGAAGACAATAGCTACTAGGGTGATATGGTGACATTGGCGTGAAGACAATAGCTACTAGGGTGAGATGGAGACATTGGGGTGAAGACAATAGCTACTAGGGTGAGATAGTGATATTGGGGTGAAGACAATAGCTACAAGGGTGAGATAGTGACATTGGGGTGAAAACAATAGCTACGAGGGTGCGATAGTGACATTGGGGTGAAGACAATAGCTACTAGGGTGAGATAGAGACAGTAGCTACTAGGGTGAGATAGTTACATTGTAGTCGAGACAGAAGCTACTAAGGTGAGATAGTGACATTGGGGTGAAAACAATAGCTACTAGGGTGAGATAGTGACATTGGGTTGACGACAATAGCTACTAGGGTGAGATAGTGACATTGGGGTGAAGACAAATGCTACTAGGGTGAGATAGTGACATTGGGATGAAGACAGTAGCTACTAGGTTGAGATAGTGACATTGGAGTGGAGACAGAAGCTACTAAGGTGAGATAGTGATATTGGGGTGAAGACAATAGCTACTAGGGTGAGATAGTGACATTGGGGTGAAGACAGTAGCTACTAGGGTGAGATAGTGACATAGTAGTGGAGACAGAAGCTACTAAGGTGAGACAGTGATATTGGGGTGAAGACAATAGCTACTAGGGTGAGATAGTGACATTGGGGTGAATACAGAAGCTACTAAGGTGAGATAGTGACATTGGGGTGAAGACAATAGCTACTAGTGTGAGATAGTGACATTGGGGTGAAGACAATAGCTACTAGGGTGAGATAGTGACATTGGGGTGAAGACAGTAGCTACTAGGTTGAGATAGTGACATTGGGGTGAAGACAATAGCTACTAGGGTGAGGTAGTGACATTGGGGTGGAGACAATAGCTACTAGGGTGAGATAGTGACATTGGGGTGAAGACAATAGCTACTAGGGTGAGATAGTGACATTGGGGTGGAAACAATAGCTACTAGGGTGAGGTAGTGATATTGGGGTGAATACAATAGCTACAAGGGTGACATAGTGACATTGGGGTGAAGTCAATAGCTACTAGGGTGAGATAAAGACATTGGGGTGAAGACAATAACTACTAGGGTGAGATAGTGACATTGGAATGGAGACAGAAGCTACTAAGGTGAGATAGTGACATTGGGGTGAAGACAATAACTACTAGGGTGAGATGGTGACATTGGGGTGAAGACAATAGCTACTAGGGTGAGATGGTGACATTGGGGTGAAGACAATAGCTACTAGGGTGAGATGGTGACATTGGGGTGAAGACAATAGCTACTAGGGTGAGATAGTGATATTGGGGTGAAGACAATAGCTACAAGGGTGAGATAGTGACATTGGGGTGAAGTCAATTGCTACTAGGGTGAGATAGAGACATTGGGGTGAAGGCAATAGCTACTAGGGTGAGATAGTGACATTGGGTGAAGACAATAGCTACTAGGGTGAGGTAGTGACATTGGGGTGGAGACAATAGCTACTAGGGTGAGATAGTGACATTGGGCTGAAGACAATAGCTACTAGGGTGAGATAGTGACATTGGGGTGAAAACAATAGCTACTAGGTTGAGGTAGTGACATTGGGGTGGAGACAATAGCTACTAGGGTGAGATAGTGACATTGGGGTGAAGACAATAGCTACTAGGGTAAGATAGTTACATATGGGTGAAGACAGTAGCTACTAGGGTGAGATAGGGACATTGGGGTGGAGAGAGTAGCTACTAGGGTGAGATAGTGACATTGGGGTGAAGACAGTAGCTACTAGGGTGAGATAGGGACATTAGGGTGAAGACAGAAGCTACTAAGGTGAGATAGTGACATTGGGGTGAAGCCAATAGCTACTAGGGTGAGATAGTGACATTGGGGTGAAGCCAATAGCTACTAGGGTGAGATAGTGACATTGGGGTGAAGACAGTAGCTACTAGGTTGAGATAGTGACATTGGGGTGAAGACAATAGCTACTAGGGTGAGATGGTGACATTGGGGTGAAGACAATAGCTACTAGGGTGAGATGGTGACATTGGGGTGAAGACAATAGCTACTAGGGTGAGATGGTGACATTGGAGTGGAAACAGAAGCTACTAAGGTGAGATAGTGACATTGGGGTGAAGCCAATAGCTACTAGGGTGAGATAGTGACATTGGGGTGAAGCCAATAGCTACTAGGGTGAGATAGTGACATTGGGGTGAAGACAGTAGCTACTAGGGTGAGATAGTGACATTGGGTGAAGACAGTAGCTACTAGGGTGAGATAGTGACATTGGGGTGAAGCCAATAGCTACTAGGGTGAGATAGTGACATTGGGGTGAAGACAATAGCTACTAGGGTGAGATGGTGACATTGGGGTGAAGACAATAGCTACTAGGGTGAGATAGTGATATTGGGGTGAATACAATAGCTACAAGGGTGAGATAGTGACATTGGGGTGAAAACAATAGCTACGAGGGTGCGATAGTGACATTGGGGTGAAGACAATAGATACTAGGGTGACATAGAGACAGTAGCTACTAGGGTGAGATAGTGACATTGGGGTGAAGACAATAGCTACTAGGGTGAGCTAGTGACATTGGGGTGAAGACAGAAGCTACTAAGGTGAGATAGTGACATTGGGGTGAAAACAATAACTACTAGGGTGAGATAGTGACATTGGGTTGACGACAATAGATACTAGGGTGAGATAGTGACATTGGGGTGAAGACAAATGCTACAATGGTGGGATAGTGACATTGGGGTGAAAACAATAGCTACTAGGGTGAGATAGTGACATTGGGATGAAGACAGTAGCTACTAGGGTGAGATAGTGACATTGGAGTGGAGACAGAAGCTACTAAGGTGAGATAGTGATATTGGGGTGAAGACAATAGCTACTAGGGTGAGATAGTGACATTGGGGTGAAGACAGAAGCTACTAAGGTGAGATAGTGACATTGGGGTGAAGACAATAGCTACTAGGGTGAGGTAGAGACATTGGGGTGGAGACAATAGCTACTAGGGTGAGGTAGTGACATTGGGGTGGAGACAATAGCTACTAGGGTGAGATAGTGACATTGGGGTGGAGACAATAGCTACTAGGGTGAGATAGTGACATTGGGGTGAAGACGGAAGCTACTAAGGTGAGATAGTGATATTGGGGTGAAGACAATAGCTACTAGGTTGTGATAGTGACGTTGGGGTGAAGACAATAGCTACTAGGGTGAGATAGTGACATTGGGGTGAAGACAGTAGCTACTAGGGTGAGATAGTGACATTGGGGTGAAGACAATAGCTACTAGGGTGAGGTAGAGACATTGGGGTGGAGACAATAGCTACTAGGGTGAGGTAGTGACATTGGGGTGGAGACAATAGCTACTAGGGTGAGATAGTGACATTGGGGTGAAGACAATAGCTACTAGGGTAAGATAGTTACATATGGGTGAAGACAATAGCTACTAGGGTAAGATAGTTACATATGGGTGAAGACAGTAGCTACTAGGGTGAGATAGGGACATTGGGGTGGAGAGAGTAGCAACTAGGTTGAGATAGTGACTTTGGGGTGAAGACAGTGGCTACTAGGGTGAGATAGGGACATTAGGGTGGAGACAGAAGCTACTAAGGTGAGATAGTGACATTGGGGTGAAGACAATAGCTACTAGGGTGAGATAGTGACATTGGGGTGAAGACAATAGCTACTAGGGTGAGATAGTGACATTGGAGTGGAGACAGAAGCTACTAAGGTGAGATAGTGACATTGGGGTGAAGACAATAGCTACTAGGGTGAGATGGTGACATTGGGGTGAAGACAATAGCTACTAGGGTGAGATAGAGACAGTAGCTACTAGGGTGAGATAGTGACATAGTAGTGGAGACAGAAGCTACTAAGGTGAGATAGTGACATTGGGGTGAAAACAATAGCTACTAGAGTGAGATAGTGACATTGGGTTGACGACAATAGCTACTAGGGTGAGATAGTGACATTGGGGTGAAGACAAATGCTACAATGGTGCGATAGTGACATTGGGGTGAAAACGATAGCTACTAGGGTGAGATAGTGACATTGGGATGAAGACAGTAGCTACTAGGGTGAGATAGTGACATTGGAGTAGAGACAGAAGCTACTAAGGTGAGATAGTGATATTGGGGTGAAGACAATAGCTACTAGGGTGAGATAGTGACATTGGGGTGAAGACAGAAGCTACTAAGGTGAGATAGTGACATTGGGGTGAAGACAATAGCTACTAGGGTGAGATAGTGACATTGGGGTGAAGACAATAGCTACTAGGGTGAGATAGTGACATTGGGGTGAAGACAGTAGCTACTAGGGTGAGATAGTGACATTGGGGTGAAGACAATAGCTACTAGGGTGAGGTAGTGACATTGGGGTGGAGACAATAGCTACTAGGTTGAGATAGTGACATTGGGGTGAAGACAATAGCTACTAGGGTGAGATAGTGACATTGGGGTGAAAACAATAGCTACTAGGGTGAGGTAGTGACATTGGGGTGGAGACAATAGCTACTAGGGTGAGATAGTGACATTGGGGTGAAGACAATAGCTACTAGGGTAAGATAGTTACATATGGGTGAAGACAATAGCTACTAGGGTAAGATAGTTACATATGGGTGAAGACAGTAGCTACTAGGGTGAGATAGGGACGTTGGGGTGGAGAGAGTAGCAACTAGGGTGAGATAGTGACATTGGGGTGAAGACAGTAGCTACTAGGGTGAGATAGGGACGTTAGGGTGAAGACAGAAGCTACTAAGGTGAGATAGTGACATTGGGGTGAAGACAATAGCTACTAGGGTGAGATAGTGACATTGGGGTGAAAACAATAGCTACTAGGGTGAGATAGTGACATTGGGGTGAAGACAGTAGCTACTAGGGTGAGATAGTGACATTGGGGTGAAGACAATAGCTACTAGGGTGAGGTAGTGACATTGGGGTGGAGACAATAGCTACGAGGGGGAGATAGTGACATTGGGGTGAAGACAATAGCTACTAGGGTGAGGTAGTGACATTGGGGTGGAGACAATAGCTACTAGGGTGAGATAGTGACATTGGGGTGAAGACAATAGCTACTAGAGTGAGATAGTGACATTGGGGTGAAGACAATAGCTACTAGGTTGAGGTAGTGACATTGGGGTGGAGACAATAGCTACTAGGGAGAGATAGTGACATTGGGGTGAAGACAATAGCTACTAGGGTAAGATAGTTACATATGGGTGAAGACAATAGCTACTAGGGTGAGATAGAGACAGTAGCTACTAGGGTGAGATAGTTACATTGTAGTCGAGACAGAAGCTACTAAGGTGAGATAGTGACATTGGGGTGAAAACAATAGCTACTAGGGTGAGATAGTGACATTGGGTTGACGACAATAGCTACTAGGGTGAGATAGTGACATTGGGGTGAAGACAAATGCTACTAGGGTGAGATAGTGACATTGGGATGAAGACAGTAGCTACTAGGTTGAGATAGTGACATTGGAGTGGAGACAGAAGCTACTAAGGTGAGATAGTGATATTGGGGTGAAGACAATAGCTACTAGGGTGAGATAGTGACATTGGGGTGAAGACAGTAGCTACTAGGGTGAGATAGTGACATAGTAGTGGAGACAGAAGCTACTAAGGTGAGACAGTGATATTGGGGTGAAGACAATAGCTACTAGGGTGAGATAGTGACATTGGGGTGAATACAGAAGCTACTAAGGTGAGATAGTGACACTGGGGTGAAGACAATAGCTACTAGTGTGAGATAGTGACATTGGGGTGAAGACAATAGCTACTAGGGTGAGATAGTGACATTGGGGTGAAGACAGTAGCTACTAGGTTGAGATAGTGACATTGGGGTGAAGACAATAGCTACTAGGGTGAGGTAGTGACATTGGGGTGGAGACAATAGCTACTAGGGTGAGATAGTGACATTGGGGTGAAGACAATAGCTACTAGGGTGAGATAGTGACATTGGGGTGGAAACAATAGCTACTAGGGTGAGGTAGTGATATTGGGGTGAATACAATAGCTACAAGGGTGACATAGTGACATTGGGGTGAAGTCAATAGCTACTAGGGTGAGATAAAGACATTGGGGTGAAGACAATAACTACTAGGGTGAGATAGTGACATTGGAATGGAGACAGAAGCTACTAAGGTGAGATAGTGACATTGGGGTGAAGACAATAACTACTAGGGTGAGATGGTGACATTGGGGTGAAGACAATAGCTACTAGGGTGAGATGGTGACATTGGGGTGAAGACAATAGCTACTAGGGTGAGATGGTGACATTGGGGTGAAGACAATAGCTACTAGGGTGAGATAGTGATATTGGGGTGAAGACAATAGCTACAAGGGTGAGATAGTGACATTGGGGTGAAGTCAATTGCTACTAGGGTGAGATAGAGACATTGGGGTGAAGACAATAGCTACTAGGGTGAGATAGTGACATTGGGTGAAGACAATAGCTACTAGGGTGAGGTAGTGACATTGGGGTGGAGACAATAGCTACTAGGGTGAGATAGTGACATTGGGCTGAAGACAATAGCTACTAGGGTGAGATAGTGACATTGGGGTGAAAACAATAGCTACTAGGTTGAGGTAGTGACATTGGGGTGGAGACAATAGCTACTAGGGTGAGATAGTGACATTGGGGTGAAGACAATAGCTACTAGGGTGAGATAGTGACATTGGGGTGAAGCCAATAGCTACTAGGGTGAGATAGTGACATTGGGGTGAAGACAGTAGCTACTAGGTTGAGATAGTGACATTGGGGTGAAGACAATAGCTACTAGGGTGAGATGGTGACATTGGGGTGAAGACAATAGCTACTAGGGTGAGATGGTGACATTGGGGTGAAGACAATAGCTACTAGGGTGAGATGGTGACATTGGAGTGGAAACAGAAGCTACTAAGGTGAGATAGTGACATTGGGGTGAAGACAATAGCTACTAGGGTGATATGGTGACATTGGGGTGAAGACAATAGCTACTAGGGTGAGATGGTGACATTGGGGTGAAGACAATAGCTACTAGGGTGAGATAGTGATATTGGGGTGAATACAATAGCTACAAGGGTGAGATAGTGACATTGGGGTGAAAACAATAGCTACGAGGGTGCGATAGTGACATTGGGGTGAAGACAATAGCTACTAGGGTGACATAGAGACAGTAGCTACTAGGGTGAGATAGTGACATAGTAGTGGAGACAGAAGCTACTAAGGTGAGATAGTGACATTGGGGTGAAGACAATAGTTACTAGGGTGAGCTAGTGACATTGGGGTGAAGACAGAAGCTACTAAGGTGAGATAGTGACATTGGGGTGAAAACAATAACTACTAGGGTGAGATAGTGACATTGGGTTGACGACAATAGATACTAGGGTGAGATAGTGACATTGGGGTGAAGACAAATGCTACAATGGTGGGATAGTGACATTGGGGTGAAAACAATAGCTACTAGGGTGAGATAGTGACATTGGGATGAAGACAGTAGCTACTAGGGTGAGATAGTGACATTGGAGTGGAGACAGAAGCTACTAAGGTGAGATAGTGATATTGGGGTGAAGACAATAGCTACTAGGGTGAGATAGTGACATTGGGGTGAAGACAGAAGCTACTAAGGTGAGATAGTGACATTGGGGTGAAGACAATAGCTACTAGGGTGAGATAGTGACATTGGGGTGAAGACGGAAGCTACTAAGGTGAGATAGTGATATTGGGGTGAAGACAATAGCTACTAGGTTGTGATAGTGACGTTGGGGTGAAGACAATAGCTACTAGGGTGAGATAGTGACATTGGGGTGAAGACAGTAGCTACTAGGGTGAGATAGTGACATTGGGGTGAAGACAATAGCTACTAGGGTGAGGTAGAGACATTGGGGTGGAGACAATAGCTACTAGGGTGAGGTAGTGACATTGGGGTGGAGACAATAGCTACTAGGGTGAGATAGTGACATTGGGGTGAAGACAATAGCTACTAGGGTAAGATAGTTACATATGGGTGAAGACAATAGCTACTAGGGTAAGATAGTTACATATGGGTGAAGACAGTAGCTACTAGGGTGAGATAGGGACATTGGGGTGGAGAGAGTAGCAACTAGGTTGAGATAGTGACATTGGGGTGAAGACAGTGGCTACTAGGGTGAGATAGGGACATTAGGGTGGAGACAGAAGCTACTAAGGTGAGATAGTGACATTGGGGTGAAGACAATAGCTACTAGGGTGAGATGGTGACATTGGGGTGAAGACAATAGCTACTAGGGTGAGATAGAGACAGTAGCTACTAGGGTGAGATAGTGACATAGTAGTGGAGACAGAAGCTTCTAAGGTGAGATAGTGACATTGGGGTGAAAACAATAGCTACTAGAGTGAGATAGTGACATTGGGTTGACGACAATAGCTACTAGGGTGAGATAGTGACATTGGGGTGAAGACAAATGCTACAATGGTGCGATAGTGACATTGGGGTGAAAACGATAGCTACTAGGGTGAGATAGTGACATTGGGATGAAGACAGTAGCTACTAGGGTGAGATAGTGACATTGGAGTAGAGACAGAAGCTACTAAGGTGAGATAGTGATATTGGGGTGAAGACAATAGCTACTAGGGTGAGATAGTGACATTGGGGTGAAGACAGAAGCTACTAAGGTGAGATAGTGACATTGGGGTGAAGACAATAGCTACTAGGGTGAGATAGTGACATTGGGGTGAAGACAATAGCTACTAGGGTGAGATAGTGACATTGGGGTGAAGACAGTAGCTACTAGGGTGAGATAGTGACATTGGGGTGAAGACAATAGCTACTAGGGTGAGGTAGTGACATTGGGGTGGAGACAATAGCTACTAGGTTGAGATAGTGACATTGGGGTGAAGACAATAGCTACTAGGGTGAGATAGTGACATTGGGGTGAAAACAATAGCTACTAGGGTGAGGTAGTGACATTGGGGTGGAGACAATAGCTACTAGGGTGAGATAGTGACGTTGGGGTGAAGACAATAGCTACTAGGGTAAGATAGTTACATATGGGTGAAGACAATAGCTACTAGGGTAAGATAGTTACATATGGGTGAAGACAGTAGCTACTAGGGTGAGATAGGGACGTTGGGGTGGAGAGAGTAGCAACTAGGGTGAGATAGTGACATTGGGGTGAAGACAGTAGCTACTAGGGTGAGATAGGGACGTTAGGGTGAAGACAGAAGCTACTAAGGTGAGATAGTGACATTGGGGTGAAGACAATAGCTACTAGGGTGAGATAGTGACATTGGGGTGAAAACAATAGCTACTAGGGTGAGATAGTGACATTGGGGTGAAGACAGTAGCTACTAGGGTGAGATAGTGACATTGGGGTGAAGACAATAGCTACTAGGGTGAGGTAGTGACATTGGGGTGGAGACAATAGCTACGAGGGGGAGATAGTGACATTGGGGTGAAGACAATAGCTACTAGGGTGAGGTAGTGACATTGGGGTGGAGACAATAGCTACTAGGGTGAGATAGTGACATTGGGGTGAAGACAATAGCTACTAGAGTGAGATAGTGACATTGGGGTGAAGACAATAGCTACTAGGTTGAGGTAGTGACATTGGGGTGGAGACAATAGCTACTAGGGAGAGATAGTGACATTGGGGTGAAGACAATAGCTACAAGGGTAAGATAGTTACATATGGGTGAAGACAGTAGCTACTAGGGTGATATAGGGACATTGGGGTGGAGAGAGTAGCTACTAGGGTGAGATAGTGACATTGGGGTGAAGACAGTAGCTACTAGGGTGAGATAGGGACATTGGGGTGAAGACAATAGCTACTAGGGTGAGATAGTGACATTGGGGTGAAGACAGAAGCTACTAAGGTGAGATAGTGACATTGGGGTGAAGACAATAGCTACTAGGGTGAGATAGTGACATTGGGGTGAAGACAGTAGCTACTGGGTTGAGATAGTGACATTGGGGTGAAGACAATAGTTACTAGGGTGAGGTAGTGACATTGGGGTGGAGACAATAGCTACTAGGGTGAGATAGTGACATTGGGGTGAAGACAATAGCTACTAGGGTGAGATAGTGACATTGGAGTGGAGACAGAAGCTACTAAGGTGAGATAGTGACATTGGGGTGAAGACAATAGCTACTAGGGTGAGATGGTGACATTGGGGTGAAGACAATAGCTACTAGGGTGAGATGGTGACATTGGGGTGAAGACAATAGCTACTAGGGTGAGATGGTGACATTGGAGTGGAGACAGAAGCTACTAAGGTGAGATAGTGACATTGGCGTGAAGACAATAGCTACTAGGGTGAGATGGTGACATTGGGGTGAAGACAATAGCTACTAGGGTGAGATGGTGACATTGGGGTGAAGACAATAGCTACTAGGGTGAGATAGTGATATTGGGGTGAAGACAATAGCTACAAGGGTGAGATAGTGACATTGGGGTGAAGACAATAGCTACTAGGGTGAGATAGTGATATTGGGGTGAAGACAATAGCTACAAGGGTGAGATAGTGACATTGGGGTGAAGTCAATTGCTACTAGGGTGAGATAGAGACATTGGGGTGAAGACAATAGCTACTAGGGTGAGATAGTGACATTGGGGTGAAGACAATAGCTACTAGGGTGAGATAGTGACATTGGGGTGAAAACAATAGCTACGAGGGTGCGATAGTGACATTGGGGTGAAGACAATAGCTACTAGGGTGAGGTAGTGACATTGGGGTGAAGACAGTAGCTACTAGGGTGAGATAGGGATATTGGGGTGGAGAGAGTAGCTACTAGGGTGAGATAGTGACATTGGGGTGAAGACAGTAGCTACTAGAGTGAGATAGGGACATTAGGGTGAAGACAGAAGCTACTAAGGTGAGATAGTGACATTGGAGTGAAGACAATAGCTACTAGGGTGAGATAGTGACATTGGGGTGAAGACAATAGCTACTAGGGTGAGATAGTGACATTGGGGTGAAGACAGTAGCTACTAGGTTGAGATAGTGACATTGGGGTGACGACAATAGCTACTAGGGTGAGGTAGTGACATTGGGGTGGAGACAATAGCTACTAGGGTGAGATAGTGACATTGGAGTGGAGACAGTAGCTACTAGGGTGAGATGGTAACCTTGGGTTGAAGACAATAGCTACTAGGGTGAGAGTGATATTGGGGTGAATACAATAGCTACAAGGGTGAGATAGTGACATTGGGGTGAAGTCAATAGCTACTAGGGTGAGATGGTGACATTGGGGTGAAGACAATAGCTACTAGGGTGAGATGGTGACATTGGGGTGAAGACAATAGCTACTAGGGTGAGATGGTGACATTGGAGTGGAGACAGAAGCTACTAACGTGAGATAGTGACATTGGGGTGAAGACAATAGCTACTAGGGTGAGATGGTGACATTGGGGTGAAGACAATATCTACTAGGGTGAGATGGTGACATTGGGGTGAAGACAATAGCTACTAGGGTGAGATAGTGATATTGGGGTGAAGACAATAGCTACAAGGGTGAGATAGTGACATTGGGGTGAAGTCAATTGCTACTAGGGTGAGATAGAGACATTGGGGTGAAGACAATAGCTACTAGGGTGAGATAGTGACATTGGGGTGAAAACAATAGCTACGAGGGTGCGATAGTGACATTGGGGTGAAGACAATAGCTACTAGGGTGAGGTAGTGACATTGGGGTGAAGACAGAAGCTACTAAGGTGAGATAGTGATATTGGGGTGAAGACAATAGCTACTAGGGTGCGATAGTGACGTTGGGGTGAAGACAATAGCTACTAGGGTGAGATAGTGACATTGGGGTGAAGACAGTAGCTACTAGGGTGAGATAGTGACATTGGGGTGAAGACAATAGCTACTAGGGTGAGGTAGTGACATTGGGGTGGAGACAATAGCTACTAGGGTGAGATAGTGACATTGGGGTGAAGACAATAGCTACTAGGGTGAGATAGTGACATTGGGGTGAAGACAATAGCTACTAGGGTGAGGTAGTGACATTGGGGTGAAGACAATAGCTACTAGGGTGAGATGGTGACATTGGAGTGGAAACAGAAGCTACTAAGGTGAGATAGTGACATTGGGGTGAAGACAATAGCTACTAGGGTGAGATGGTGACATTGGGGTGAAGACAATAGCTACTAGGGTGAGATGGTGACATTGGGGTGAAGACAATAGCTACTAGGGTGAGATAGTGATATTGGGGTGAAGACAATAGCTACTAGGTTGAGGTAGTGACATTGGGGTGGAGACAATAGCTACTAGGGTGAGATAGTTACATATGGGTGAAGACAGTAGCTACTAGGGTGAGATAGGGATATTGGGGTGGAGAGAGTAGCTACTAGGGTGAGATAGTGACATTGGGGTGAAGACAGTAGCTACTAGGGTGAAGACAGAAGCTACTAAGGTGAGATAGTGACATTGGAGTGAAGACAATAGCTACTAGGGTGAGATAGTGACATTGGGGTGAAGACAATAGCTACTAGGGTGAGATAGTGACATTGGGGTGAAGACAGTAGCTACTAGGTTGAGATAGTGACATTGGGGTGAAGACAATAGCTACTAGGGTGAGGTAGTGACATTGGGGTGGAGACAATAGCTACTAGGGTGAGATAGTGACATTGGAGTGGAGACAGAAGCTACTAAGGTGAGATAGTGACATTGGGGTGAAGACAATAGCTACTAGGGTGAGATGGTAACCTTGGGTTGAAGACAATAGCTACTAGGGTGAGAGTGATATTGGGGTGAAGACAATAGCTACTAGGGTGAGATGGTGACATTGGGGTGAAGACAATAGCTACTAGGGTGAGATGGTGACATTGGAGTGGCGACAGAAGCTACTAAGGTGAGATAGTGACATTGGGGTGAAGACAATAGCTACTAGGGTGAGATGGTGACATTGGAGTGGAGACAGAAGCTACTAAGGTGAGATAGTGACATTGGGGTGAAGACAATAGCTACTAGGGTGAGATGGTGACATTGGGGTGAAGACAATATCTACTAGGGTGAGATGGTGACATTGGGGTGAAGACAATAGCTACTAGGGTGAGATAGTGATATTGGGGTGAAGACAATAGCTACAAGGGTGAGATAGTGACATTGGGGTGAAGTCAATTGCTACTAGGGTGAGATAGAGACATTGGGGTGAAGACAATAGCTACTAGGGTGAGATAGTGACATTGGGGTGAAAACAATAGCTACGAGGGTGCGATAGTGACATTGGGGTGAAGACAATAGCTACTAGGGTGAGGTAGTGACATTGGGGTGAAGACAGAAGCTACTAAGGTGAGATAGTGACATTGGGGTGAAGACAATAGCTACTAGGGTGAGATAGTGACATTGGGGTGAAGACAGAAGCTACTAAGATGAGATAGTGATATTGGGGTGAAGACAATAGCTACTAGGGTGCGATAGTGACGTTGGGGTGAAGACAATAGCTACTAGGGTGAGATAGTGACATTGGGGTGAAGACAGTAGCTACTAGGGTGAGATAGTGACATTGGGGTGAAGACAATAGCTACTAGGGTGAGGTAGTGACATTGGGGTGGAGACAATAGCTACTACGTGAGATAGTGACATTGGGGTGAAGACAATAGCTACTAGGGTGAGATAGTGACATTGGGGTGAAGACAATAGCTACTAGGGTGAGGTAGTGACATTGGGGTGAAGACAATAGCTACTAGGGTGAGGTAGTGACATTGGGGTGGAGACAATAGCTACTAGGGTGAGATAGTGACATTGGGGTGAAGACAATAGCTACTAGGGTAAGATAGTTACATATGGGTGAAGACAATAGCTACTAGGGTAAGATAGTTACATATGGGTGAAGACAGTAGCTACTAGGGTGAGATAGGGACATTGGGGTGGAGAGAGTAGCAACTAGGGTGAGATAGTGACATTGGGGTGAAGACAGTAGCTACTAGGGTGAGATAGGGACATTAGGGTGAAGACAGAAGCTACTAAGGTGAGGTAGTGGACAATAGCTACTAGGGTGAGATAGTGACATTGGGGTGGAGACAATAGCTACTAGGGTGAGATAGTGACATTGGGGTGAAGACAATAGCTACTAGGGTGAAATAGTGACATTGGGTTGAAGACAATAGCTACTAGGGTGAGATAGTGACATTGGGGTGAAGACAGTAGCTACTAGGCTGAGATAGTGACATTGGGGTGAAGACAGTAGCTACTAGGGTAAGATAGTTACATATGGGTGAAGACAGTAGCTACTTGGGTGAGATAGGGACATTGTGTGACAACAGTAGCTACGTGGGTGAGATAGTGACATTAGGGTCAATACAGTAGCTACTAGGGTGAGATAGTGACATTGGGGTGAAGACAGTAGCTACTAGGGTGGGATAGTGACATTGGGGTGAAGACAGTAGCTACTAGGGTGAGATAGTGAACTTAGGGTGAAGACAGTAGCTACTAGGGTGAGATAGTGACATTGGGGTGAAGACAGTAACTACTAGGGTGAGATAGTGACATTGGGGTGAAAACAATAGCTACTAGGGTGAAATAGTGACATTTGGGTGAAGACAGTAGCTACTAAGGTGAGATAGTGACATTGGGGTGGAGACAATAGCTACTAGGGTGAAATAGTGACATTTGGGTGAAGACAGTAGCTACAAGGGTGAGATAGTGACATTGGGGTGAAAACAATAGCTACTAGGGTGAGATAGTGACATTGGGATGAAGACAGTAGCTACTAGGGTGAGATAGTGACATTGGAGTGGAGACAGAAGCTACTAAGGTGAGATAGTGATATTGGGGAGAAGACAATAGCTACTAGGGTGAGATAGTGACACTGGGGTGAAGACAGGAGCTACTAAGGTGAGATAGTGATATTGGGGTGAAGACAATAGCTACTAGGGTGCGATAGTGACATTGGGGTGAAGACAGTAGCTACTAGGGTGAGATAGTGACATTGGGGTGAAGACAATAGCTACTAGGGTGAGGCAGTGACATTGGGGTGGAGACAATAGCTACTAGGGTGAGATAGTGACATTGGGGTGAAGACAATAGCTACTAGGGTGAGATAGTGACATTGGGGTGAAGACAATAGCTACTAGGTTGAGGTAGTGACATTGGGGTGGAGACAATAGCTACTAGGGTGAGATAGGGACATTGGGGTTGAGAGAGTAGCTACTATGGTGAGATTGTCACATACGGGTGAAGACAGTAGCTACTAGGGTCAGATAGGGACATTGGGGTGGAGAGAGTAGCTACTATGGTGAGATAGTGACATTGGGGTGAAGACAGTAGCTACTAGGGTGAGATAGGGACATTAGGGTGAAGACAGAAGCTACTAAGGTGAGATAGTGACATTGGTGTGAAGACAATAGCTACTAGGGTGAGATAGTGACACTGGGGTGAAGACAGTAGCTACTAGGGTGAGATAGTGACATTGGGGTGAAGACAATAGCTACTAGGGTGAGGTAGTGACATTGGGGTGGAGACAATAGCTACTAGGGTGAGATAGTGACATTGGGGTGAAGACAATAGCTACTAGGGTGAGATAGTGACATTGGGTTGAAGACAATAGCTAGTAGGGAGAGATAGTGACATTGGGGTGAAGACAGTAGCTACTAGGGTAAGATAGTTACATATGGGTGAAGACAGTAGCTACTTGGGTGAGATAGGGACATTGTGACAACAGTAGCTACTTGGGTGAGATAGTGACATTAGGGTCAATACAGTAACTACTAGGGCGAGATAGTGACATTGGGGTGAAAACAATAGCTACTAGGGTTAGATAGTGACATTGGGGTGAAGACAGTAGCTACTAAGGTGAGATAGTGACATTGGGGTGAAAACAATAGCTACTAGGGTGAGATAGTGACATTGGGGTGAAGACAGTAGCTACTAGGTTGAGATAGTGACATTGGGGTGAAGACAATAGCTACTAGGGTGAGGTAGTGACATTGGGGTGGAGACAATAGCTACTAGGGTGAGATAGTGACATTGGAGTGGAGACAGAAGCTACTAAGGTGAGATAGTGACATTGGGGTGAAGACAATAGCTACTAGGGTGAGATGGTAACCTTGGGTTGAAGACAATAGCTACTAGGGTGAGAGTGATATTGGGGTGAAGACAATAGCTACTAGGGTGAGATGGTGACATTGGGGTGAAGACAATAGCTACTAGGGTGAGATGGTGACATTGGAGAGGCGACAGAAGCTACTAAGGTGAGATAGTGACATTGGGGTGAAGACAATAGCTACTAGGGTGAGATGGTGACATTGGAGTGGAGACAGAAGCTACTAAGGTGAGATAGTGACATTGGGGTGAAGACAATAGCTACTAGGGTGAGATGGTGACATTGGGGTGAAGACAATATCTACTAGGGTGAGATGGTGACATTGGGGTGAAGACAATAGCTACTAGGGTGAGATAGTGATATTGGGGTGAAGACAATAGCTACAAGGGTGAGATAGTGACATTGGGGTGAAGTCAATTGCTACTAGGGTGAGATAGAGACATTGGGGTGAAGACAATAGCTACTAGGGTGAGATAGTGACATTGGGGTGAAAACAATAGCTACGAGGGTGCGATAGTGACATTGGGGTGAAGACAATAGCTACTAGGGTGAGATAGTGACATTGGGGTGAAGACAGAAGCTACTAAGATGAGATAGTGATATTGGGGTGAAGACAATAGCTACTAGGGTGCGATAGTGACGTTGGGGTGAAGACAATAGCTACTAGGGTGAGATAGTGACATTGGGGTGAAGACAATAGCTACTAGGGTGAGGTAGTGACATTGGGGTGGAGACAATAGCTACTACGTGAGATAGTGACATTGGGGTGAAGACAATAGCTACTAGGGTGAGATAGTGACATTGGGGTGAAGACAATAGCTACTAGGGTGAGGTAGTGACATTGGGGTGAAGACAATAGCTACTAGGGTGAGGTAGTGACATTGGGGTGGAGACAATAGCTACTAGGGTGAGATAGTGACATTGGGGTGAAGACAATAGCTACTAGGGTAAGATAGTTACATATGGGTGAAGACAATAGCTACTAGGGTAAGATAGTTACATATGGGTGAAGACAGTAGCTACTAGGGTGAGATAGGGACATTGGGGTGGAGAGAGTAGCAACTAGGGTGAGATAGTGACATTGGGGTGAAGACAGTAGCTACTAGGGTGAGATAGGGACATTAGGGTGAAGACAGAAGCTACTAAGGTGAGGTAGTGACATTGGGGTGGAGACAATAGCTACTAGGGTGAGATAGTGACATTGGGGTGGAGACAATAGCTACTAGGGTGAGATAGTGACATTGGGGTGAAGACAATAGCTACTAGGGTGAAATAGTGACATTGGGTTGAAGACAATAGCTACTAGGGTGAGATAGTGACATTGGGGTGAAGACAGTAGCTACTAGGCTGAGATAGTGACATTGGGGTGAAGACAGTAGCTACTAGGGTAAGATAGTTACATATGGGTGAAGACAGTAGCTACTTGGGTGAGATAGGGACATTGTGTGACAACAGTAGCTACGTGGGTGAGATAGTGACATTAGGGTCAATACAGTAGCTACTAGGGTGAGATAGTGACATTGGGGTGAAGACAGTAGCTACTAGGGTGGGATAGTGACATTGGGGTGAAGACAGTAGCTACTAGGGTGAGATAGTGAACTTAGGGTGAAGACAGTAGCTACTAGGGTGAGATAGTGACATTGGGGTGAAGACAGTAACTACTAGGGTGAGATAGTGACATTGGGGTGAAAACAATAGCTACTAGGGTGAAATAGTGACATTTGGGTGAAGACAGTAGCTACTAAGGTGAGATAGTGACATTGGGGTGGAGACAATAGCTACTAGGGTGAAATAGTGACATTTGGGTGAAGACAGTAGCTACAAGGGTGAGATAGTGACATTGGGGTGAAAACAATAGCTACTAGGGTGAGATAGTGACATTGGGATGAAGACAGTAGCTACTAGGGTGAGATAGTGACATTGGAGTGGAGACAGAAGCTACTAAGGTGAGATAGTGATATTGGGGTGAAGACAATAGCTACTAGGGTGAGATAGTGACAATGGGGTGAAGACAGGAGCTACTAAGGTGAGATAGTGATATTGGGGTGAAGACAATAGCTACTAGGGTGCGATAGTGACATTGGGGTGAAGACAGTAGCTACTAGGGTGAGATAGTGACATTGGGGTGAAGACAATAGCTACTAGGGTGAGGCAGTGACATTGGGGTGGAGACAATAGCTACTAGGGTGATATAGTGACATTGGGGTGAAGACAATAGCTACTAGGGTGAGATAGTGACATTGGGGTGAAGACAATAGCTACTAGGTTGAGGTAGTGACATTGGGGTGGAGACAATAGCTACTAGGGTGAGATAGGGACATTGGGGTTGAGAGAGTAGCTACTATGGTGAGATTGTCACATTGGGGTGAAGACAGTAGCTACTAGGGTCAGATAGGGACATTGGGGTGGAGAGAGTAGCTACTATGGTGAGATAGTGACATTGGGGTGAAGACAGTAGCTACTAGGGTGAGATAGGGACATTAGGGTGAAGACAGAAGCTACTAAGGTGAGATAGTGACATTGGTGTGAAGACAATAGCTACTAGGGTGAGATAGTGACACTGGGGTGAAGACAGTAGCTACTAGGGTGAGATAGTGACATTGGGGTGAAGACAATAGCTACTAGGGTGAGGTAGTGACATTGGGGTGGAGACAATAGCTACTAGGGTGAGATAGTGACATTGGGGTGAAGACAATAGCTACTAGGGTGAGATAGTGACATTGGGTTGAAGACAATAGCTAGTAGGGAGAGATAGTGACATTGGGGTGAAGACAGTAGCTACTAGGGTAAGATAGTTACATATGGGTGAAGACAGTAGCTACTTGGGTGAGATAGGGACATTGTGACAACAGTAGCTACTTGGGTGAGATAGTGACATTAGGGTCAATACAGTAACTACTAGGGCGAGATAGTGACATTGGGGTGAAAACAATAGCTACTAGGGTTAGATAGTGACATTGGGGTGAAGACAGTAGCTACTAAGGTGAGATAGTGACATTGGGGTGAAAACAATAGCTACTAGGGTGAGATAGTGACATTGGGTTGACGACAATAGCTACTAGGGTGAGATGGTGACGTTGGGGTGAAGACAATAGCTACTAGGGTGAGATAGTGACATTGGGATGAAGATAGTAGCTACTACGGTCAGATAGTGACATTGGAGTGGAGACAGAAGCTACTAAGGTGAGATAGTGACATTGGGGTGAAGACAATAGCTACTAGGGTGAGATGGTGACGTTGGGGTGAAGACAATAGCTACTAGGGTGAGATAGTGATATTGGGGTGAAGACAATAGCTACAAGGGTGAGATAGTGACATTGGGGTGAAGTCAATAGCTACTAGGGTGAGATAGAGACATTGGGGTGAAGACAATAGCTACTAGGGTGAGATAGTGACATTGGGGTGAAAACAATAGCTACGAGGGTGCGATAGTGACATTGGCGTGAAGACAATAGCTACTAGGGTGAGATAGTGACATTGGGGTGAAGACAGTAGCTACTAGGGTGAGATAGTGACATTGTAGTGGAGACAGAAGCTACTAAGGTGAGATAGTGACATTGGGGTGAAGACAGAAGCTACTAAGGTGAGATAGTGACATTGGGGTGAAAACAATAGCTACTAGGGTGAGGTAGTGACATTGGGGTGGAGACAATAGCTACTACGTGAGATAGTGACATTGGGGTGAATACAATAGCTACTAGGGTGAGATAGTGACATTGGGGTGAAGACAATAGCTACTAGGGTGAGGTAGTGACATTGGGGTGAAGACAATAGCTACTAGGGTGAGGTAGTGACATTGGGGTGGAGACAATAGCTACTAGGGTGAGATAGTGACATTGGGGTGAAGACAATAGCTACTAGGGTAAGATAGTTACATATGGGTGAAGACAATAGCTACTAGGGTAAGATAGTTACATATGGGTGAAGACAGTAGCTACTAGGGTGAGATAGGGACATTGGGGTGGAGAGAGTAGCAACTAGGGTGAGATAGTGACATTGGGGTGAAGACAGTAGCTACTAGGGTGAGATAGGGACATTAGGGTGAAGACAGAAGCTACTAAGGTGAGGTAGTGACATTGGGGTGGAGACAATAGCTACTAGGGTGAGATAGTGACATTGGGGTGAAGACAATAGCTACTAGGGTGAGATAGTGACATTGGGGTGAAGACAGTAGCTACTAGGGTGAGGTAGTGACATTGGGGTGGAGACAATAGCTACTAGGGTGAGATAGTGACATTGGGGTGAAGACAATAGCTACTAGGGTGAAATAGTGACATTGGGTTGAAGACAATAGCTACTAGGGTGAGATAGTGACATTGGGGTGAAGACAGTAGCTACTAGGCTGAGATAGTGACATTGGGGTGAAGACAGTAGCTACTAGGGTAAGATAGTTACATATGGGTGAAGACAGTAGCTACTTGGGTGAGATAGGGACATTGTGTGACAACAGTAGCTACGTGGGTGAGATAGTGACATTAGGGTCAATACAGTAGCTACTAGGGTGAGATAGTGACATTGGGGTGAAGACAGTAGCTACTAGGGTGGGATAGTGACATTGGGGTGAAGACAGTAGCTACTAGGGTGAGATAGTGAACTTAGGGTGAAGACAGTAGCTACTAGGGTGAGATAGTGACATTGGGGTGAAGACAGTAACTACTAGGGTGAGATAGTGACATTGGGGTGAAAACAATAGCTACTAGGGTGAAATAGTGACATTTGGGTGAAGACAGTAGCTACTAAGGTGAGATAGTGACATTGGGGTGGAGACAATAGCTACTAGGGTGAAATAGTGACATTTGGGTGAAGACAGTAGCTACAAGGCTGAGATAGTGACATTGGGGTGAAAACAATAGCTACTAGGGTGAGATAGTGACATTGGGATGAAGACAGTAGCTACTAGGGTGAGATAGTGACATTGGAGTGGAGACAGAAGCTACTAAGGTGAGATAGTGATATTGGGGTGAAGACAATAGCTACTAGGGTGAGATAGTGACACTGGGGTGAAGACAGGAGCTACTAAGGTGAGATAGTGATATTGGGGTGAAGACAATAGCTACTAGGGTGCGAAAGTGACATTGGGGTGAAGACAGTAGCTACTAGGGTGAGATAGTGACATTGGGGTGAAGACAATAGCTACTAGGGTGAGGCAGTGACATTGGGGTGGAGACAATAGCTACTAGGGTGAGATAGTGACATTGGGGTGAAGACAATAGCTACTAGGGTGAGATAGTGACATTGGGGTGAAGACAATAGCTACTAGGTTGAGGTAGTGACATTGGGGTGGAGACAATAGCTACTAGGGTGAGATAGGGACATTGGGGTTGAGAGAGTAGCTACTATGGTGAGATTGTCACATTGGGGTGAAGACAGTAGCTACTAGGGTCAGATAGGGACATTGGGGTGGAGAGAGTAGCTACTATGGTGAGATAGTGACATTGGGGTGAAGACAGTAGCTACTAGGGTGAGATAGGGACATTAGGGTGAAGACAGAAGCTACTAAGGTGAGATAGTGACATTGGTGTGAAGACAATAGCTACTAGGGTGAGATAGTGACACTGGGGTGAAGACAGTAGCTACTAGGGTGAGATAGTGACATTGGGGTGAAGACAATAGCTACTAGGGTGAGGTAGTGACATTGGGGTGGAGACAATAGCTACTAGGGTGAGATAGTGACATTGGGGTGAAGACAATAGCTACTAGGGTGAGATAGTGACATTGGGTTGAAGACAATAGCTAGTAGGGAGAGATAGTGACATTGGGGTGAAGACAGTAGCTACTAGGGTAAGATAGTTACATATGGGTGAAGACAGTAGCTACTTGGGTGAGATAGGGACATTGTGACAACAGTAGCTACTTGGGTGAGATAGTGACATTAGGGTCAATACAGTAACTACTAGGGCGAGATAGTGACATTGGGGTGAAAACAATAGCTACTAGGGTTAGATAGTGACATTGGGGTGAAGACAGTAGCTACTAAGGTGAGATAGTGACATTGGGGTGAAAACAATAGCTACTAGGGTGAGATAGTGACATTGGGTTGACGACAATAGCTACTAGGGTGAGATGGTGACGTTGGGGTGAAGACAATAGCTACTAGGGTGAGATAGTGACATTGGGATGAAGATAGTAGCTACTACGGTCAGATAGTGACATTGGAGTGGAGACAGAAGCTACTAAGGTGAGATAGTGACATTGGGGTGAAGACAATAGCTACTAGGGTGAGATGGTGACGTTGGGGTGAAGACAATAGCTACTAGGGTGAGATAGTGATATTGGGGTGAAGACAATAGCTACAAGGGTGAGATAGTGACATTGGGGTGAAGTCAATAGCTACTAGGGTGAGATAGAGACATTGGGGTGAAGACAATAGCTACTAGGGTGAGATAGTGACATTGGGGTGAAAACAATAGCTACGAGGGTGCGATAGTGACATTGGCGTGAAGACAATAGCTACTAGGGTGAAGACAGTAGCTACTAGGGTGAGATAGTGACATTGTAGTGGAGACAGAAGCTACTAAGGTGAGATAGTGACATTGGGGTGAAGACAGAAGCTACTAAGGTGAGATAGTGACATTGGGGTGAAAACAATAGCTACTAGGGTGAGATAGTGACATTGCCTTGACGACAATAGCTACTAGGGTGAGATAGTGACATTGGGGTGAAGACAAATGCTACAATGGTGCGATAGTGACATTGGGCTGAAAAGAATAGCTACTAGGGTGAGATAGTGACATTGGGATGAAGACAGTAGCTACTAGGGTGAGATGGTGTCATTGGGGTGAAGACAGTAGCTACTAGGGTGAGATAGTGACATTGGGGTGAAGACAGTAGCTACTAGGGTGAGATAGTGACATTGGGGCGAAGACAATAGCTACTAGGGTGAGGTAGTGACATTGGGGTGGAGACAATAGCTACTAGGGTGAGATAGTGACATTAGGGTGAAGACAATAGCTACTAGGGTGAGATAGTGACATTGGGGTGAAGATAATAGCTACTAGGGTGAGATAGTGACATTGGGGTGAAGACAGTAGCTACTAGGGTGAAGACAATAGCTACTAGGGTGAGGTAGTGACATTGGGGTGGAGACAATAGCTACTAAGGTCAGATAGTGACATTGGGGTGAAGACAATAGCTACTAGGGTGAGATAGTGACATTGGGTTGAAGACAATAGCTACTAGGGTGAGATAGTGACATTGGGGTGAAGACAGTAGCTACTAGGCTGAGATAGTGACATTGGGGTGAAGACAGTAGCTACTAGGGTAAGATAGTTACATATGGGTGAAGACAGTAGCTACTTGGGTGAGATAGGGACATTGTGTGACAACAGTAGCTACTTGGGTGAGATAGTGACATTAGGGTCAATACAGTAGCTACTAGGGTGAGATAGTTACATTGGGGTGAAGACAGTAACTACTAGAGTGAGATAGTGACATTGGGGTAAAAACAGTAGCTAGTAGGGTGAGATAGTGACATTGGGGCGAAGACAGTAGCTACTAAGGTGAGATAGTGACATTGGGGTGAAAACAATAGCTACTAGGGTGAGATAGTGACATTGGGTTGACGACAATAGCTACTAGGGTGAGATAGTGACGTTGGGTGAAGACAAATACTACTATGGTGCGATAGTGACATTGGGGTCAAAACAATAGCTACTTGGGTGAGATAGTGACATTGGGATGAAGACAGTAGCTACTAGGGTCAGATAGTGACATTGGAGTGGAGACAGAAGCTACTAGGGTGAGATAGTGACATTGGGGTGAAGACAGTAGCTACTAGGGTGAGATAGTGACATTGGGGTGAAGACAATAGCTACTAGGGTGAGGTAGTGACATTGGAGTGGAGACAATAGCCACTAGGGTGAGATAGTGACATTGGGGTGAAGACAATAGCTACTAGGGTGAGATAGTGACATTGGGGTGAAGACAATAGCTACTAGGGTGAGATAGTGACATTGGGGTGAAGACAATAGTTACTAGGTTGAGGTAGTGACATTGGGGTGGAGACAATAGCTACTAGGGTGAGATAGTGACATTGGGGTGAAGACAATAGCTACTAGGGTGAGATAGTGACATTGGGGTGAAGACAATAGCTACTAGGGTGAGATAGTGACATTGGGGTGAAGACAGTAGCTACTAGGGTGAGATAGTGACATTGGGGCGAAGACAATAGCTACTAGGGTGAGGTAGTGACATTGGGGTGGAGACAATAGCTACTAGGGTGAGATAGTGACATTAGGGTGAAGACCATAGCTACTAGGGTGAGATAGTGACATTGGGGTGAAGACAATAGCTACTAGGGTGAGATAGTGACATTGGGGTGAAGACAGTAGCTACTAGGGTGAAGACAATAGCTACTAGGGTGAGGTAGTGACATTGGGGTGGAGACAATAGCTACTAGGGTGAGATAGTGACATTGGGGTGAAGACAATAGCTACTAGGGTGAGATAGTGACATTAGGGTGAAGACAGTAGCTACTAGGGTGAGATAGTTACATTTGGGTGAAGACAGTAGCTACTAGGGTGGGATAGTGACATTGGGGTGAAGACAATATCTACTAGGGTGAGATAGTGAACTTAGGGTGAAGACAGTAACTACTAGGGTGAGATAGTGACATTGGGTTGACGACAATAGCTACTAGGGTGAGATAGTGACGTTGGGTGAAGACAAATGCTACTATGGTGCGATAGTGACATTGGGATGAAGACAGTAGCTACTAGGGTCAGATAGTGACATTGGAGTGGAGACAGAGGCTACTAAGGTGAGATAGTGACATTGAGGTGAAGACAATAGCTACTAGGGTGAGATAGTGACATTGGGGTGAAGACAGAAGCTACTAAGGTGAGATAGTGATATTGGGGTGAAGACAATAGCTACTAGGGTGCGATAGTGACGTTGGGGTGTAGACAATAGCTACTAGGGTGAGATAGTGACATTGGGGTGAAGACAGTAGCTACTAGGGTGAGATAGTGACATTGGGGTGAAGACAATAGCTACTAGGGTGAGATAGTGACATTGGGGTGAAGACAATAGCTACTAGGTTGAGGTAGTGACATTGGGGTGGAGACAATAGCTACTAGGGTGAGATAGTGACATTGGGGTGAAGACAATAGCTACTAGGGTGAGATAGTGACATTGGGGTGAAGACAATAGCTACTAGGGTGAGATAGTGACATTGGGGTGAAGACAGTAGCTACTAGGGTGAGATAGTGACATTGGGGCGAAGACAATAGCTACTAGGGTGAGGTAGTGACATTGGGGTGGAGACAATAGCTACTAGGGTGAGATAGGGACATTGGGGTGAAGACAATAGCTACTAGGGTGAGATAGTGACATTGGGGTGAAGACAGTAGCTACTAGGGTGAAGACAATAGCTACTAGGGTGAGGTAGTGACATTGGGGTGGAGACAATAGCTACTAGGGTGAGATAGTGACATTGGGGTGAAGACAATAGCTACTAGGGTGAGATAGTGACAGTGGGTTGAAGACAATAGCTACTAGGGTGAGATAGTGACATTGGGGTGAAGACAGTAGCTACTAGGCTGAGATAGTGACATTGGGGTGAAGACAGTAGCTACTAGGGTAAGATAGTTACATATGGGTGAAGACAGTAGCTACTTGGGTGAGATAGTGACATTAGGGTCAATACAGTAGCTACTAGGGTGAGATAGTTACATTGGGGTGAAGACAATAGCTACTAGGGTGGGATAGTGACATTGGGGTGAAGACAATAGCTACTAGGGTGAGATAGTGAACTTAGGGTGAAGACAGTAGCTACTAGGGTGAGATAGTGACATTGGGGTGAAGACAGTAACTACTAGGGTGAGATAGTGACATTGGGGTAAAAACAATAGCTACTAGGGTGAGATAGTGACATTGGGGTGAAGACAGTAGCTACTAAGGTGAGATAGTGACATTGGGTGAAAACAATAGCTACTAGGGTGAGATAGTGACATTGGGTTGACGACAATAGCTACTAGGGTGAGATAGTGACATTGGGTAAAGACAAATGCTACTATGGTGCGATAGTGACATTGGGGTGAAAACAATAGCTACTTGGGTGAGATAGTGACATTGGGATGAAGACAATAGCTACTAGGGTGAGATGGTGACATTGGGGTGAAGACAATAGCTACTAGGGTGAGATGGTGACATTGGGGTGAAGACAATAGCTACTAGGGTGAGATAGTGATATTGGGGTGAAGACAATAGCTACAAGGGTGAGATAGTGACATTGGGGTGAAGTCAATAGCTACTAGGGTGAGATAGAGACATTGGGGTGAAGACAATAGCTACTAGGGTGAGATAGTGACATTGGGGTGAAAACAATAGCTACGAGGGTGCGATAGTGACATTGGGGTGAAGACAATAGCTACTAGGGTGAGATAGTGACATTGGGGTGAAGACAGTAATTACTATTGTGAGATAGTGACATTGGAGTGGAGACAGAAGCTACTAAGGTGAGATAGTGATATTGGGGTGAAGACAATAGCTACTAGGGTGAGGTATGACATTGGGGTGAAGACAGTAGCTACTAGGGTGAGATAGTGACATTGGGGTGAAGACAGAAGCTACTAAGGTGAGATAGTGATATTGGGGTGAAGACAATAGCTACTAGGTTGAGGTAGTGTCATTGGGGTGAAGACAGTAGCTACTAGGGTGAGATAGTGACATTGGGGTGAAGACAATAGCTACTAGGGTGAGGTAGTGACATTGGGGTGGAGACAATAGCTACTAGGGTGAGATAGTGACATTGGGGTGAAGACAATAGCTACTAGGGTGAGATAGTGACATTGGGGTGAAGACAATAGCTACTCGGTTGAGGTAGAGACATTGGGGTGGAGACAATAGCTACTAGGGTGAGATAGTGACATTGGGGTGAAGACAATAGCTACTAGGGGAAGATAGTTACATATGGATGAAGACAGTAGCTACTAGGGTGAGATAGGGACATTGGGGTGGAGAGAGTAGCTACTAGGTTGAGGTAGTGACATTGGGGTGAAGACAGTAGCTACTAGGGTGAGATAGTGACATTGGGGTGAAGACAATAGCTACTAGGGTGAGGTAGTGACATTGGGGTGGAGACAATAGCTACTAGGGTGAGATAGTGACATTGGGGTGAAGACAATAGCTACTAGGGTGAGATAGTGACATTGGGGTGAAGACAATAGCTACTCGGTTGAGGTAGAGACATTGGGGTGGAGACAATAGCTACTAGGGTGAGATAGTGACATTGGGGTGAAGACAATAGCTACTAGGGGAAGATAGTTACATATGGGTGAAGACAGTAGCTACTAGGGTGAGATAGGGACATTGGGGTGGAGAGAGTAGCTACTAGGGTGAGATAGTGACATTGGGGTGAAGACAATAGCTACTAGGGTGAGATAGTGACATTGGGGTGAAGACAATAGCTACTAGGGTGAGATAGTGACATTGGGGTGAAGACAGTAGCTACTAGGGTGAGATAGTGACATTGGGGCGAAGACAATAGCTACTAGGGTGAGGTAGTGACATTGGGGTGGAGACAATAGCTACTAGGGTGAGATAGTGACATTAGGGTGAAGACAATAGCTACTAGGGTGAGATAGTGACATTGGGGTGAAGACAATAGCTACTAGGGTGAGATAGTGACATTGGGGTGAAGACAGTAGCTACTAGGGTGAAGACAATAGCTACTAGGGTGAGGTAGTGACATTGGGGTGGAGACAATAGCTACTAGGGTGAGATAGTGACATTGGGGTGAAGACAATAGCTACTAGGGTGAGATAGTGACAGTGGGTTGAAGACAATAGCTACTAGGGTGAGATAGTGACATTGGGGTGAAGACAGTAGCTACTAGGGTAAGATAGTTTCATATGGGTGAAGACAGTAGCTACTTGGGTGAGATAGGGACATTGTGTGACAACAGTAGCTACTTGGGTGAGATAGTGACATTAGGGTCAATACAGTAGCTACTAGGGTGAGATAGTTACATTGGGGTGAAGACAATAGCTACTAGGGTGGGATAGTGACATTGGGGTGAAGACAATAGCTACTAGGGTGAGATAGTGAACTTAGGGTGAAGACAGTAGCTACTAGGGTGAGATAGTGACATTGGGGTGAAGACAGTAACTACTAGGGTGAGATAGTGACATTGGGGTAAAAACAATAGCTACTAGGGTGAGATAGTGACATTGGGGTGAAGACAGTAGCTACTAAGGTGAGATAGTGACATTGGGGTGAAAACAATAGCTACTAGGGTGAGATAGTGACATTGGGTTGACGACAATAGCTACTAGTGTGAGATAGTGACATTGGGTAAAGACAAATGCTACTATGGTGCGTTAGTGACATTGGGGTGAAAACAATAGCTACTTGGGTGAGATAGTGACATTGGGATGAAGACAATAGCTACTAGGGTGAGATGGTGACATTGGGGTGAAGACAATAGCTACTAGGGTGAGATGGTGACATTGGGGTGAAGACAATAGCTACTAGGGTGAGATAGTGATATTGGGGTGAAGACAATAGCTACAAGGGTGAGATAGTGACATTGGGGTGAAGTCAATAGCTACTAGGGTGAGATAGAGACATTGGGGTGAAGACAATAGCTACTAGGGTGAGATAGTGACATTGGGGTGAAGACAGAAGCTACTAAGGTGAGATAGTGATATTGGGGTGAAGACAATAGCTACTAGGTTGAGGTAGTGTCATTGGGGTGAAGACAGTAGCTACTAGGGTGAAGACAATAGCTACTAGGGTGAGGTAGTGACATTGGGGTGGAGACAATAGCTACTAGGGTGAGATAGTGACATTAGGGTGAAGACAATAGCTACTAGGGTGAGATAGTGACATTGGGGTGAAAACAATAGCTACGAGGGTGCGATAGTGACATTGGGGTGAAGACAATAGCTACTAGGGTGAGATAGTGACATTGGGGTGAAGACAGTAGCTACTAGGGTGAGATAGTGACATTGGAGTGGAGACAGAAGCTACTAAGGTGAGATAGTGATATTGGGGTGAAGACAATAGCTACTAGGGTGAGGTATGACATTGGGGTGAAGACAGTAGCTACTAGGGTGAGATAGTGACATTGGGGTGAAGACAGAAGCTACTAAGGTGAGATAGTGATATTGGGGTGAAGACAATAGCTACTAGGTTGAGGTAGTGTCATTGGGGTGAAGACAGTAGCTACTAGGGTGAGATAGTGACATTGGGGTGAAGACAATAGCTACTAGGGTGAGGTAGTGACATTGGGGTGGAGACAATAGCTACTAGGGTGAGATAGTGACATTGGGGTGAAGACAATAGCTACTAGGGTGAGATAATGACATTGGGGTGAAGACAATAGCTACTCGGTTGAGGTAGAGACATTGGGGTGGAGAGAATAGCTACTAGGGTGAGATAGTGACATTGGGGTGAAGACAATAGCTACTAGGGGAAGATAGTTACATATGGGTGAAGACAGTAGCTACTAGGGTGAGATAGGGACATTGGGGTGGAGAGAGTAGCTACTAGGTTGAGGTAGTGACATTGGGGTGAAGACAGTAGCTACTAGGGTGAGATAGTGACATTGGGGTGAAGACAATAGCTACTAGGGTGAGGTAGTGACATTGGGGTGGAGACAATAGCTACTAGGGTGAGATAGTGACATTGGGGTGAAGACAATAGCTACTAGGGTGAGATAGTGACATTGGGGTGAAGACAATAGCTACTCGGTTGAGGTAGAGACATTGGGGTGGAGACAATAGCTACTAGGGTGAGATAGTGACATTGGGGTGAAGACAATAGCTACTAGGGGAAGATAGTTACATATGGGTGAAGACAGTAGCTACTAGGGTGAGATAGGGACATTGGGGTGGAGAGAGTAGCTACTAGGGTGAGATAGTGACATTGGGGTGAAGACAATAGCTACTAGGGTGAGATAGTGACATTGGGGTGAAGACAATAGCTACTAGGGTGAGATAGTGACATTGGGGTGAAGACAGTAGCTACTAGGGTGAGATAGTGACATCGGGGCGAAGACAATAGCTACTAGGGTGAGATAGTGACATTGGGGTGAAGACAATAGCTACTAGGGTGAGATAGTGACATTGGGGTGAAGACAGTAGCTACTAGGGTGAAGACAATAGCTACTAGGGTGAGGTAGTGACATTGGGGTGGAGACAATAGCTACTAGGGTGAGATAGTGACATTGGGGTGAAGACAATAGCTACTAGGGTGAGATAGTGACAGTGGGTTGAAGACAATAGCTACTAGGGTGAGATAGTGACATTGGGGTGAAGACAGTAGCTACTAGGCTGAGATAGTGACATTGGGGTGAAGACAGTAGCTACTAGGGTAAGATAGTTACATATGGGTGAAGACAGTAGCTACTTGGGTGAGATAGGGACATTGTGTGACAACAGTAGCTACTTGGGTGAGATAGTGACATTAGGGTCAATACAGTAGCTACTAGGGTGAGATAGTTACATTGGGGTGAAGACAATAGCTACTAGGGTGGGATAGTGACATTGGGGTGAAGACAATAGCTACTAGGGTGAGATAGTGAACTTAGGGTGAAGACAGTAGCTACTAGGGTGAGATAGTGACATTGGGGTGAAGACAGTAACTACTAGGGTGAGATAGTGACATTGGGGTAAAAACAATAGCTACTAGGGTGAGATAGTGACATTGGGGTGAAGACAGTAGCTACTAAGGTGAGATAGTGACATTGGGTGAAAACAATAGCTACTAGGGTGAGATAGTGACATTGGGTTGACGACAATAGCTACTAGGGTGAGATAGTGACATTGGGTAAAGACAAATGCTACTATGGTGCGATAGTGACATTGGGGTGAAAACAATAGCTACTTGGGTGAGATAGTGACATTGGGATGAAGACAATAGCTACTAGGGTGAGATGGTGACATTGGGGTGAAGACAATAGCTACTAGGGTGAGATGGTGACATTGGGGTGAAGACAATAGCTACTAGGGTGAGATAGTGATATTGGGGTGAAGACAATAGCTACAAGGGTGAGATAGTGACATTGGGGTGAAGTCAATAGCTACTAGGGTGAGATAGAGACATTGGGGTGAAGACAATAGCTACTAGGGTGAGATAGTGACATTGGGGTGAAAACAATAGCTACGAGGGTGCGATAGTGACATTGGGGTGAAGACAATAGCTACTAGGGTGAGATAGTGACATTGGGGTGAAGACAGTAATTACTATTGTGAGATAGTGACATTGGAGTGGAGACAGAAGCTACTAAGGTGAGATAGTGATATTGGGGTGAAGACAATAGCTACTAGGGTGAGGTATGACATTGGGGTGAAGACAGTAGCTACTAGGGTGAGATAGTGACATTGGGGTGAAGACAGAAGCTACTAAGGTGAGATAGTGATATTGGGGTGAAGACAATAGCTACTAGGTTGAGGTAGTGTCATTGGGGTGAAGACAGTAGCTACTAGGGTGAGATAGTGACATTGGGGTGAAGACAATAGCTACTAGGGTGAGGTAGTGACATTGGGGTGGAGACAATAGCTACTAGGGTGAGATAGTGACATTGGGGTGAAGACAATAGCTACTAGGGTGAGATAGTGACATTGGGGTGAAGACAATAGCTACTCGGTTGAGGTAGAGACATTGGGGTGGAGACAATAGCTACTAGGGTGAGATAGTGACATTGGGGTGAAGACAATAGCTACTAGGGGAAGATAGTTACATATGGGTGAAGACAGTAGCTACTAGGGTGAGATAGGGACATTGGGGTGGAGAGAGTAGCTACTAGGTTGAGGTAGTGACATTGGGGTGAAGACAGTAGCTACTAGGGTGAGATAGTGACATTGGGGTGAAGACAATAGCTACTAGGGTGAGGTAGTGACATTGGGGTGGAGACAATAGCTACTAGGGTGAGATAGTGACATTGGGGTGAAGACAATAGCTACTAGGGTGAGATAGTGACATTGGGGTGAAGACAATAGCTACTCGGTTGAGGTAGAGACATTGGGGTGGAGACAATAGCTACTAGGGTGAGATAGTGACATTGGGGTGAAGACAATAGCTACTAGGGGAAGATAGTTACATATGGGTGAAGACAGTAGCTACTAGGGTGAGATAGGGACATTGGGGTGGAGAGAGTAGCTACTAGGGTGAGATAGTGACATTGGGGTGAAGACAATAGCTACTAGGGTGAGATAGTGACATTGGGGTGAAGACAGTAGCTACTAGGGTGAGATAGTGACATTGGGGCGAAGACAATAGCTACTAGGGTGAGGTAGTGACATTGGGGTGGAGACAATAGCTACTAGGGTGAGATAGTGACATTAGGGTGAAGACAATAGCTACTAGGGTGAGATAGTGACATTGGGGTGAAGACAATAGCTACTAGGGTGAGATAGTGACATTGGGGTGAAGACAGTAGCTACTAGGGTGAAGACAATAGCTACTAGGGTGAGGTAGTGACATTGGGGTGGAGACAATAGCTACTAGGGTGAGATAGTGACATTGGGGTGAAGACAATAGCTACTAGGGTGAGATAGTGACAGTGGGTTGAAGACAATAGCTACTAGGGTGAGATAGTGACATTGGGGTGAAGACAGTAGCTACTAGGGTAAGATAGTTTCATATGGGTGAAGACAGTAGCTACTTGGGTGAGATAGGGACATTGTGTGACAACAGTAGCTACTTGGGTGAGATAGTGACATTAGGGTCAATACAGTAGCTACTAGGGTGAGATAGTTACATTGGGGTGAAGACAATAGCTACTAGGGTGGGATAGTGACATTGGGGTGAAGACAATAGCTACTAGGGTGAGATAGTGAACTTAGGGTGAAGACAGTAGCTACTAGGGTGAGATAGTGACATTGGGGTGAAGACAGTAACTACTAGGGTGAGATAGTGACATTGGGGTAAAAACAATAGCTACTAGGGTGAGATAGTGACATTGGGGTGAAGACAGTAGCTACTAAGGTGAGATAGTGACATTGGGGTGAAAACAATAGCTACTAGGGTGAGATAGTGACATTGGGTTGACGACAATAGCTACTAGTGTGAGATAGTGACATTGGGTAAAGACAAATGCTACTATGGTGCGTTAGTGACATTGGGGTGAAAACAATAGCTACTTGGGTGAGATAGTGACATTGGGATGAAGACAATAGCTACTAGGGTGAGATGGTGACATTGGGGTGAAGACAATAGCTACTAGGGTGAGATGGTGACATTGGGGTGAAGACAATAGCTACTAGGGTGAGATAGTGATATTGGGGTGAAGACAATAGCTACAAGGGTGAGATAGTGACATTGGGGTGAAGTCAATAGCTACTAGGGTGAGATAGAGACATTGGGGTGAAGACAATAGCTACTAGGGTGAGATAGTGACATTGGGGTGAAGACAGAAGCTACTAAGGTGAGATAGTGATATTGGGGTGAAGACAATAGCTACTAGGTTGAGGTAGTGTCATTGGGGTGAAGACAGTAGCTACTAGGGTGAAGACAATAGCTACTAGGGTGAGGTAGTGACATTGGGGTGGAGACAATAGCTACTAGGGTGAGATAGTGACATTAGGGTGAAGACAATAGCTACTAGGGTGAGATAGTGACATTGGGGTGAAAACAATAGCTACGAGGGTGCGATAGTGACATTGGGGTGAAGACAATAGCTACTAGGGTGAGATAGTGACATTGGGGTGAAGACAGTAGCTACTAGGGTGAGATAGTGACATTGGAGTGGAGACAGAAGCTACTAAGGTGAGATAGTGATATTGGGGTGAAGACAATAGCTACTAGGGTGAGGTATGACATTGGGGTGAAGACAGTAGCTACTAGGGTGAGATAGTGACATTGGGGTGAAGACAGAAGCTACTAAGGTGAGATAGTGATATTGGGGTGAAGACAATAGCTACTAGGTTGAGGTAGTGTCATTGGGGTGAAGACAGTAGCTACTAGGGTGAGATAGTGACATTGGGGTGAAGACAATAGCTACTAGGGTGAGGTAGTGACATTGGGGTGGAGACAATAGCTACTAGGGTGAGATAGTGACATTGGGGTGAAGACAATAGCTACTAGGGTGAGATAATGACATTGGGGTGAAGACAATAGCTACTCGGTTGAGGTAGAGACATTGGGGTGGAGAGAATAGCTACTAGGGTGAGATAGTGACATTGGGGTGAAGACAATAGCTACTAGGGGAAGATAGTTACATATGGGTGAAGACAGTAGCTACTAGGGTGAGATAGGGACATTGGGGTGGAGAGAGTAGCTACTAGGTTGAGGTAGTGACATTGGGGTGAAGACAGTAGCTACTAGGGTGAGATAGTGACATTGGGGTGAAGACAATAGCTACTAGGGTGAGGTAGTGACATTGGGGTGGAGACAATAGCTACTAGGGTGAGATAGTGACATTGGGGTGAAGACAATAGCTACTAGGGTGAGATAGTGACATTGGGGTGAAGACAATAGCTACTCGGTTGAGGTAGAGACATTGGGGTGGAGACAATAGCTACTAGGGTGAGATAGTGACATTGGGGTGAAGACAATAGCTACTAGGGGAAGATAGTTACATATGGGTGAAGACAGTAGCTACTAGGGTGAGATAGGGACATTGGGGTGGAGAGAGTAGCTACTAGGGTGAGATAGTGACATTGGGGTGAAGACAATAGCTACTAGGGTGAGATAGTGACATTGGGGTGAAGACAATAGCTACTAGGGTGAGATAGTGACATTGGGGTGAAGACAGTAGCTACTAGGGTGAGATAGTGACATCGGGGCGAAGACAATAGCTACTAGGGTGAGGTAGTGACATTGGGGTGGAGACAATAGCTACTAGGGTGAGATAGTGACATTAGGGTGAAGACAATAGCTACTAGGGTGAGATAGTGACATTGGGGTGAAGACAATAGCTACTAGGGTGAGATAGTGACATTGGGGTGAAGACAGTAGCTACTAGGGTGAAGACAATAGCTACTAGGGTGAGGTAGTGACATTGGGGTGGAGACAATAGCTACTAGGGTGAGATAGTGACATTGGGGTGAAGACAATAGCTACTAGGGTGAGATAGTGACAGTGGGTTGAAGACAATAGCTACTAGGGCGAGATAGTGACATTGGGGTGAAGACAGTAGCTACTAGGGTAAGATAGTTTCATATGGGTGAAGACAGTAGCTACTTGGGTGAGATAGGGACATTGTGTGACAACAGTAGCTACTTGGGTGAGATAGTGACATTAGGGTCAATACAGTAGCTACTAGGGTGAGATAGTTACATTGGGGTGAAGACAGTAACTACTAGGGTGGGATAGTGACATTGGGGTGAAGACAATAGCTACTAGGGTGAGATAGTGAACTTAGGGTGAAGACAGTAGCTACTAGGTTGAGATAGTGACATTGGGGTGAAGACAGTAACTACTAGGGTGAGATAGTGACATTGGGGTAAAAACTATAGCTACTAGGGTGAGATAGTGACATTGGGTTGACGACAATAGCTACTAGGGTGAGATAGTGACGTTGGGTGAAGACAAATGCTACTTGGGTGAGATAGTGACATTGAGGTGAAGACAATAGCTACTAGGGTGAGATAGTGACATGAGGGTGAAGACAGAAGCTACTAAGGTGAGATAGTGATATTGGGGTGAAGACAATAGCTACTAGGGTGCGATAGTGACGTTGGGGTGAAGACAATAGCTACTAGGGTGAGATAGTGACATTGGGGTGAAGACAGTAGCTACTAGGGTGAGATAGTGACATTGGGGTGAAGACAATAGCTACTAGGGTGAGATAGTGACATTGGGGTGAAGACAATAGCTACTAGGTTGAGGTAGTGACATTGGGGTGGAGACAATAGCTACTAGGGTAAGATAGTGACATTGGGGTGAAGACAATAGCTACTAGGGTGAGATAGTGACATTGGGGTGAAGACAATAGCTACTAGGGTGAGATAGTGACATTGGGGTGAAGACAGTAGCTACTAGGGTGAGATAGTGACATTGGGGCGAAGACAATAGCTACTAGGGTGAGGTAGTGACACTGGGGTGGAGACAATAGCTACTAGGGTGAGATAGTGACATTAGGGTGAAGACAATAGCTACTAGGGTGAGATAGTGACATTGGGGTGAAGACAATAGCTACTAGGGTGAGATAATGACATTGGGGTGAAGACAGTAGCTACTAGGGTGAAGACAATAGCTACTAGGGTGAGGTAGTGACATTGGGGTGGAGACAATAGCTACTAGGGTGAGATAGTGACATTGGGGTGAAGACAATAGCTACTAGGGTGAGATAGTGACAGTGGGTTGAAGACAATAGCTACTAGGGTGAGATAGTGACATTGGGGTGAAGACAGTAGCTACTAGGCTGAGATAGTGACATTGGGGTGAAGACAGTAGCTACTAGGGTAAGATAGTTACATATGGGTGAAGACAGTAGCTACTTGGGTGAGATAGGGACATTGTGTGACAACAGTAGCTACTTGGGTGAGATAGTGACATTAGGGTCAATACAGTAGCTACTAGGGTGAGATAGTGACATTGGGGTGAAGACAATAGCTACTAGGGTGAGATAGTGAACTTAGGGTGAAGACAGTAGCTACTAGGGTGAGATAGTGACATTGGGGTGAAGACAGTAACTACTAGGGTGAGATAGTGACATTGGGGTAAAAACAATAGCTACTAGGGTGAGATAGTGACATTGGGGTGAAGACAGTAGCTACTAAGGTGAGATAGTGACATTGGGGTGAAAACAATAGCTACTAGGGTGAGATAGTGACATTGGGTTGACGACAATAGCTACTAGGGAGAGATAGTGACGTTGGGTAAAGACAAATGCTACTATGGTGCGATAGTGACATTGGGGTGAAAACAATAGCTACTTGGGTGAGATAGTGACATTGGGATGAAGACAATAGCTACTAGGGTGAGATGGTGACATTGGGGTGAAGACAATAGCTACTAGGGTGAGATGGTGACATTGGGGTGAAGACAATAGCTACTAGGGTGAGATAGTGATATTGGGGTGAAGACAATAGCTACAAGGGTGAGATAGTGACATTGGGGTGAAGTCAATAGCTACTAGGGTGAGATAGAGACATTGGGGTGAAGACAATAGCTACTAGGGTGAGATAGTGACATTGGGGTGAAAACAATAGCTACGAGGGTGCGATAGTGACATTGGGGTGAAGACAATAGCTACTAGGGTGAGATAGTCACATTGGGGTGAAGACAGTAGCTACTAGGGTGAGATAGTGACATTGTAGTGGAGACAGAAGCTACTAAGGTGAGATAGTGACATTGGGGTGAAGACAATAGCTACTAGGGTGAGCTAGTGACATTGGGGTGAAGACAGAAGCTACTAAGGTGAGATAGTGACATTGGGGTGAAGACAATAGCTACTAGGGTGAGATAGTGACATTGGGTTGACGACAATAGCTACTAGGGTGAGATAGTGACATTGGAGTGAAGACAAATGCTACAATGGTGCGATAGTGACATTGGGATGAAGACAGTAGCTACTAGGGTGAGATAGTGACATTGGAGTGGAGACAGAAGCTACTAAGGTGAGATAGTGATATTGGGGTGAAGACAATAGCTACTAGGGTGAGGTATGACATTGGGGTGAAGACAGTAGCTACTAGGGTGAGATAGTGACATTGGGGTGAAGACAGAAGCTACTAAGGTGAGATAGTGATATTGGGGTGAAGACAATAGCTACTAGGTTGAGGTAGTGACATTGGGGTGAAGACAGTAGCTACTAGGGTGAGATAGTGACATTGGGGTGAAGACAATAGCTACTAGGGTGAGGTAGTGACATTGGGGGGGAGACAATAGCTACTAGGGTGAGATAGTGACATTGGGGTGAAGTCAATAGCTACTAGGGTGAGATAGTGACATTGGGGTGAAGACAATAGCTACTCGGTTGAGGTAGAGACATTGGGGTGGAGACAATAGCTACTAGGGTGAGATAGTGACATTGGGGTGAAGACAATAGCTACTAGGGGAAGATAGTTACATATGGGTGAAGACAGTAGCTACTAGGGTGAGATAGGGACATTGGGGTGGAGAGAGTAGCTACTAGGGTGAGATAGTGACATTGGGGTGAAGACAATAGCTACTAGGGTGAGATAGGGACATTAGGGTGAAGACAGAAGCTACTAAGGTGAGATAGTGACATTGGGGTGAAGACAATAGCTACTAGGGTGAGATAGTGACATTGGGGTGAAGACAGTAGCTACTAGGGTGAGAAAGTGACATTGGGGTGAAGACAATAGCTACTAGGGTGAGGTAGTGACATTGGGGTGGAGACAATAGCTACTAGGGTTAGATAGTGACATTGGGGTGAAGACAATAGCTACTAGGGTGAGATAGTGACATTGGGTTGAAGACAATAGCTATTAGGGTGAGATAGTGACATTGGGGTGAAGACAGTAGCTACTAGGCTGAGATAGTGACATTGGGGTGAAGACAGTAGCTACTAGGGTAAGATAGTTACATATGGGTGAAGACAGTAGCTACTTGGGTGAGATAGGGACATTGTGTGACAACAGTAGCTACTTGGGTGAGATAGTTACATTGGGTTGAAGACAGTAGCTACTAGGGTGGGATAGTGACATTGAGGTGAAGACAATAGCTACTAGGGTGAGATAGTGAACTTAGGGTGAAGACAGTAGCTACTAGGGTGAGATAGTGACATTGGGGTGAAAACAATAGCTACTAGGGTGAGATAGTGACATTGGGGTGAAAACAATAGCTACTAGGGTGAGGTAGTGACATTGGGGTGGAGACAATAGCTACTAGGGTGAGATAGTGACATTAGGGTGAAGACAATAGCTACTAGGGTGAGATAGTGACATTGGGGTGAAGATAATAGCTACTAGGGTGAGATAGTGACATTGGGGTGAAGACAGTAGCTACTAGGGCGAAGACAATAGCTACTAGGGTAAGGTAGTGACATTGGGGTGGAGACAATAGCTACTAGGGTCAGATAGTGACATTGGGGTGAAGACAATAGCTACTAGGGTGAGATAGTGACATTGGGTTGAAGACAATAGCTACTAGGGTCAGATAGTGACATTGGGGTGAAGACAGTAGCTACTAGGCTAAGATAGTGACATTGGGGTGAAGACAGTAGCTACTAGGGTAAGATAGTAACATATGGGTGAAGACAGTAGCTACTTGGGTGAGATAGGGACATTGTTTGACAACAGTAGCTACTTGGGTGAGATAGTGACATTAGGGTCAATACAGTAGCTACTAGGGTGAGATAGTTACATTGGGGTGAAGACAGTAACTACTAGGGTGGGATAGTGACATTGGGGTGAAGACAATAGCTACTAGGGTGAGATAGTGAACTTAGGGTGAAGACAGTAGCTACTAGGGTGAGATAGTGACATTGGGGTGAAGACAGTAACTACTAGGGTGAGATAGTGACATTGGGGTAAAAACAATAGCTACTAGGGTGAGATAGTGACATTGGGGTGAAGACAGTAGCTACTAAGGTGAGATAGTCACATTGGGGTGAAAACAATAGCTACTAGGGTGAGATAGTGACATTGGGTTGACGACAATAGCTACTAGGGTGAGATAGTGACGTTGGGGGAAGACAAATGCTACTATGGTGCGATAGTGACATTGGGGTCAAAACAATAGCTACTTGGGTGAGATAGTGACATTGGGATGAAGACAGTAGCTACTAGGGTCAGATAGTGACATTGGAGTGGAGACAGAAGCTACTAAGGTGAGATAGTGACATTGAGGTGAAGACAATAGCTACTAGGGTGAGATAGTGACATTGGGGTGAAGACAGAAGCTACTAAGGTTAGATAGTGATATTGGGGTGAAGACAATAGCTACTAGGGTGCGATAGTGACGTTGGGGTGAAGACAATAGCTACCAGGGTGAGATAGTGACATTGGGGTGAAGACAGTAGCTACTAGGGTGAGATAGTGACATTGGGGTGAAGACAATAGCTACTAGGGTGAGCTAGTGACATTGGGGTGGAGACAATAGCTACTAGGGTGAGATAGTGACATTGGGGTGAAGACAGTAGCTACTAGGGTGAGATAGTGACATTGGGGCGAAGACAATAGCTACTAGGGTGAAGACAATAGCTACTAGGGTGAGGTAGTGACATTAGGGTGAAGACAATAGCTACTAGGGTGAGATAGTGACATTGGGGTAAAGACAATAGCTACTAGGGTGAGATAGTGACATTGGGGTGAAGACAGTAGCTACTAGGGTGAAGACAATAGCTACTAGGGTGAGGTAGTGACATTGGGGTGGAGACAATAGCTACTAGGGTGAGATAGTGACATTGGGGTGAAGACAATAGCTACTAGGGTGAGATAGTGACAGTGGGTTGAAGACAATAGCTACTAGGGTGAGATAGTGACATTGGGGTGAAGACAGTAGCTACTAGGCTGAGATAGTGACATTGGGGTGAAGACAGTAGCTACTAGGGTAAGATAGTTACATATGGGTGAAGACAGTAGCTACTTGGGTGAGATAGGGACATTGTGTGACAACAGTAGCTACTTGGGTGAGATAGTGACATTAGGGTCAATACAGTAGCTACTAGGGTGAGATAGTTACATTGGGGTGAAGACAGTAACTACTAGGGTGAGATAGTGACATTGGGGTAAAAACAATAGCTACTAGGGTGAGATAGTGACATTGGGTTGACGACAATAGCTACTAGGGTGAGATAGTGAACTTAGGGTGAAGACAGTAGCTACTAGGGTGGGATAGTGACATTGGGGTGAAGACAGTAACTACTAGGGTGAGATAGTGACATTGGGGTAAAAACAATAGCTACTAGGGTGAGATAGTGACATTGGGTTGACGACAATAGCTACTAGGGTGAGATAGTGAACTTAGGGTGAAGACAGTAGCTACTAGGGTGAGATAGTGACATTGGGGTGAAGACAGTAACTACTAGGGTGAGATAGTGACATTGGGGTAAAAACAATAGCTACTAGGGTGAGATAGTGACATTGGGTTGACGACAATAGCTACTAGGGTGAGATAGTGACGTTGGGTGAAGACAAATGCTACTAGGGTGAGATAGTGACATTGGGTTGACGACAATAGCTACTAGGGTGAGATAGTGACGTTGGGTAAAGACAAATGCTACTATGGTGCGATAGTGACATTGGGGTGAAAACAATAGCTACTTGGGTTAGATAGTGACATTGGGATGAAGACAATAGCTACTAGGGTGAGATGGTGACATTGGGGTGAAGACAATAGCTACTAGGGTGAGATGGTGACATTGGGGTGAAGACAATAGCTACTAGGGTGACATAGTGATATTGGGGTGAAGACAATAGCTACAAGGGTGAGATAGTGACATTGGGGTGAAGTCAATAGCTACTAGGGTGAGATAGAGACATTGGGGTGAAGACAATAGCTACTAGGGTGAGATAGTGACATTGGGGTGAAAACAATAGCTACGAGGGTGCGATAGTGACATTGGGGTGAAGACAATAGCTACTAGGGTGAGATAGTGACATTGGGGTGAAGACAGTAGCTACTAGGGTGAGTTGTGACATTGTAGTGGAGACTGAAGCTATTAAGGTGAGATAGTGACATTGGGGTGAAGACAATAGCTACTAGGGTGAGCTCGTGACATTGGGGTGAAGACAGAAGCTACTAAGGTGAGATAGTGACATTGGGGTGAAAACAATAGCTACTAGGGTGAGATAGTGACATTGGGTTGACGACAATAGCTACTAGGGTGAGATAGTGACATTGGGATGAAGACAGTAGCTACTAGGGTGAGATAGTGACATTGGAGTGGAGACAGAAGCTACTAAGGTGAGATAGTGATATTGGGGTGAAGACAATAGCTACTAGGGTGAGGTAGTGACATTGGGGTGAAGACAGTAGCTACTAGGGTGAGATAGTGACATTGGGGTGAAGACAGAAGCTACTAAGGTGAGATAGTGATATTGGGATGAAGACAATAGCTACTAGGTTGAGGTAGTGACATTGGGGTGAAGACAGTAGCTACTAGGGTGAGATAGTGACATTGGGGTGAAGACAATAGCTACTAGGGTGAGGTAGTGACATTGGGGTGGAGACAATAGCTACTATGGTGAGATAGTGACATTGGGGTGAAGACAATAGCTACTAGGGTGAGATAGTGACATTGGGGTGAAGACAATAGCTACTAGGTTGAGGTAGTGACATTGGGGTGGAGACAATAGCTACTAGGGTGAGATAGTGACATTGGGGTGACGACAATAGCTACTAGGGTGAGATAGTGACATTGGGGTGAAGACAATAGCTACTCGGTTGAGGTAGAGACATTGGGGTGGAGACAATAGCTACTAGGGTGAGATAGTGACATTGGGGTGAAGACAATAGCTACTAGGGGAAGATAGTTACATATGGGTGAAGACAGTAGCTACTAGGGTGAGATAGGGACATTGGGGTGGAGAGAGTAGCTACTAGGGTGAGATAGTGACATTGGGGTGAAGACAATAGCTACTAGGGTGAGATAGGGACATTAGGGTGAAGACAGAAGCTACTAAGGTGAGATAGTGACATTGGGGTGAAGACAATAGCTACTAGGGTGAGATAGTGACATTGGGGTGAAGACAGTAGCTACTAGGGTGAGAAAGTGACATTGGGGTGAAGACAATAGCTACTAGGGTGAGGTAGTGACATTGGGGTGGAGACAATAGCTACTAGGGTTAGATAGTGACATTGGGGTGAAGACAATAGCTACTAGGGTGAGATAGTGACATTGGGTTGAAGACAATAGCTATTAGGGTGAGATAGTGACATTGGGGTGAAGACAGTAGCTACTAGGCTGAGATAGTGACATTGGGGTGAAGACAGTAGCTACTAGGGTAAGATAGTTACATATGGGTGAAGACAGTAGCTACTTGGGTGAGATAGGGACATTGTGTGACAACAGTAGCTACTTGGGTGAGATAGTTACATTGGGTTGAAGACAGTAGCTACTAGGGTGGGATAGTGACATTGAGGTGAAGACAATAGCTACTAGGGTGAGATAGTGAACTTAGGGTGAAGACAGTAGCTACTAGGGTGAGATAGTGACATTGGGGTGAAAACAATAGCTACTAGGGTGAGATAGTGACATTGGGGTGAAAACAATAGCTACTAGGGTGAGGTAGTGACATTGGGGTGGAGACAATAGCTACTAGGGTGAGATAGTGACATTAGGGTGAAGACAATAGCTACTAGGGTGAGATAGTGACATTGGGGTGAAGATAATAGCTACTAGGGTGAGATAGTGACATTGGGGTGAAGACAGTAGCTACTAGGGCGAAGACAATAGCTACTAGGGTAAGGTAGTGACATTGGGGTGGAGACAATAGCTACTAGGGTCAGATAGTGACATTGGGGTGAAGACAATAGCTACTAGGGTGAGATAGTGACATTGGGTTGAAGACAATAGCTACTAGGGTCAGATAGTGACATTGGGGTGAAGACAGTAGCTACTAGGGTAAGATAGTAACATATGGGTGAAGACAGTAGCTACTTGGGTGAGATAGGGACATTGTTTGACAACAGTAGCTACTTGGGTGAGATAGTGACATTAGGGTCAATACAGTAGCTACTAGGGTGAGATAGTTACATTGGGGTGAAGACAGTAACTACTAGGGTGGGATAGTGACATTGGGGTGAAGACAATAGCTACTAGGGTGAGATAGTGAACTTAGGGTGAAGACAGTAGCTACTAGGGTGAGATAGTGACATTGGGGTGAAGACAGTAACTACTAGGGTGAGATAGTGACATTGGGGTAAAAACAATAGCTACTAGGGTGAGATAGTGACATTGGGGTGAAGACAGTAGCTACTAAGGTGAGATAGTCACATTGGGGTGAAAACAATAGCTACTAGGGTGAGATAGTGACATTGGGTTGACGACAATAGCTACTAGGGTGAGATAGTGACGTTGGGGGAAGACAAATGCTACTATGGTGCGATAGTGACATTGGGGTCAAAACAATAGCTACTTGGGTGAGATAGTGACATTGGGATGAAGACAGTAGCTACTAGGGTCAGATAGTGACATTGGAGTGGAGACAGAAGCTACTAAGGTGAGATAGTGACATTGAGGTGAAGACAATAGCTACTAGGGTGAGATAGTGACATTGGGGTGAAGACAGAAGCTACTAAGGTGAGATAGTGATATTGGGGTGAAGACAATAGCTACTAGGGTGCGATAGTGACGTTGGGGTGAAGACAATAGCTACCAGGGTGAGATAGTGACATTGGGGTGAAGACAGTAGCTACTAGGGTGAGATAGTGACATTGGGGTGAAGACAATAGCTACTAGGGTGAGCTAGTGACATTGGGGTGGAGACAATAGCTACTAGGGTGAGATAGTGACATTGGGGTGAAGACAGTAGCTACTAGGGTGAGATAGTGACATTGGGGCGAAGACAATAGCTACTAGGGTGAAGACAATAGCTACTAGGGTGAGGTAGTGACATTAGGGTGAAGACAATAGCTACTAGGGTGAGATAGTGACATTGGGGTAAAGACAATAGCTACTAGGGTGAGATAGTGACATTGGGGTGAAGACAGTAGCTACTAGGGTGAAGACAATAGCTACTAGGGTGAGGTAGTGACATTGGGGTGGAGACAATAGCTACTAGGGTGAGATAGTGACATTGGGGTGAAGACAATAGCTACTAGGGTGAGATAGTGACAGTGGGTTGAAGACAATAGCTACTAGGGTGAGATAGTGACATTGGGGTGAAGACAGTAGCTACTAGGCTGAGATAGTGACATTGGGGTGAAGACAGTAGCTACTAGGGTAAGATAGTTACATATGGGTGAAGACAGTAGCTACTTGGGTGAGATAGGGACATTGTGTGACAACAGTAGCTACTTGGGTGAGATAGTGACATTAGGGTCAATACAGTAGCTACTAGGGTGAGATAGTTACATTGGGGTGAAGACAGTAACTACTAGGGTGAGATAGTGACATTGGGGTAAAAACAATAGCTACTAGGGTGAGATAGTGACATTGGGTTGACGACAATAGCTACTAGGGTGAGATAGTGAACTTAGGGTGAAGACAGTAGCTACTAGGGTGGGATAGTGACATTGGGGTGAAGACAGTAACTACTAGGGTGAGATAGTGACATTGGGGTAAAAACAATAGCTACTAGGGTGAGATAGTGACATTGGGTTGACGACAATAGCTACTAGGGTGAGATAGTGAACTTAGGGTGAAGACAGTAGCTACTAGGGTGAGATAGTGACATTGGGGTGAAGACAGTAACTACTAGGGTGAGATAGTGACATTGGGGTAAAAACAATAGCTACTAGGGTGAGATAGTGACATTGGGTTGACGACAATAGCTACTAGGGTGAGATAGTGACGTTGGGTGAAGACAAATGCTACTAGGGTGAGATAGTGACATTGGGTTGACGACAATAGCTACTAGGGTGAGATAGTGACGTTGGGTAAAGACAAATGCTACTATGGTGCGATAGTGACATTGGGGTGAAAACAATAGCTACTTGGGTTAGATAGTGACATTGGGATGAAGACAATAGCTACTAGGGTGAGATGGTGACATTGGGGTGAAGACAATAGCTACTAGGGTGAGATGGTGACATTGGGGTGAAGACAATAGCTACTAGGGTGAGATAGTGATATTGGGGTGAAGACAATAGCTACAAGGGTGAGATAGTGACATTGGGGTGAAGTCAATAGCTACTAGGGTGAGATAGAGACATTGGGGTGAAGACAATAGCTACTAGGGTGAGATAGTGACATTGGGGTGAAAACAATAGCTACGAGGGTGCGATAGTGACATTGGGGTGAAGACAATAGCTACTAGGGTGAGATAGTGACATTGGGGTGAAGACAGTAGCTACTAGGGTGAGTTGTGACATTGTAGTGGAGACTGAAGCTATTAAGGTGAGATAGTGACATTGGGGTGAAGACAATAGCTACTAGGGTGAGCTCGTGACATTGGGGTGAAGACAGAAGCTACTAAGGTGAGATAGTGACATTGGGGTGAAAACAATAGCTACTAGGGTGAGATAGTGACATTGGGTTGACGACAATAGCTACTAGGGTGAGATAGTGACATTGGGATGAAGACAGTAGCTACTAGGGTGAGATAGTGACATTGGAGTGGAGACAGAAGCTACTAAGGTGAGATAGTGATATTGGGGTGAAGACAATAGCTACTAGGGTGAGGTAGTGACATTGGGGTGAAGACAGTAGCTACTAGGGTGAGATAGTGACATTGGGGTGAAGACAGAAGCTACTAAGGTGAGATAGTGATATTGGGATGAAGACAATAGCTACTAGGTTGAGGTAGTGACATTGGGGTGAAGACAGTAGCTACTAGGGTGAGATAGTGACATTGGGGTGAAGACAATAGCTACTAGGGTGAGGTAGTGACATTGGGGTGGAGACAATAGCTACTATGGTGAGATAGTGACATTGGGGTGAAGACAATAGCTACTAGGGTGAGATAGTGACATTGGGGTGAAGACAATAGCTACTAGGTTGAGGTAGTGACATTGGGGTGGAGACAATAGCTACTAGGGTGAGATAGTGACATTGGGGTGACGACAATAGCTACTAGGGTGAGGTAGTGACATTGGGGTGGAGACAATAGCTACTAGGGTGAGATAGTGGCATTGGGTTGAAGACAATAGCTACTAGGGTGAGATAGTGACATTGGGGTGAAGACAGTAGCTACTAGGGTGAAGACAATAGCTACTAGGGTGAGGTAGTGACATTGGGGTGGAGACAATAGCTACTAGGGTGAGATAGTGACATTGGGGTGAAGGCAATAGCTACTAGGGTGAGATAGTGACAGTGGGTTGAAGACAATAGCTACTAGGGTGAGATAGTGACATTGGGGTGAAGACAGTAGCTACTAGGCTGAGATAGTGACATTGGGGTGAAGACAGTAGCTACTAGGGTAAGATAGTTACATATGGGTGAAGACAGTAGCTACTTGGGTGAGATAGGGACATTGTGTGACAACAGTAGCTACTTGGGTGAGATAGTGACATTAGGGTCAATACAGTAGCTACTAGGGTGAGATAGTTACATTGGGGTGAAGAGAGTAGCTACTAGGGTGGGATAGTGACATTGGGGTGAAGACAATAGCTACTAGGGTGAGATAGTGAACTTAGGGTGAAGACAGTAGCTACTAGCGTGAGATAGTGACATTGGGGTGAAGACAGCAACTACTAGGGTGAGATAGTGACATTGGGGTAAAAACAATAGCTACTAGGGTGAGATAGTGACATTGGGTTGACGACAATAGCTACTAGGGTGAGATAGTGACGTTGGGTGAAGAAAAATGCTACTATGGTGCGATAGTGACATTGGGGTGAAAACAATAGCTACTTGGGTGAGATAGTGACATTGGGATGAAGACAGTAGCTACTAGGGTCAGATAGTGACATTGGAGTGGAGACAGAAGCTACTAAGGTGAGATAGTGACATTGAGGTGAAGACAATAGCTACTAGGGTGAGATAGTGACATTGGAGTGAAACAGAAGCTACTAAGGTGAGATAGTGATATTGGGGTGAAGACAATAGCTACTAGGGTGCGATAGTGACATTGGGGTGAAGACAATAGCTACTAGGGTGAGGTAGTGACATTGGGGTGGAGACAATAGCTACTAGGGTGAGATAGTGACATTGGGGTGAAGACAATAGCTACTAGGGTGAGATAGTGACATTGGAGTGAAACAGAAGCTACTAAGGTGAGATAGTGATATTGGGGTGAAGACAATAGCTACTAGGGTGCGATAGTGACATTGGGGTGAAGACAATAGCTACTAGGGTGAGATAGTGACATTGGGGTGAAGACAATAGCTACTAGGTTGAGGTAGTGACATTGGGGTAGAGACAATAGCTACTAGGGTGAGATAGTGACATTGGGGTGAAGACAATAGCTACTAGGGTGTGATAGTGACATTGGGGTGAAGACAATAGCTACTAGGGTGAGATAGTGACATTGGGGTGAAGACAGTAGCTACTAGGGTGAGATAGTGACATTGGGGCGAAGACAATAGCTACTAGGGTGAGGTAGTGACATTGGGGTGGAGACAATAGCTACTAGGGTGAGATAGTGACATTAGGGTGAAGACAATAGCTACTAGGGTGAGATAGTGACATTGGGGTGAAGACAATAGCTACTAGGGTGAGATAGTGACATTGGGGTGAAGACAGTAGCTACTAGGGTGAAGACAATAGCAACTAGGGTGAGGTAGTGACATTGGGGTGGAGACAATAGCTACTAGGGTGAGATAGTGACATTGGGGTGAAGACAATAGCTACTAGGGTGTGATAGTGACAGTGGGTTGAAGACAATAGCTACTAGGGTGAGATAGTGACATTGGGGTGAAGACAGTAGCTACTAGGCTGAGATAGTGACATTGGGGTGAAGACAGTAGCTACTAGGGTAAGATAGTTACATATGGGTGAAGACAGTAGCTACTTGGGTGAGATAGGGACATTGTGTGACAACAGTAGCTACTTGGGTGAGATAGTGACATTAGGGTCAATACAGTAGCTACTAGGGTGAGATAGTTACATTGGGGTGAAGACAGTAGCTACTAGGGTGGGATAGTGACATTGGGGTGAAGACAATAGCTACTAGGGTGAGATAGTGAACTTAGGGTGAAGACAGTAGCTACTAGGGTGAGATAGTGACATTGGGGTGAAGACAGTAACTACTAGGGTGAGATAGTGACATTGGGGTAAAAACAATAGCTACTAGGGTGAGATAGTGACATTGGGGTGAAGACAGTAGCTACTAAGGTGAGATAGTGACATTGGGGTGAAAACAATAGCTACTAGGGTGAGATAGTGACATTGGGTTGACGACAATAGCTACTAGGGTGAGATAGTGACGTTGGGTAAAGACAAATGCTACTATGGTGCGATAGTGACATTGGGGTGAAAACAATAGCTACTTGGGTGAGATAGTGACATTGGGATGAAGACAGTAGCTACTAGGGTCAGATAGTGACATTGGAGTGGAGACAGAAGCTACTAAGGTGAGATAGTGACATTGAGGTGAAGACAATAGCTACTAGGGTGAGATAGTGACATTGGAGTGAAACAGAAGCTACTAAGGTGAGATAGTGATATTGGGGTGAAGACAATAGCTACTAGGGTGCGATAGTGACATTGGGGTGAAGACAATAGCTACTAGGGTGAGGTAGTGACATTGGGGTGGAGACAATAGCTACTAGGGTGAGATAGTGACATTGGGGTGAAGACAATAGCTACTAGGGTGAGATAGTGACATTGGAGTGAAACAGAAGCTACTAAGGTGAGATAGTGATATTGGGGTGAAGACAATAGCTACTAGGGTGAGATAGTGAACTTAGGGTGAAGACAGTAGCTACTAGGGTGAGATAGTGACATTGGGGTGAAGACAGTAACTACTAGGGTGAGATAGTGACATTGGGGTAAAAACAATAGCTACTAGGGTGAGATAGTGACATTGGGGTGAAGACAGTAGCTACTAAGGTGAGATAGTGACATTGGGGTGAAAACAATAGCTACTAGGGTGAGATAGTGACATTGGGTTGACGACAATAGCTACTAGGGTGAGATAGTGACGTTGGGTAAAGACAAATGCTACTATGGTGCGATAGTGACGTTGGGGTGAAAACAATAGCTACTTGGGTGAGATAGTGACATTGGGGTGAAGACAGTAGCTACTAGGGTCAGATAGTGACATTGGAGTGGAGACAGAAGCTACTAAGGTGAGATAGTGACATTGAGGTGAAGACAATAGCTACTAGGGTGAGATAGTGACATTGGAGTGAAACAGAAGCTACTAAGGTGAGATAGTGATATTGGGGTGAAGACAATAGCTACTAGGGTGCGATAGTGACATTGGGGTGAAGACAATAGCTACTAGGGTGAGGTAGTGACATTGGGGTGGAGACAATAGCTACTAGGGTGAGATAGTGACATTGGGGTGAAGACAATAGCTACTAGGGTGAGATAGTGACATTGGAGTGAAACAGAAGCTACTAAGGTGAGATAGTGATATTGGGGTGAAGACAATAGCTACTAGGGTGCGATAGTGACATTGGGGTGAAGACAATAGCTACTAGGGTGAGATAGTGACATTGGGGTGAAGACAACAGCTACTAGGTTGAGGTAGTGACATTGGGGTAGAGACAATAGCTACTAGGGTGAGATAGTGACATTGGGGTGAAGACAATAGCTACTAGGGTGAGATAGTGACATTGGGGTGAAGACAATAGCTACTAGGGTGAGATAGTGACATTGGGGTGAAGACAGTAGCTACTAGGGTGAGATAGTGACATTGGGGCGAAGACAATAGCTACTAGGGTGAGGTAGTGACATTGGGGTGGAGACAATAGCTACTAGGGTGAGATAGTGACATTAGGGTGAAGACAATAGCTACTAGGGTGAGATAGTGACATTGGGGTGAAGACAATAGCTACTAGGGTGAGATAGTGACATTGGGGTGAAGACAGTAGCTACTAGGGTGAAGACAATAGCAACTAGGGTGAGGTAGTGACATTGGGGTGGAGACAATAGCTACTAGGGTGAGATAGTGACATTGGGGTGAAGACAATAGCTACTAGGGTGTGATAGTGACAGTGGGTTGAAGACAATAGCTACTAGGGTGAGATAGTGACATTGGGGTGAAGACAGTAGCTACTAGGCTGAGATAGTGACATTGGGGTGAAGACAGTAGCTACTAGGGTAAGATAGTTACATATGGGTGAAGACAGTAGCTACTTGGGTGAGATAGGGACATTGTGTGACAACAGTAGCTACTTGGGTGAGATAGTGACATTAGGGTCAATACAGTAGCTACTAGGGTGAGATAGTTACATTGGGGTGAAGACAGTAGCTACTAGGGTGGGATAGTGACATTGGGGTGAAGACAATAGCTACTAGGGTGAGATAGTGAACTTAGGGTGAAGACAGTAGCTACTAGGGTGAGATAGTGACATTGGGGTGAAGACAGTAACTACTAGGGTGAGATAGTGACATTGGGGTAAAAACAATAGCTACTAGGGTGAGATAGTGACATTGGGGTGAAGACAGTAGCTACTAAGGTGAGATAGTGACATTGGGGTGAAAACAATAGCTACTAGGGTGAGATAGTGACATTGGGTTGACGACAATAGCTACTAGGGTGAGATAGTGACGTTGGGTAAAGACAAATGCTACTATGGTGCGATAGTGACATTGGGGTGAAAACAATAGCTACTTGGGTGAGATAGTGACATTGGGATGAAGACAATAGCTACTAGGGTGAGATGGTGACATTGGGGTGGAGACAATAGCTACTAGGGTGAGATGGTGACATTGGGGTGAAGACAATAGCTACTAGGGTGAGATAGTGATATTGGGGTGAAGACAATAGCTACAAGGGTGAGATAGTGACATTGGGGTGAAGTCAATAGCTACTAGGGTGAGATAGAGACATTGGGGTGAAGACAATAGCTACTAGGGTGAGATAGTGACATTGGGGTGAAAATAGCTACGAGGGTGCGATAGTGACATTGGGGTGAAGACAATAGATACTAGGGTGAGATAGTGACATTGGGGTGAAGACAGTAGCTACTAGGGTGAGATAGTGACATTGTAGTGGAGACAGAAGCTACTAAGGTGAGATAGTGACATTGGGGTGAAGACAATAGCTACTAGGGTGAGCTAGTGACATTGGGGTGAAGACAGAAGCTACTAAGGTGAGATAGTGACATTGGGGTGAAAACAATAGCTACTAGGGTGAGATAGTGACATTGGGTTGACGACAATAGCTACTAGGGTGAGATAGTGACATTGGAGTGAAGACGAATGCTACAATGGTGCGATAGTGACATTAGGGTGAAAACAATAGCTACTAGGGTGAGATAGTGACATTGGGATGAAGACAGTAGCTACTAGGGTGAGATAGTGACATTGGAGTGGAGACAGAAGCTACTAAGGTGAGATAGTGATATTGCGGTGAAGACAATAGCTACTAGGGTGAGGTAGTGACATTGGGGTGAAGACAGTAGCTACTAGGGTGAGATAGTGACATTGGGGTGAAGACAGAAGCTACTAAGGTGAGATAGTGATATTGGGGTGAAGACAATAGCTACTAGGTTGAGGTAGTGACATTGGGGTGAAGACAGTAGCTACTAGGGTGAGGTAGTGACAATGGGGTGGAGACAATAGCTACTAGGGTGAGATAGTGACATTGGGGTGAAGACAATAGCTACTAGGGTGAGATAGTGACATTGGGGTGAAGACAATAGCTACTAGGTTGAAGTAGTGACATTGGGGTGGAGACAATAGCTACTAGGGTGAGATAGTGACATTGGGGTGAAGACAATACCTACTAGGGGAAGATAGTTACATATGGGTGAAGACAGTAGCTACTAGGGTGAGATAGGGACATTGGAGTGGAGACAGAAGCTACTAAGGTGAGATAGTGATATTGGGGGTGAAGACAATAGCTACTAGGGTGAGATAGTGACATTGGGGTGAAGACAGAAGCTACTAAGGTGAGATAGTGATATTGGGGTGAAGACAATAGCTATTAGGGTGCGATAGTGACATTGGGGTAAAGACAGTAGCTACTAGGGTGAGATAGTGACATTGGGGTGGAGAGAGTAGCTACTAGGGTGAGATAGTGACATTGGGGTGAAGATAGTAGCTACTAGGGTGAGATAGGGACATTAGGTTGAGGTAGTGACATTGGGGTGGAGACAATAGCTACTAGGGTGAGATAGTGACATTGGGGTGAAGACAGTAACTACTAGGGTGAGATAGTGACATTGGGGTGAAAACAATAGCTACTTGGGTGAGATAGTGACATTGGGATGAAGACAGTAGCTACTAGGGTCAGATAGTGACATTGGAGTGGAGACAGAAGCTACTAAGGTGAGATAGTGACATTGAGGTGAAGACAATAGCTACTAGGGTGAGATAGTGACATTGGGGTGAAGACAGAAGCTACTAAGGTGAGATAGTGATATTGGGGTGAAGACAATAGCTACTAGGGTGCGATAGTGACATTGGGGTGAAGACAATAGCTACTAGGGTGAGATAGTGACATTGGGGTGAAGACAATAGCTACTAGGGTGAGATAGTGACATTGGGGTGAAGACAGTAGCTACTAGGGTGAGATAGTGACATTGGGGTGAAGACAATAGCTACTAGGGTAAGATAGTGACATTGGGGTGAAGACAGTAGCTACTAGGGTGAGATAGTGACATTGGGGCGAAGACAATAGCTACTAGGGTGAGGTAGTGACATTGGGGTGGAGACAATAGCTACTAGGGTGAGATAGTGACATTAGGGTGAACACAATAGCTACTAGGGTGAGATAGTGACATTGGGGTGAAGACAATAGCTACTAGGGTGAGATAGTGACATTGGGGTGAAGACAGTAGCTACTAGGGTGAAGACAATAGCTACTAGGGTGAGATAGTGACATTGGGGTGAAGACAATAGCTACTAGGGTGAGATAGTGACATTGGGGTGAAGACAATAGCTACTAGGGTGAGATAGTGACATTGGGATGAAGACAGTAGCTACTAGGGTGAGATAGTGACATTGGAGTGGAGACAGAAGCTACTAAGGTGAGATAGTGATATTGGGGTGAAGACAATAGCTACTAGGGTGAGGTAGTGACATTGGGGTGAAGACAGTAGCTACTAGGGTGAGATAGTGACATTGGGGTGAAGACAGAAGCTACTAAGGTGAGATAGTGATATTGGGGTGAAGACAATAGCTACTAGGTTGAGGTAGTGACATTGGGGTGAAGACAGTAGCTACTAGGGTGAGATAGTGACATTGGGGTGAAGACAATAGCTACTAGGGTGAGGTAGTGACATTGGGGTGGAGACAATAGCTACTAGGGTGAGATAGTGACATTGGGGTGAAGACAATAGCTACTAGGGTGAGATAGTGACATTGGGGTGAAGACAATAGCTACTAGGTTGAGGTAGTGACATTGGGGTGGAGACAATAGCTACTAGGGTGAGATAGTGACATTGGGGTGAAGACAATACCTACTAGGGGAAGATAGTTACATATGGGTGAAGACAGTAGCTACTAGGGTGAGATAGGGACATTGGAGTGGAGACAGAAGCTACTAAGGTGAGATAGTGATATTGGGGTGAAGACAATAGCTACTAGGGTGAGATAGTGACATTGGGGTGAAGACAGAAGCTACTAAGGTGAGATAGCGATATTGGGGTGAAGACAATAGCTATTAGGGTGCGATAGTGACATTGGGGTAAAGACAGTAGCTACTAGGGTGAGATAGTGACATTGGGGTGGAGAGAGTAGCTACTAGGGTGAGATAGTGACATTGGGGTGAAGATAGTAGCTACTAGGGTGAGATAGGGACATTAGGTTGAGGTAGTGACATTGGGGTGGAGACAATAGCTACTAGGGTGAGATAGTGACATTGGGATGAAGACAGTAGCTACTAGGGTGAGATAGTGACATTGGAGTGGAGACAGAAGCTACTAAGGTGAGATAGTGATATTGGGGTGAAGACAATAGCTACTAGGGTGAGGTAGTGACATTGGGGTGAAGACAGTAGCTACTAGGGTGAGATAGTGACATTGGGGTGAAGACAGAAGCTACTAAGGTGAGATAGTGATATTGGGATGAAGACAATAGCTACTAGGTTGAGGTAGTGACATTGGGGTGAAGACAGTAGCTACTAGGGTGAGATAGTGACATTGGGGTGAAGACAATAGCTACTAGGGTGAGGTAGTGACATTGGGGTGGAGACAATAGCTACTATGGTGAGATAGTGACATTGGGGTGAAGACAATAGCTACTAGGGTGAGATAGTGACATTGGGGTGAAGACAATAGCTACTAGGTTGAGGTAGTGACATTGGGGTGGAGACAATAGCTACTAGGGTGAGATAGTGACATTGGGGTGACGACAATAGCTACTAGGGTGAGGTAGTGACATTGGGGTGGAGACAATAGCTACTAGGGTGAGATAGTGACATTGGGGTGAAGACAATAGCTACTAGGGTGAGATAGTGGCATTGGGTTGAAGACAATAGCTACTAGGGTGAGATAGTGACATTGGGGTGAAGACAGTAGCTACTAGGGTGAAGACAATAGCTACTAGGGTGAGGTAGTGACATTGGGGTGGAGACAATAGCTACTAGGGTGAGATAGTGACATTGGGGTGAAGACAATAGCTACTAGGGTGAGATAGTGACAGTGGGTTGAAGACAATAGCTACTAGGGTGAGATAGTGACATTGGGGTGAAGACAGTAGCTACTAGGCTGAGATAGTGACATTGGGGTGAAGACAGTAGCTACTAGGGTAAGATAGTTACATATGGGTGAAGACAGTAGCTACTTGGGTGAGATAGGGACATTGTGTGACAACAGTAGCTACTTGGGTGAGATAGTGACATTAGGGTCAATACAGTAGCTACTAGGGTGAGATAGTTACATTGGGGTGAAGAGAGTAGCTACTAGGGTGGGATAGTGACATTGGGGTGAAGACAGTAGCTACTAGGGTGAGATAGTGAACTTAGGGTGAAGACAGTAGCTACTAGCGTGAGATAGTGACATTGGGGTGAAGACAGCAACTACTAGGGTGAGATAGTGACATTGGGGTAAAAACAATAGCTACTAGGGTGAGATAGTGACATTGGGTTGACGACAATAGCTACTAGGGTGAGATAGTGACGTTGGGTGAAGACAAATGCTACTATGGTGCGATAGTGACATTGGGGTGAAAACAATAGCTACTTGGGTGAGATAGTGACATTGGGATGAAGACAGTAGCTACTAGGGTCAGATAGTGACATTGGAGTGGAGACAGAAGCTACTAAGGTGAGATAGTGACATTGAGGTGAAGACAATAGCTACTAGGGTGAGATAGTGACATTGGAGTGAAACAGAAGCTACTAAGGTGAGATAGTGATATTGGGGTGAAGACAATAGCTACTAGGGTGCGATAGTGACATTGGGGTGAAGACAATAGCTACTAGGGTGAGGTAGTGACATTGGGGTGGAGACAATAGCTACTAGGGTGAGATAGTGACATTGGGGTGAAGACAATAGCTACTAGGGTGAGATAGTGACATTGGAGTGAAACAGAAGCTACTAAGGTGAGATAGTGATATTGGGGTGAAGACAATAGCTACTAGGGTGCGATAGTGACATTGGGGTGAAGACAATAGCTACTAGGGTGAGATAGTGACATTGGGGTGAAGACAATAGCTACTAGGTTGAGGTAGTGACATTGGGGTAGAGACAATAGCTACTAGGGTGAGATAGTGACATTGGGGTGAAGACAATAGCTACTAGGGTGAGATAGTGACATTGGGGTGAAGACAATAGCTACTAGGGTGAGATAGTGACATTGGGGTGAAGACAGTAGCTACTAGGGTGAGATAGTGACATTGGGGCGAAGACAATAGCTACTAGGGTGAGGTAGTGACATTGGGGTGGAGACAATAGCTACTAGGGTGAGATAGTGACATTAGGGTGAAGACAATAGCTACTAGGGTGAGATAGTGACATTGGGGTGAAGACAATAGCTACTAGGGTGAGATAGTGACATTGGGGTGAAGACAGTAGCTACTAGGGTGAAGACAATAGCAACTAGGGTGAGGTAGTGACATTGGGGTGGAGACAATAGCTACTAGGGTGAGATAGTGACATTGGGGTGAAGACAATAGCTACTAGGGTGTGATAGTGACAGTGGGTTGAAGACAATAGCTACTAGGGTGAGATAGTGACATTGGGGTGAAGACAGTAGCTACTAGGCTGAGATAGTGACATTGGGGTGAAGACAGTAGCTACTAGGGTAAGATAGTTACATATGGGTGAAGACAGTAGCTACTTGGGTGAGATAGGGACATTGTGTGACAACAGTAGCTACTTGGGTGAGATAGTGACATTAGGGTCAATACAGTAGCTACTAGGGTGAGATAGTTACATTGGGGTGAAGACAGTAGCTACTAGGGTGGGATAGTGACATTGGGGTGAAGACAATAGCTACTAGGGTGAGATAGTGAACTTAGGGTGAAGACAGTAGCTACTAGGGTGAGATAGTGACATTGGGGTGAAGACAGTAACTACTAGGGTGAGATAGTGACATTGGGGTAAAAACAATAGCTACTAGGGTGAGATAGTGACATTGGGGTGAAGACAGTAGCTACTAAGGTGAGATAGTGACATTGGGGTGAAAACAATAGCTACTAGGGTGAGATAGTGACATTGGGTTGACGACAATAGCTACTAGGGTGAGATAGTGACGTTGGGTAAAGACAAATGCTACTATGGTGCGATAGTGACATTGGGGTGAAAACAATAGCTACTTGGGTGAGATAGTGACATTGGGATGAAGACAATAGCTACTAGGGTGAGATGGTGACATTGGGGTGGAGACAATAGCTACTAGGGTGAGATGGTGACATTGGGGTGAAGACAATAGCTACTAGGGTGAGATAGTGATATTGGGGTGAAGACAATAGCTACAAGGGTGAGATAGTGACATTGGGGTGAAGTCAATAGCTACTAGGGTGAGATAGAGACATTGGGGTGAAGACAATAGCTACTAGGGTGAGATAGTGACATTGGGGTGAAAATAGCTACGAGGGTGCGATAGTGACATTGGGGTGAAGACAATAGATACTAGGGTGAGATAGTGACATTGGGGTGAAGACAGTAGCTACTAGGGTGAGATAGTGACATTGTAGTGGAGACAGAAGCTACTAAGGTGAGATAGTGACATTGGGGTGAAGACAATAGCTACTAGGGTGAGCTAGTGACATTGGGGTGAAGACAGAAGCTACTAAGGTGAGATAGTGACATTGGGGTGAAAACAATAGCTACTAGGGTGAGATAGTGACATTGGGTTGACGACAATAGCTACTAGGGTGAGATAGTGACATTGGAGTGAAGACGAATGCTACAATGGTGCGATAGTGACATTAGGGTGAAAACAATAGCTACTAGGGTGAGATAGTGACATTGGGATGAAGACAGTAGCTACTAGGGTGAGATAGTGACATTGGAGTGGAGACAGAAGCTACTAAGGTGAGATAGTGATATTGCGGTGAAGACAATAGCTACTAGGGTGAGGTAGTGACATTGGGGTGAAGACAGTAGCTACTAGGGTGAGATAGTGACATTGGGGTGAAGACAGAAGCTACTAAGGTGAGATAGTGATATTGGGGTGAAGACAATAGCTACTAGGTTGAGGTAGTGACATTGGGGTGAAGACAGTAGCTACTAGGGTGAGGTAGTGACAATGGGGTGGAGACAATAGCTACTAGGGTGAGATAGTGACATTGGGGTGAAGACAATAGCTACTAGGGTGAGATAGTGACATTGGGGTGAAGACAATAGCTACTAGGTTGAGGTAGTGACATTGGGGTGGAGACAATAGCTACTAGGGTGAGATAGTGACATTGGGGTGAAGACAATACCTACTAGGGGAAGATAGTTACATATGGGTGAAGACAGTAGCTACTAGGGTGAGATAGGGACATTGGAGTGGAGACAGAAGCTACTAAGGTGAGATAGTGATATTGGGGGTGAAGACAATAGCTACTAGGGTGAGATAGTGACATTGGGGTGAAGACAGAAGCTACTAAGGTGAGATAGTGATATTGGGGTGAAGACAATAGCTATTAGGGTGCGATAGTGACATTGGGGTAAAGACAGTAGCTACTAGGGTGAGATAGTGACATTGGGGTGGAGAGAGTAGCTACTAGGGTGAGATAGTGACATTGGGGTGAAGATAGTAGCTACTAGGGTGAGATAGGGACATTAGGTTGAGGTAGTGACATTGGGGTGGAGACAATAGCTACTAGGGTGAGATAGTGACATTGGGGTGAAGACAGTAACTACTAGGGTGAGATAGTGACATTGGGGTAAAAACAATAGCTACTAGGGTGAGATAGTGACATTGGGTTGACGACAATAGCTACTAGGGTGAGATAGTGACGTTGGGTGAAGACAAATGCTACTATGGTGCGATAGTGACATTGGGGTGAAAACAATAGCTACTTGGGTGAGATAGTGACATTGGGATGAAGACAGTAGCTACTAGGGTCAGATAGTGACATTGGAGTGGAGACAGAAGCTACTAAGGTGAGATAGTGACATTGAGGTGAAGACAATAGCTACTAGGGTGAGATAGTGACATTGGGGTGAAGACAGAAGCTACTAAGGTGAGATAGTGATATTGGGGTGAAGACAATAGCTACTAGGGTGCGATAGTGACATTGGGGTGAAGACAATAGCTACTAGGGTGAGATAGTGACATTGGGGTGAAGACAATAGCTACTAGGGTGAGATAGTGACATTGGGGTGAAGACAGTAGCTACTAGGGTGAGATAGTGACATTGGGGTGAAGACAATAGCTACTAGGGTAAGATAGTGACATTGGGGTGAAGACAGTAGCTACTAGGGTGAGATAGTGACATTGGGGCGAAGACAATAGCTACTAGGGTGAGGTAGTGACATTGGGGTGGAGACAATAGCTACTAGGGTGAGATAGTGACATTAGGGTGAAGACAATAGCTACTAGGGTGAGATAGTGACATTGGGGTGAAGACAATAGCTACTAGGGTGAGATAGTGACATTGGGGTGAAGACAGTAGCTACTAGGGTGAAGACAATAGCTACTAGGGTGAGATAGTGACATTGGGGTGAAGACAATAGCTACTAGGGTGAGATAGTGACATTGGGGTGAAGACAATAGCTACTAGGGTGAGATAGTGACATTGGGATGAAGACAGTAGCTACTAGGGTGAGATAGTGACATTGGAGTGGAGACAGAAGCTACTAAGGTGAGATAGTGATATTGGGGTGAAGACAATAGCTACTAGGGTGAGGTAGTGACATTGGGGTGAAGACAGTAGCTACTAGGGTGAGATAGTGACATTGGGGTGAAGACAGAAGCTACTAAGGTGAGATAGTGATATTGGGGTGAAGACAATAGCTACTAGGTTGAGGTAGTGACATTGGGGTGAAGACAGTAGCTACTAGGGTGAGATAGTGACATTGGGGTGAAGACAATAGCTACTAGGGTGAGGTAGTGACATTGGGGTGGAGACAATAGCTACTAGGGTGAGATAGTGACATTGGGGTGAAGACAATAGCTACTAGGGTGAGATAGTGACATTGGGGTGAAGACAATAGCTACTAGGTTGAGGTAGTGACATTGGGGTGGAGACAATAGCTACTAGGGTGAGATAGTGACATTGGGGTGAAGACAATACCTACTAGGGGAAGATAGTTACATATGGGTGAAGACAGTAGCTACTAGGGTGAGATAGGGACATTGGAGTGGAGACAGAAGCTACTAAGGTGAGATAGTGATATTGGGGTGAAGACAATAGCTACTAGGGTGAGATAGTGACATTGGGGTGAAGACAGAAGCTACTAAGGTGAGATAGTGATATTGGGGTGAAGACAATAGCTATTAGGGTGCGATAGTGACATTGGGGTAAAGACAGTAGCTACTAGGGTGAGATAGTGACATTGGGGTGGAGAGAGTAGCTACTAGGGTGAGATAGTGACATTGGGGTGAAGATAGTAGCTACTAGGGTGAGATAGGGACATTAGGTTGAGGTAGTGACATTGGGGTGGAGACAATAGCTACTAGGGTGAGATAGTGACATTGGGGTGAAGACAGTAACTACTAGGGTGAGATAGTGACATTGGGGTAAAAACAATAGCTACTAGGGTGAGATAGTGACATTGGGTTGACGACAATAGCTACTAGGGTGAGATAGTGACGTTGGGTGAAGACAAATGCTACTATGGTGCGATAGTGACATTGGGGTGAAAACAATAGCTACTTGGGTGAGATAGTGACATTGGGATGAAGACAGTAGCTACTAGGGTCAGATAGTGACATTGGAGTGGAGACAGAAGCTACTAAGGTGAGATAGTGACATTGAGGTGAAGACAATAGCTACTAGGGTGAGATAGTGACATTGGGGTGAAGACAGAAGCTACTAAGGTGAGATAGTGATATTGGGGTGAAGACAATAGCTACTAGGGTGCGATAGTGACGTTGGGGTGAAGACAATAGCTACTAGGGTGAGATAGTGACATTGGGGTGAAGACAGTAGCTACTAGGGTGAGATAGTGACATTGGGGTGAAGACAATAGCTACTAGGGTGAGGTAGTGACATTGGGGAGGAGACAATAGCTAGTAGGGTGAGATAGTGACATTGGGGTGAAGACAATAGCTACTAGGGTGAGATAGTGACATTGGGGTGAAGACAATAGCTACTAGGTTGAGGTAGTGACATTGGGGTGGAGACAATAGCTACTAGGGTGAGATAGTGACATTGGGGTGAAGACAATATCTACTAGGGTGAGATAGTGACATTGGGGCGAAGACAATAGCTACGAGGGTGAGGTAGTGACATTGGGGTGGAGACAATAGCTACTAGGGTGAGATAGTGACATTAGGGTGAAGACAATAGCTACTAGGGTGAGATAGTGACATTGGGGTGAAGACAATAGCTACTAGGGTGAGATAGTGACATTGGGGTGAAGACAGTAGCTACTAGGGTGAAGACAATAGCTACTAGGGTGAGATAGTGACATTGGGGTGGAGACAATAGCTACTAGGGTGAGATAGTGACATTAGGGTGAAAACAATAGCTACTAGGGTGAGATAGTGACATTGGGGTGAAGACAGTAGCTACTAGGGTGAGATAGTGACATTGGGGTGAAGACAATAGCTACTAGGGTAAGATAGTTACATATGGGTGAAGACAGTAGCTACTTGGGTGAGATAGGGACATTGTGTGACAACAGTAGCTACTTGGGTGAGATAGTGACATTAGGGTCAATACAGTAGCTACTAGGGTGAGATAGTTACATTGGGGTGAAGACAGTAGCTACTAGGGTGGGATAGTGACATTGGGGTGAAGACAATAGCTACTAGGGTGAGATAGTGAACTTAGGGTGAAGACAGTAGCTACTAGGGTGAGATAGTGACATTGGGGTGAAGACAGTAACTACTAGGGTGAGATAGTGAAATTGGGGTGAAAACAATAGCTACTTGGGTGAGATAGTGACATTGGGATGAAGACAATAGCTACTAGCGTGAGATGGTGACATTGGGGTGATGAAAATAGCTACTAGGGTGAGATGGTGACATTGGGGTGAAGACAATAGCTACTAGGGTGAGATAGTGATATTGGGGTGAAGACAATAGCTACAAGGGTGAGATAGTGACATTGGGGTGAAGTCAATAGCTACTAGGGTGAGATAGAGACATTGGGGTGAAGACAATAGCTACTAGGGTGAGATAGTGACATTGGGGTGAAAACAATAGCTAAGAGGGTGCGATAGTGACATTGGGGTGAAAACAATAGCTACGAGGGTGCGATAGTGACATTGGGGTGAAGACAATAGCTACTAGGGTGAGATAGTGACATTGGGGTGAAGACAGTAGCTACTAGGGTGAGATAGTGACATTGTAGTGGAGACAGAAGCTACTAAGGTGAGATAGTGACATTGGGGTGAAGACAATAGCTACTAGGGTGAGCTAGTGACATTGGGTGAAGACAGAAGCTACTAAGGTGAGATAGTGACATTGGGGTGAAAACAATAGCTACTAGTGTGAGATAGTGACATTGGGTTGAAGACAATAGCTACTAGGGTGAGATAGTGACATTGGAGTGAAGACAAATGCTACAATGGTGCGATAGTGACATTGGGGTGAAAACAATAGCTACTAGGGTGAGATAGTGACATTGGGATGAAGACAGTAGCTATTAGGGTGAGATAGTGACATTGGAGTGGAGACAGAAGCTACTAAGGTGAGATAGTGACATTGGGGTGAAGACAGTAGCTACTAGGGTGAGCTAGTGACATTGGGGTGAAAACAATAGCTACTAGTGTGAGATAGTGACATTGGGTTGAAGACAATAGCTACTAGGGTGAGATAGTGACATTGGAGTGAAGACAAATGCTACAATGGTGCGATAGTGACATTGGGGTGAAAACAATAGCTACTAGGGTGAGATAGTGACATTGGGGTGAAGACAATAGCTACTAGGGTGAGATAGTGACATTGGGGTGAAGACAATAGCTACTAGGTTGAGGTAGTGACATTGGGGTGGAGACAATAGCTACTAGGGTGAGATAGTGACATTGGGGTGAAGACAATACCTACAAGGGGAAGATAGTTACATATGGGTGAAGACAGTAGCTACTAGGGTGAGATAGGGACATTGGGGTGGAGAGAGTAGCTACTAGGGTGAGATAGTGACATTGGGGTGAAAACAGTAGCTACTAGGGTGAGATAGTGACATTGGGGTGAAGACAATAGCTACTAGGGTGAGATAGTGACATTGAGGTGAAGACAATAGCTACTAGGGTGAGATAGTGAACTTAGGGTGAAGACAGTAGCTACTAGGGTGAGATAGTGACATTGTGTGACAACAGTAGCTACTTGGGTGAGATAGTAACATTAGGGTCAATACAGTAGCTACTAGGGTGAGATAGTTACATTGGGGTGAAGACAGTAGCTACTAGGGTGAGATAGTGACATTGGGGTGAAGACAGTAGCTACTAGGGTGAGATAGTTACATTGGGGTGAAGACAATAGCTACTAGGGTGGGATAGTGACATTGAGGTGAAGACAATAGCTACTAGGGTGAGATAGTGACATTGGGTGAAGACAGTAGCTACTAGGGTGAGATAGTGACATTGGGGTGAATACAATAGCTACTAGGGTGAGGTAGTGAACTTAGGGTGAAGACAGTAGCTACTAGGGTGAGATAGTGACATTGGGGTGAAGACAGTAACTACTAGGGTGAGATAGTGAACTTAGGGTGAAGACAGTAGCTACTAGGGTGAGATAGTGACATTGGGGTGAAGACAGTAACTACTAGAGTGAGATAGTGACATTGGGGTAAAAACAATAGCTACTAGGGTGAGATAGTGACATTGGGTTGACGACAATAGCTACTAGGGTGAGATAGTGACGTTGGGTGAAGACAAATGCTACTATGGTGCGATAGTGACATTGGGGTGAAAACAGTAGCTACTTGGGTGAGATAGTGACGTTGGGATGAAGACAGTAGCTACTAGGGTCAGATAGTGACATTGGAGTGGAGACAGAAGCTACTAAGGTGAGATAGTGACATTGAGGTGAAGACAATAGCTACTAGGGTGAGATAGTGACATTGGGGTGAAGACAGAAGCTACTAAGGTGAGATAGTGATATTGGGGTGAAGACAATAGCTACTAGGGTGCGATAGTGACGTTGGGGTGAAGACAATAGCTACTAGGGTGAGATAGTGACATTGGGGTGAAGACAGTAGCTACTAGGGTGAGATAGTGACATTGGGGTGAAGACAATAGCTACTAGGGTGAGGTAGTGACATTGGGGTGGAGACAATAGCTACTAGGGTGAGATAGTGACATTGGGGTGAAGACAATAGCTACTAGGGTGAGATAGTGACATTGGGGTGAAGACAATAGCTACTAGGTTGAGGTAGTGACATTGGGGTGTAGACAATAGCTACTAGGGTGAGATAGTGACATTGGGGTGAAGACAATAGCTACTAGGGTGAGATAGTGACATTGGGGTGAAGACAATAGCTACTAGGGTGAGATAGTGACATTGGGGCGAAGACAATAGCTACTAGGGTGAGGTAGTGACATTGGGGTGGAGACAATAGCTACTAGGGTGAGATAGTGACATTAGGGTGAAGACAATAGCTACTAGGGTGAGATAGTGACATTGGGGTGAAGACAATAGCTACTAGGGTGAGATAGTGACATTCGGGTGAAGACAGTAGCTACTAGGGTGAAGACAATAGCTACTAGGGTGAGGTAGTGACATTGGGGTGGAGACAATAGCTACTAGGGTGAAGACAGTAGCTACTAGGGTGAAGACAATAGCTACTAGGGTGAGGTAGTGACATTGGGGTGGAGACAATAGCTACTAGGGTGAGATATTGACATTGGGGTGAGGACAATAGCTACTAGGGTGAGATAGTAACAGTGGGTTGAAGACAATAGCTACTAGGGTGAGATAGTGACATTGGGGTGAAGACTGAAGCTACTAGGCTGAGATAGTGACATTGGGGTGAAGACAGTAACTACTAGGGTGAGATAGTGACATTGGGGTAAAAACAATAGCTACTAGGGTGAGATAGTGACATTGGGGTGAAGACAGTAGCTACTAAGGTGAGATAGTGACATTGGGGTGAAAACAATAGCTACTAGGGTGAGATAGTGACATTGGGTTGACGACAATAGCTACTAGGGTGAGATAGTGACGTTGGGTAAAGACAAATGCTACTATGGTGCGATAGTGACATTGAGGTGAAAACAATAGCTACTTGGGTGAGATAGTGACATTGGGATGAAGACAATAGCTACTAGGGTGAGATGGTGACATTGGGGTGAAGACAATAGCTACTAGGGTGAGATGGTGACATTGGGGTGAAGACAATAGCTACTAGGGTGAGATAGTAATATTGGGGTGAAGACAGTAGCTACTAGGGTGAGATAGTGACATTGTAGTGGAGACAGAAGCTACTAAGGTGAGATAGTGACATTGGGGTGAAGACAATAGCTACTAGGGTGAGCTAGTGACATTGGGTGAAGACAGAAGCTACTAAGGTGAGATAGTGACATTGGGGTGAAAACAATAGCTACTAGTGTGAGATAGTGACATTGGGTTGAAGACAATAGCTACTAGGGTGAGATAGTGACATTGGAGTGAAGACAAATGCTACAATGGTGCGATAGTGACATTGGGGTGAAAACAATAGCTACTAGGGTGAGATAGTGACATTGGGATGAAGACAGTAGCTATTAGGGTGAGATAGTGACATTGGAGTGGAGACAGAAGCTACTAAGGTGAGATAGTGACATTGGGGTGAAGACAGTAGCTACTAGGGTGAGCTAGTGACATTGGGGTGAAAACAATAGCTACTAGTGTGAGATAGTGACATTGGGTTGAAGACAATAGCTACTAGGGTGAGATAGTGACATTGGAGTGAAGACAAATGCTACAATGGTGCGATAGTGACATTGGGGTGAAAACAATAGCTACTAGGGTGAGATAGTGACATTGGGGTGAAGACAATAGCTACTAGGGTGAGATAGTGACATTGGGGTGAAGACAATAGCTACTAGGTTGAGGTAGTGACATTGGGGTGGAGACAATAGCTACTAGGGTGAGATAGTGACATTGGGGTGAAGACAATACCTACAAGGGGAAGATAGTTACATATGGGTGAAGACAGTAGCTACTAGGGTGAGATAGGGACATTGGGGTGGAGAGAGTAGCTACTAGGGTGAGATAGTGACATTGGGGTGAAAACAGTAGCTACTAGGGTGAGATAGTGACATTGGGGTGAAGACAATAGCTACTAGGGTGAGATAGTGACATTGAGGTGAAGACAATAGCTACTAGGGTGAGATAGTGAACTTAGGGTGAAGACAGTAGCTACTAGGGTGAGATAGTGACATTGTGTGACAACAGTAGCTACTTGGGTGAGATAGTAACATTAGGGTCAATACAGTAGCTACTAGGGTGAGATAGTTACATTGGGGTGAAGACAGTAGCTACTAGGGTGAGATAGTGACATTGGGGTGAAGACAGTAGCTACTAGGGTGAGATAGTTACATTGGGGTGAAGACAATAGCTACTAGGGTGGGATAGTGACATTGAGGTGAAGACAATAGCTACTAGGGTGAGATAGTGACATTGGGTGAAGACAGTAGCTACTAGGGTGAGATAGTGACATTGGGGTGAATACAATAGCTACTAGGGTGAGGTAGTGAACTTAGGGTGAAGACAGTAGCTACTAGGGTGAGATAGTGACATTGGGGTGAAGACAGTAACTACTAGGGTGAGATAGTGAACTTAGGGTGAAGACAGTAGCTACTAGGGTGAGATAGTGACATTGGGGTGAAGACAGTAACTACTAGAGTGAGATAGTGACATTGGGGTAAAAACAATAGCTACTAGGGTGAGATAGTGACATTGGGTTGACGACAATAGCTACTAGGGTGAGATAGTGACGTTGGGTGAAGACAAATGCTACTATGGTGCGATAGTGACATTGGGGTGAAAACAGTAGCTACTTGGGTGAGATAGTGACGTTGGGATGAAGACAGTAGCTACTAGGGTCAGATAGTGACATTGGAGTGGAGACAGAAGCTACTAAGGTGAGATAGTGACATTGAGGTGAAGACAATAGCTACTAGGGTGAGATAGTGACATTGGGGTGAAGACAGAAGCTACTAAGGTGAGATAGTGATATTGGGGTGAAGACAATAGCTACTAGGGTGCGATAGTGACGTTGGGGTGAAGACAATAGCTACTAGGGTGAGATAGTGACATTGGGGTGAAGACAGTAGCTACTAGGGTGAGATAGTGACATTGGGGTGAAGACAATAGCTACTAGGGTGAGGTAGTGACATTGGGGTGGAGACAATAGCTACTAGGGTGAGATAGTGACATTGGGGTGAAGACAATAGCTACTAGGGTGAGATAGTGACATTGGGGTGAAGACAATAGCTACTAGGTTGAGGTAGTGACATTGGGGTGTAGACAATAGCTACTAGGGTGAGATAGTGACATTGGGGTGAAGACAATAGCTACTAGGGTGAGATAGTGACATTGGGGTGAAGACAATAGCTACTAGGGTGAGATAGTGACATTGGGGCGAAGACAATAGCTACTAGGGTGAGGTAGTGACATTGGGGTGGAGACAATAGCTACTAGGGTGAGATAGTGACATTAGGGTGAAGACAATAGCTACTAGGGTGAGATAGTGACATTGGGGTGAAGACAATAGCTACTAGGGTGAGATAGTGACATTCGGGTGAAGACAGTAGCTACTAGGGTGAAGACAATAGCTACTAGGGTGAGGTAGTGACATTGGGGTGGAGACAATAGCTACTAGGGTGAAGACAGTAGCTACTAGGGTGAAGACAATAGCTACTAGGGTGAGGTAGTGACATTGGGGTGGAGACAATAGCTACTAGGGTGAGATATTGACATTGGGGTGAGGACAATAGCTACTAGGGTGAGATAGTAACAGTGGGTTGAAGACAATAGCTACTAGGGTGAGATAGTGACATTGGGGTGAAGACTGAAGCTACTAGGCTGAGATAGTGACATTGGGGTGAAGACAGTAACTACTAGGGTGAGATAGTGACATTGGGGTAAAAACAATAGCTACTAGGGTGAGATAGTGACATTGGGGTGAAGACAGTAGCTACTAAGGTGAGATAGTGACATTGGGGTGAAAACAATAGCTACTAGGGTGAGATAGTGACATTGGGTTGACGACAATAGCTACTAGGGTGAGATAGTGACGTTGGGTAAAGACAAATGCTACTATGGTGCGATAGTGACATTGAGGTGAAAACAATAGCTACTTGGGTGAGATAGTGACATTGGGATGAAGACAATAGCTACTAGGGTGAGATGGTGACATTGGGGTGAAGACAATAGCTACTAGGGTGAGATGGTGACATTGGGGTGAAGACAATAGCTACTAGGGTGAGATAGTAATATTGGGGTGAAGACAATAGCTACAAGGGTGAGATAGTGACATTGGGGTGAAGTCAATAGCTACTAGGGTGAGATAGAGACATTGGGGTGAAGACAATAGCTACTAGGGTGAGATAGTGACATTGGGGTGAAAACAATAGCTACGAGGGTGCGATAGTGACATTGGGGTGAAGACAATAGCTACTAGGGTGAGCTAGTGACATTGGGGTGAAGACAGTAGCTACTAGGGTGAGATAGTGACATTGTAGTGGAGACAGAAGCTACTAAGGTGAGATAGTGACATTGGGGTGAAGACAATAGCTACTAGGGTGAGCTAGTGACATTGGGGTGAAGACAGAAGCTACTAAGGTGAGATAGTGACATTGGGGTGAAAACAGTAGCTACTAGGGTGAGATAGTGACATTGGAGTGAAGACAAATGCTACAATGGTGCGATAGTGACATTGGGGTGAAAACAATAGCTACTAGGGTGAGATAGTGACATTGGGATGAAGACAGTAGCTACTAGGGTGAGATAGTGACATTGGAGTGGAGACAGAAGCTACTAAGGTGAGATAGTGATATTGGGGTGAAGACAATAGCTACTAGGGTGAGGTAGTGACATTGGGGTGAAGACAGTAGCTACTAGGGTGAGATAGTGACATTGGGGTGAAGACAGAAGCTACTAAGGTGAGATAGTGATATTGGGGTGAAGACAATAGCTACTAGGTTGAGGTAGTGACATTGGGGTGAAGACAGTAGCTACTAGGGTGAGATAGTGACATTGGGGTGAAGACAATAGCTACTAGGGTGAGGTAGTGACATTGGGGTGGAGACAATAGCTACTAGGGTGAGATAGTGACATTGGGGTGAAGACAATAGCTACTAGGGTGAGATAGTGACATTGGGGTGAAGACAATAGCTACTAGGTTGAGGTAGTGACATTGGGGTGGAGACAATAGCTACTAGGGTGAGATAGTGACATTGGGATGAAGACAATACCTACTAGGGGAAGATAGTTACATATGGGTGAAGACAGTAGCTACTAGGGTGAGATAGGGACATTGGAGTGGAGACGGAAGCTACTAAGGTGAGATAGTGATATTGGGGTGAAGACAATAGCTACTAGGGTGAGATAGTGACATTGGGGTGAAGACAGAAGCTACTAAGGTGAGATAGTGATATTGGGGTGAAGACAATAGCTATTAGGGTGCGATAGTGACATTGGGGTAAAGACAGTAGCTACTAGGGTGAGATAGTGACATTGGGGTGGAGAGAGTAGCTACTAGGGTGAGATAGTGACATTGGGGTGAAGATAGTAGCTACTAGGGTGAGATAGGGACATTAGGTTGAGGTAGTGACATTGGGGTGGAGACAATAGCTACTAGGGTGAGATAGTGACATTGGGGTGAAGACAGTAACTACTAGGGTGAGATAGTGACATTGGGGTAAAAACAATAGCTACTAGGGTGAGATAGTGACATTGGGTTGACGACAATAGCTACTAGGGTGAGATAGTGACGTTGGGTGAAGACAAATGCCACTATGGTGCGATAGTGACATTGGGGTGAAAACAATAGCTACTTGGGTGAGATAATGACATTGGGATGAAGACAGTAGCTACTAGGGTCAGATAGTGACATTGGAGTGGAGACAGAAGCTACTAAGATGAGATAGTGATATTGGGGTGAAGACAATAGCTACTAGGGTGCGATAGTGACGTTGGGGTGAAGACAATAGCTACTAGGGTGAGATAGTGACATTGGGGTGAAGACAGTAGCTACTAGGGTGAGATAGTGACATTGGGGTGAAGACAATAGCTACTAGGGTGAGATAGTGACATTGGGGTGAAGACAATAGCTACTAGGGTGAGATAGTGACATTGGGGTGAAGACAATAGCTACTAGGGTGAGATAGTGACATTGGGGTGAAGACAATAGCTACTAGGGTGAGATAGTGACATTGGGGTGAAGACAATAGCTACTAGGTTGAGGTAGTGACATTGGGGTGGAGACAATAGCTACTAGGGTGAGATAGTGACATTGGGGTGAAGACAATAGCTACTAGGGTGAGATAGTGACATTGGGGTGAATACAATAGCTACTAGGGTGAGGTAGTGAACTTAGGGTGAAGACAGTAGCTACTAGGGTGAGATAGTGACATTGGGGTGAAGACAGTAACTACTAGGGTGAGATAGTGAACTTAGGGTGAAGACAGTAGCTACTAGGGTGAGATAGTGACATTGGGGTGAAGACAGTAACTACTAGAGTGAGATAGTGACATTGGGGTAAAAACAATAGCTACTAGGGTGAGGTAGTGACATTGGGTTGACGACAATAGCTACTAGGGTGAGATAGTGACGTTGGGTGAAGACAAATGCTACTATGGTGCGATAGTGACATTGGGGTGAAAACAATAGCTACTTGGGTGAGATAGTGACGTTGGGATGAAGACAGTAGCTACTAGGGTCAGATAGTGACATTGGAGTGGAGACAGAAGCTACTAAGGTGAGATAGTGACATTGAGGTGAAGACAATAGCTACTAGGGTGAGATAGTGACATTGGGGTGAAGACAGAAGCTACTAAGGTGAGATAGTGATATTGGGGTGAAGACAATAGCTACTAGGGTGCGATAGTGACGTTGGGGTGAAGACAATAGCTACTAGGGTGAGATAGTGACATTGGGGTGAAGACAGTAGCTACTAGGGTGAGATAGTGACATTGGGGTGAAGACAATAGCTACTAGGGTGAGGTAGTGACATTGGGGTGGAGACAATAGCTAGTAGGGTGAGATAGTGACATTGGGGTGAAGACAATAGCTACTAGGGTGAGATAGTGACATTGGGGTGAAGACAATAGCTACTAGGTTGAGGTAGTGACATTGGGGTGGAGACAATAGCTACTAGGGTGAGATAGTGACATTGGGGTGAAGACAATAGCTACTAGGGTGAGATAGTGACATTGGGGTGAATACAATAGCTACTAGGGTGAGGTAGTGAACTTAGGGTGAAGACAGTAGCTACTAGGGTGAGATAGTGACATTGGGGTGAAGACAGTAACTACTAGGGTGAGATAGTGAACTTAGGGTGAAGACAGTAGCTACTAGGGTGAGATAGTGACATTGGGGTGAAGACAGTAACTACTACAGTGAGATAGTGACATTGGGGTAAAAACAATAGCTACTAGGGTGAGATAGTGACATTGGGTTGACGACAATAGCTACTAGGGTGAGATAGTGACGTTGGGTGAAGACAAATGCTACTATGGTGCGATAGTGACATTGGGGTGAAAACAATAGCTACTTGGGTGAGATAGTGACGTTGGGATGAAGACAGTAGCTACTAGGGTCAGATAGTGACATTGGAGTGGAGACAGAAGCTACTAAGGTGAGATAGTGACATTGAGGTGAAGACAATAGCTACTAGGGTGAGATAGTGACATTGGGGTGAAGACAGAAGCTACTAAGGTGAGATAGTGATATTGGGGTGAAGACAATAGCTACTAGGGTGCGATAGTGACGTTGGGGTGAAGACAATAGCTACTAGGGTGAGATAGTGACATTGGGGTGAAGACAGTAGCTACTAGGGTGAGATAGTGACATTGGGGTGAAGACAATAGCTACTAGGGTGAGGTAGTGACATTGGGGTGGAGACAATAGCTACTAGGGTGAGATAGTGACATTGGGGTGAAGACAATAGCTACTAGGGTGAGATAGTGACATTGGGGTGAAGACAATAGCTACTAGGTTGAGGTAGTGACATTGGGGTGTAGACAATAGCTACTAGGGTGAGATAGTGACATTGGGGTGAAGACAATAGCTACTAGGGTGAGATAGTGACATTGGGGTGAAGACAATAGCTACTAGGGTGAGATAGTGACATTGGGGCGAAGACAATAGCTACTAGGGTGAGGTAGTGACATTGGGGTGGAGACAATAGCTACTAGGGTGAGATAGTGACATTAGGGTGAAGACAATAGCTACTAGGGTGAGATAGTGACATTGGGGTGAAGACAATAGCTACTAGGGTGAGATAGTGACATTGGGGTGAAGACAATAGCTACTAGGGTGAGGTAGTGACATTGGGGTGGAGACAATAGCTACTAGGGTGAGATAGTGACATTGGGGTGAAGACAGTAGCTACTAGGGTGAAGACAATAGCTACTAGGGTGAGGTAGTGACATTGGGGTGGAGACAATAGCTACTAGGGTGAGATAGTGACATTGGGGTGAGGACAATAGCTACTAGGGTGAGATAGTGACAGTGGGTTGAAGACAATAGCTACTAGGGTGAGATAGTGACATTGGGGTGAAGACAGTGGCTACTAGGCTGAGATAGTGACATTGGGGTGAAGACAGTAACTACTAGGGTGAGATAGTGACATTGGGGTAAAAACAATAGCTACTAGGGTGAGATAGTGACATTGGGGTGAAGACAGTAGCTACTAAGGTGAGATAGTGACATTGGGGTGAAAACAATAGCTACTAGGGTGAGATAGTGACATTGGGTTGACGACAATAGCTACTAGGGTGAGATAGTGACGTTGGGTAAAGACAAATGCTACTATGGTGCGATAGTGACATTGAGGTGAAAACAATAGCTACTTGGGTGAGATAGTGACATTGGGATGAAGACAATAGCTACTAGGGTGAGATGGTGACATTGGGGTGAAGACAATAGCTACTAGGGTGAGATGGTGACATTGGGGTGAAGACAATAGCTACTAGGGTGAGATAGTGACATTGGGGTGAAAACAATAGCTACGAGGGTGCGATAGTGACATTGGGGTGAAGACAATAGATACTAGGGTGAGATAGTGACATTGGGGTGAAGACAGTAGCTACTAGGGTGAGATAGTGACATTGTACTGGAGACAGAAGCTACTAAGGTGAGATAGTGACATTGGGGTGAAGACAATAGCTACTAGGGTGAGCTAGTGACATTGGGGTGAAGACAGAAGCTACTAAGGTGAGATAGTGACATTGGGGTGAAAACAGTAGCTACTAGGGTGAGATAGTGACATTGGGTTGACGACAATAGCTACTAGGGTGAGATAGTGACATTGGAGTGAAGACAAATGCTACAATGGTGCGATAGTGACATTGGGGTGAAAACAATAGCTACTAGGGTGAGATAGTGACATTGGGATGAAGACAGTAGCTACTAGGGTGAGATAGTGACATTGGAGTGGAGACAGAAGCTACTAAGGTGAGATAGTGATATTGGGGTGAAGACAATAGCTACTAGGGTGAGGTAGTGACATTGGGGTGAAGACAGTAGCTACTAGGGTGAGATAGTGACATTGGGGTGAAGACAGAAGCTACTAAGGTGAGATAGTGATATTGGGGTGAAGACAATAGCTACTAGGTTGAGGTAGTGACATTGGGGTGAAGACAGTAGCTACTAGGGTGAGATAGTGACATTGGGGTGAAGACAATAGCTACTAGGGTGAGGTAGTGACATTGGGGTGGAGACAATAGCTACTAGGGTGAGATAGTGACATTGGGGTGAAGACAATAGCTACTAGGGTGAGATAGTGACATTGGGGTGAAGACAATAGCTACTAGGTTGAGGTAGTGACATTGGGGTGGAGACAATAGCTACTAGGGTGCGATAGTGACATTGGGGTGAAAACAATAGCTACTTGGGTGAGATAGTGACGTTGGGATGAAGACAGTAGCTACTAGGGTCAGATAGTGACATTGAAGTGGAGACAGAAGGTACTAAGGTGAGATAGTGACATTGAGGTGAAGACAATAGCTACTAGGGTGAGATAGTGACATTGGGGTGAAGACAATAGCTACTAGGGTGCGATAGTGACGTTGGGGTGAAGACAATAGCTACTAGGGTGAGATAGTGACATTGGGGTGAAGACAGTAGCTACTAGGGTGAGATAGTGACATTGGGGTGAAGACAATAGCTACTAGGGTGAGGTAGTGACATTGGGGTGGAGACAATAGCTAGTAGGGTGAGATAGTGACATTGGGGTGAAGACAATAGCTACTAGGGTGAGATAGTGACATTGGGGTGAAAACAATAGCTACTAGGTTGAGGTAGTGACATTGGGGTGGAGACAATAGCTACTAGGTTGAGGTAGTGACATTGGGGTGTAGACAATAGCTACTAGGGTGAGATAGTGACATTGGGGTGAAGACAATAGCTACTAGGGTGAGATAGTGACATTGGGGCGAAGACAATAGCTACTAGGGTGAGGTAGTGACATTGGGGTGGAGACAATAGCTACTAGGGTGAGATAGTGACATTAGGGTGAAGACAATAGCTACTAGGGTGAGATAGTGACATTGGGGTGAAGACAATAGCTACTAGGGTGAGATAGTGACATTGGGGTGAAGACAGTAGCTACTAGGGTGAAGACAATAGCTACTAGGGTGAGGTAGTGACATTGGGGTGGAGACAATAGCTACTAGGGTGAGATAGTGACATTGGGGTGAAGACAGTAGCTACTAGGGTGAAGACAATAGCTACTAGGGTGAGGTAGTGACATTGGGGTGGAGACAATAGCTACTAGGGTGAGATAGTGACATTGGGGTGAGGACAATAGCTACTAGGGTGAGATAGTGACAGTGGGTTGAAGACAATAGCTACTAGGGTGAGATAGTGACATTGGGGTGAAGACAGTGGCTACTAGGCTGAGATAGTGACATTGGGGTGAAGACAGTAGCTACTAAGGTGAGATAGTGACATTGGGGTGAAAACAATAGCTACTAGGGTGAGATAGTGACATTGGGTTGACGACAATAGCTACTAGGGTGAGATAGTGACGTTGGGTAAAGACAAATGCTACTATGGTGCGATAGTGACATTGAGGTGAAAACAATAGCTACTTGGGTGAGATAGTGACATTGGGATGAAGACAATAGCTACTAGGGTGAGATGGTGACATTGGGGTGAAGACAATAGCTACTAGGGTGAGATGGTGACATTGGGGTGAAGACAATAGCTACTAGGGTGAGATAGTGATATTGGGGTGAAGACAATAGCTACAAGGGTGAGATAGTGACATTGGGGTGAAGTCAATAGCTACTAGGGTGAGATAGAGACATTGGGGTGAAGACAATAGCTACTAGGGTGAGATAGTGACATTGGGGTGAAAACAATAGCTACGAGGGTGCGATAGTGACATTGGGGTGAAGACAATAGATACTAGGGTGAGATAGTGACATTGGGGTGAAGACAGTAGCTACTAGGGTGAGATAGTGACATTGTACTGGAGACAGAAGCTACTAAGGTGAGATAGTGACATTGGGGTGAAGACAATAGCTACGAGGGTGAGCTAGTGACATTGGGGTGAAGACAGAAGCTACTAAGGTGAGATAGTGACATTGGGGTGAAAACAGTAGCTACTAGGGTGAGATAGTGACATTGGGTTGACGACAATAGCTACTAGGGTGAGATAGTGACATTGGAGTGAAGACAAATGCTACAATGGTGCGATAGTGACATTGGGGTGAAAACAATAGATACTAGGGTGAGATAGTGACATTGGGATGAAGACAGTAGCTACTAGGGTGAGATAGTGACATTGGAGTGGAGACAGAAGCTACTAAGGTGAGATAGTGATATTGGGGTGAAGACAATAGCTACTAGGGTGAGGTAGTGACATTGGGGTGAAGACAGTAGCTACTAGGGTGAGATAGTGACATTGGGGTGAAGACAGAAGCTACTAAGGTGAGATAGTGATATTGGGGTGAAGACAATAGCTACTAGGTTGAGGTAGTGACATTGGGGTGAAGACAGTAGCTACTAGGGTGAGATAGTGACATTGGGGTGAAGACAATAGCTACTAGGGTGAGGTAGTGACATTGGGGTGGAGACAATAGCTACTAGGGTGAGATAGTGACATTGGGGTGAAGACAATAGCTACTAGGGTGAGATAGTGACATTGGGGTGAAGACAATAGCTACTAGGTTGAGGTAGTGACATTGGGGTGGAGACAATAGCTACTAGGGTGAGATAGTGACATTGGGATGAAGACAATACCTACTAGGGGAAGATAGTTACATATGGGTGAAGACAGTAGCTACTAGGGTGAGATAGGGACATTGGAGTGGAGACGGAAGCTACTAAGGTGAGATAGTGATATTGGGGTGAAGACAATAGCTACTAGGGTGAGATAGTGACATTGGGGTGAAGACAGAAGCTACTAAGGTGAGATAGTGATATTGGGGTGAAGACAATAGCTATTAGGGTGCGATAGTGACATTGGGGTAAAGACAGTAGCTACTAGGCTGAGATAGTGACATTGGGGTGGAGAGAGTAGCTACTAGGGTGAGATAGTGACATTGGGGTGAAGATAGTAGCTACTAGGGTGAGATAGGGACATTAGGTTGAGGTAGTGACATTGGGGTGGAGACAATAGCTACTAGGGTGAGATAGTGACATTGGGGTGAAGACAGTAACTACTAGGGTGAGATAGTGACATTGGGGTAAAAACAATAGCTACTAGGGTGAGATAGTGACATTGGGTTGACGACAATAGCTACTAGGGTGAGATAGTGACGTTGGGTGAAGACAAATGCTACTATGGTGCGATAGTGACATTGGGGTGAAAACAATAGCTACTTGGGTGAGATAGTGACATTGGGATGAAGACAGTAGCTACTAGGGTCAGATAGTGACATTGGAGTGGAGACAGAAGCTACTAAGGTGAGATAGTGACATTGAGGTGAAGACAATAGCTACTAGGGTGAGATAGTGACATTGGGGTGAAGACAGAAGCTACTAAGGTGAGATAGTGATATTGGGGTGAAGACAATAGCTACTAGGGTGCGATAGTGACGTTGGGGTGAAGACAATAGCTACTAGGGTGAGATAGTGACATTGGGGTGAAGACAGTAGCTACTAGGGTGAGATAGTGATATTGGGGTGAAGACAATAGCTACTAGGGTGAGATAGTGACATTGGGGTGAAGACAATAGCTACTAGGGTGAGGTAGTGACATTGGGGTGGAGACAATAGCTAGTAGGGTGAGATAGTGACATTGGGGTGAAGACAATAGCTACTAGGGTGAGATAGTGACATTGGGGTGAAGACAATAGCTACTAGGTTGAGGTAGTGACATTGGGGTGGAGACAATAGCTACTAGGGTGAGATAGTGACATTGGGGTGAAGACAATAGCTACTAGGGTGAGATAGTGACATTGGGGTGAAGACAATAGCTACTAGGGTGAGATAGTGACATTGGGGTGAAGACAGTAGCTACTAGGGTGAAGACAATAGCTACTAGGGTGAGGTAGTGACATTGGGGTGGAGACAATAGCTACTAGGGTGAGATAGTGACATTGGGGTGAAGACAGTAGCTACTAGGGTGAAGACAATAGCTACTAGGGTGAGGTAGTGACATTGGGTTGGAGACAATAGCTACTAGGGTGAGATAGTGACATTGGGGTGAGGACAATAGCTACTAGGGTGAGATAGTGACAGTGGGTTGAAGACAATAGCTACTAGGGTGAGATAGTGACATTGGGGTGAAGACAGTAGCTACTAGGCTGAGATAGTGACATTGGGGTGAAGACAGTAACTACTAGGGTGAGATAGTGACATTGGGGTAAAAACAATAGCTACTAGGGTGAGATAGTGACATTGGGGTGAAGACAGTAGCTACTAAGGTGAGATAGTGACATTGGGGTGAAAACAATAGCTACTAGGGTGAGATAGTGACATTGGGTTGACGACAATAGCTACTAGGGTGAGATAGTGACGTTGGGTAAAGACAAATGCTACTATGGTGCGATAGTGACATTGAGGTGAAAACAATAGCTACTTGGGTGAGATAGTGACATTGGGATGAAGACAATAGCTACTAGGGTGAGATGGTGACATTGGGGTGAAGACAATAGCTACTAGGGTGAGATAGTGATATTGGGGTGAAGACAATAGCTACAAGGGTGAGATAGTGACATTGGGGTGAAGTCAATAGCTACTAGGGTGAGATAGAGACATTGGGGTGAAGACAATAGCTACTAGGGTGAGATAGTGACATTGGGGTGAAAACAATAGCTACGAGGGTGCGATAGTGACATTGGGGTGAAGACAATAGATACTAGGGTGAGATAGTGACATTGGGGTGAAGACAGTAGCTACTAGGGTGAGATAGTGACATTGTAGTGGAGACAGAAGCTACTAAGGTGAGATAGTGACATTGAGGTGAAGACAATAGCTACTAGGGTGAGCTAGTGACATTGGGGTGAAGACAGAAGCTACTAAGGTGAGATAGTGACATTGGGGTGAAAACAGTAGCTACTAGGGTGAGATAGTGACATTGGGTTGACGACAATAGCTACTAGGGTGAGATAGTGACATTGGAGTGAAGACAAATGCTACAATGGTGCGATAGTGACATTGGGGTGAAAACAATAGCTACTAGGGTGAGATAGTGATATTGGGGTGAAGACAATAGCTACTAGGGTGAGATAGTGACATTGGGGTGAAGACAGAAGCTACTAAGGTGAGATAGTGATATTGGGGTGAAGACAATAGCTACTAGGTTGAGGTAGTGACATTGGGGTGAAGACAGTAGCTACTAGGGTGAGATAGTGACATTGGGGTGAAGACAATAGCTACAAGGGTCAGGTAGTGACATTGGGGTGGAGACAATAGCTACTACGGTGAGATAGTGACATTGGGGTGAAGACAATAGCTACTAGGGTGAGATAGTGACATTGGGGTGAAGACAATAGCTACTAGGTTGAGGTAGTGACATTGGGGTGGAGACAATAGCTACTAGGGTGAGATAGTGACATTGGGATGAAGACAATACCTACTAGGGGAAGATAGTTACATATGGGTGAAGACAGTAGCTACTAGGGTGAGATAGGGACATTGGAGTGGAGACGGAAGCTACTAAGGTGAGATAGTGATATTGGGGTGAAGACAATAGCTACTAGGGTGAGATAGTGACATTGGGGTGAAGACAGAAGCTACTAAGGTGAGATAGTGATATTGGGGTGAAGAAAATAGCTATTAGGGTGCGATAGTGACATTGGGGTAAAGACAGTAGCTACTAGGGTGAGATAGTGACATTGGGGTGGAGAGAGTAGCTACTAGGGTGAGATAGTGACATTGGGGTGAAGATAGTAGCTACTAGGGTGAGATAGGGACATTAGGTTGAGGTAGTGACATTGGGGTGGAGACAATAGCTACTAGGGTGAGATAGTGACATTGGGGTGAAGACAGTAACTACTAGGGTGAGATAGTGACATTGGGGTAAAAACAATAGCTACTAGGGTGAGATAGTGATATTGGGGTGAAGACAATAGCTACTAGGGTGAGATAGTGACATTGGGGTGAAGACAGAAGCTACTAAGGTGAGATAGTGATATTGGGGTGAAGACAATAGCTACTAGGTTGAGGTAGTGACATTGGGGTGGAGACAATAGCTACTAGGGTGAGATAGTGACATTGGGGTGAAGACAGTAACTACTAGGGTGAGATAGTGACATTGGGGTAAAAACAATAGCTACTAGGGTGAGATAGTGACATTGGGTTGACGACAATAGCTACTAGGGTGAGATAGTGACGTTGGGTGAAGACAAATGCTACTATGGTGCGATAGTGACATTGGGGTGAAAACAATAGCTACTTGGGTGAGATAGTGACATTGGGATGAAGACAGTAGCTACTAGGGTCAGATAGTGACATTGGAGTGGAGACAGAAGCTACTAAGGTGAGATAGTGACATTGAGGTGAAGACAATAGCTACTAGGGTGAGATAGTGACATTGGGGTGAAGACAGAAGCTACTAAGGTGAGATAGTGATATTGGGGTGAAGACAATAGCTACTAGGGTGCGATAGTGACGTTGGGGTGAAGACAATAGCTACTAGGGTGAGATAGTGACATTGGGGTGAAGACAGTAGCTACTAGGGTGAGATAGTGACATTGGGGTGAAGACAATAGCTACTAGGGTGAGGTAGTGACATTGGGGTGGAGACAATAGCTAGTAGGGTGAGATAGTGACATTGGGGTGAAGACAATAGCTACTAGGGTGAGATAGTGACATTGGGGTGAAGACAATAGGTACTAGGTTGAGGTAGTGACATTGGGGTAGAGACAATAGCTACTAGGGTGAGATAGTGACATTGGGGTGAAGACAATAGCTACTAGGGTGAGATAGTGACATTGGGGTGAAGACAATAGCTACTAGGGTGAGATAGTGACATTGGGGTGAAGACAGTAGCTACTAGGGTGAGATAGTGACATTGGGGCGAAGACAGTAGCTACTAGAGTGAGGTAGTGACATTGGGGTGGAGACAATAGCTACTAGGGTGAGATAGTGACATTAGGGTGAAGACAATAGCTACTAGGGTGAGATAGTGACATTGGGGTGAAGACAATAGCTACTAGGGTGAGATAGTGACATTGGGGTGAAGACAGTAGCTACTAGGGTGAAGACAATAGCTACTAGGGTGAGGTAGTGACATTGGGGTGAAGACAATAGCTACTAGGGTGAGATAGTGACATTGGGGTGAAGACTGTAGCTACTAGGGTGAAGTCAATAGCTACTAGGGTGAGATGGTGACATTGGGGTGAAGACAATAGCTACTAGGGTGAGATAGTGATATTGGGGTGAAGACAATAGCTACAAGGGTGAGATAGTGACATTGGGGTGAAGTCAATAGCTACTAGGGTGAGATAGAGACATTGGGGTGAAGACAATAGCTACTAGGGTGAGATAGTGACATTGGGGTGAAAACAATAGCTACGAGGGTGCGATAGTGACATTGGGGTGAAGACAATAGATACTAGGGTGAGATAGTGACATTGGGGTGAAGACAGTAGCTACTAGGGTGAGATAGTGACATTGTAGTGGAGACAGAAGCTACTAAGGTGAGATAGTGACATTGGGGTGAAGACAATAGCTACTAGGGTGAGCTAGTGACATTGGGGTGAAGACAGAAGCTACTAAGGTGAGATAGTGACATTGGGGTGAAAACAATAGCTACTAGGGTGAGATAGTGACATTGGGTTGACGACAATAGCTACTAGGGTGAGATAGTGACATTGGAGTGAAGACAAATGCTACAATGGTGCGATAGTGACATTGGGGTGAAAACAATAGCTACTAGGGTGAGATAGTGACATTGGGATGAAGACAGTAGCTACTAGGGTGAGATAGTGACATTGGAGTGGAGACAGAAGCTACTAAGGTAAGATAGTGATATTGGGGTGAAGACAATAGCTACTAGGGTGAGGTAGTGACATTGGGGTGAAGACAGTAGCTACTAGGGTGAGATAGTGACATTGGGGTGAAGACAGAAGCTACTAAGGTGAGATAGTGATATTGGGGTGAAGACAATAGCTACTAGGGTGAGATAGTGAACTTAGGGTGAAGACAGTAGCTACTAGGGTGAGATAGTGACATTGGGGTGAAGACAGTAACTACTAGGGTGAGATAGTGACATTGGGGTGAAGACAATAGCTACTAGGGTGAGATAGTGAACTTAGGGTGAAGACAGTAGCTACTAGGGTGAGATAGTGACATTGGGGTGAAGACAGTAACTACTAGGGTGAGATAGTGACATTGGGGTAAAAACAATAGCTACTAGGGTGAGATAGTGACATTGGGGTGAAGACAGTAGCTACTAAGGTGAGATAGTGACATTGGGGTGAAAACAATAGCTACTAGGGTGAGATAGTGACGTTGGGTTGACGACAATAGCTACTAGGGTGAGATAGTGACGTTGGGTAAAGACAAATGCTACTATGGTGCGATAGTGACATTGGGGTGAAAACAATAGCTACTTGGGTGAGATAGTGACATTGAGATGAAGACAATAGCTACTAGGGTGAGATGGTGACATTGGGGTGAAGACAATAGCTACTAGGGTGAGATGGTGACATTGGGGTGAAGACAATAGCTACTAGGGTGAGATAGTGATATTGGGGTGAAGACAATAGCTACAAGGGTGAGATAGTGACATTGGGGTGAAGTCAATAGCTACTAGGGTGAGATAGAGACATTGGGGTGAAGACAATAGCTACTAGGGTGAGATAGTGACATTGGGGTGAAAACAATAGCTACGAGGGTGCGATAGTGACATTGGGGTAAAGACAATAGCTACTAGGGTGAGATAGTGAACTTAGGGTGAAGACAGTAGCTACTAGGGTGAGATAGTGACATTGGGGTGAAGACAGTAACTACTAGGGTGAGATAGTGACATTGGGGTAAAAACAATAGCTACTAGGGTGAGATAGTGACATTGGGGTGAAGACAATAGCTACAAGGGTGAGATAGTGACATTGGGGTGAAAACAATAGCTACTAGGGTGAGATAGTGACATTGGGTTGACGACAATAGCTACTAGGGTAAGATAGTGACGTTGGGTAAAGAAAAATGCTACTATGGTGCGATAGTGACATTGGGGTGAAAACAATAGCTACTTGGGTGAGATAGTGACATTGGGATGAAGACAATAGCTACTAGGGTGAGATGGTGACATTGGGGTGAAGACAATAGCTACTAGGGTGAGATGGTGACATTGGGGTGAAGACAATAGCTACTAGGGTGAGATAGTGATATTGGGGTGAAGACAATAGCTACAAGGGTGAGATAGTGACATTGGGGTGAAGTCAATAGCTACTAGGGTGAGATAGAGACATTGGGGTGAAGACAATAGCTACTAGGGTGAGATAGTGACATTGGGGTGAAAACAATAGCTACGAGGGTGCGATAGTGACATTGGGGTGAAGACAATAGCTACTAGGGTGAGATAGTGACATTGGGGTGAAGACAGTAGCTACTAGGGTGAAGACAATAGCTACTAGGGTGAGGTAGTGACATTGGGGTGGAGACAATAGCTACTAGGGTGAGATAGTGACATTGGGGTGAAGCCAGTAGCTACTAGGGTGAAGACAATAGCTACTAGGGTGAGGTAGTGACATTGGGGTGAGGACAATAGCTACTAGGGTGAGATAGTGACAGTGGGTTGAAGACAATAGCTACTAGGGTGAGATAGTGACATTGGGGTGAAGACAGTAGCTACTAGGCTGAGATAGTGACATTGGGGTGAAGACAGTAGCTACTAGGGTAAGATAGTTACATATGGGTGAAGACAGTAGCTACTTGGGTGAGATAGGGACATTGTGTGACAACAGTAGCTACTTGGGTGAGATAGTGACATTAGGGTCAATACAGTAGCTACTAGGGTGAGATAGTTACATTGGGGTGAAGACAGTAGCTACTAGGGGGAGATAGTGAACTTAGGGTGAGATAGCGACATTGGGGTAAAAACAATAGCTACTAGGGTGAGATAGTGACATTGGGGTGAAGACAGTAGCTACTAAGCTGAGATAGTGACATTGGGGTGAAAACAATAGCTACTAGGGTGAGATAGTGACATTGGGTTGACGACAATAGCTACTAGGGTGAGATAGTGACGTTGGGTAAAGACAAATGCTACTATGGTGCGATAGTGACATTGGGGTGAAAACAATAGCTACTTGGGTGAGATAGTGATATTGGGATGAAGACAATAGCTACCAGGGTGAGATGGTGACATTGGGGTGAAAACAATAGCTACTAGGGTGAGATGGTGACATTGGGGTGAAGACAATAGCTACTAGGGTGAGATAGTGATATTGGGGTGAAGACAATAGCTACAAGGGTGAGATAGTGACATTGGGGTGAAGTCAATAGCTACTAGGGTGAGATAGAGACATTGGGGTGAAGACAATAGCTACTAGGGTGAGGTAGTGACATTGGGGTGGAGACAATAGCTACAAGGGTGAGATAGTGACATTGGGGTAAGGACAATAGCTACGAGTGTGAGATAGTGACAGTCGGTTGAAGACAATAGCTACTAGGGTGAGATAGTGACATTGGGGTGAAGACAGTAGCTACTAGGCTGAGATAGTGACATTGGGGTGAAGACAGTAGCTACTAGGGTAAGATAGTTACATATGGGTGAAGACAGTAGCTACTTGGGTGAGATAGGGACATTGTGTGACAACAGTAGCTACTTGGGTGAGATAGTGACATTAGGGTCAATACAGTAGCTACTAGGGTGAGATAGTTACATTGGGGTGAAGACAGTAGCTACTAGGGGGAGATAGTGAACTTAGGGTGAGATAGTGACATTGGGGTAAAAACAATAGCTACTAGGGTGAGATAGTGACATTGGGGTGAAGACAGTAGCTACTAAGGTGAGATAGTGACATTGGGGTGAAAACAATAGCTACTAGGGTGAGATAGTGACATTGGGTTGACGACAATAGCTACTAGGGTGAGATAGTGACGTTGGGTAAAGACAAATGCTACTATGGTGCGATAGTGACATTGGGGTGAAAACAATAGCTACTTGGGTGAGATAGTGACATTGGGGTGAAGACAGTAGCTACTAGGGTGAGATGGTGACATTGGGGTGAAGACAATAGCTACTAGGGTGAGATGGTGACATTGGGGTGAAGACAATAGCTACTAGGGTGAGATGGTGACATTGGGGTGAAGACAATAGCTACTAAGGTGAGATAGTGACATTGGGGTGAAGACAATAGCTACTAGGGTGAGCTAGTGACATTGGGGTGAAGACAGAAGCTACTAAGGTGAGATAGTGACATTGGGGTGAAAACAATAGCTACTAGGGTGAGATAGTGACAGTGGGTTGAAGACAATAGCTACTAGGGTGAGATAGTGACATTGGTGTGAAGACAGTAGCTACTAGGGTGAGATAGTGACATTGGGGTGAAGACAGTAGCTACTAGGCTGAGATAGTGACATTGGGGTGAAGAGAGTAGCTACTAGGGTGGGATAGTGACATTGGGGTGAAGACAATAGCTACTAGGGTGAGATAGTGAACTTAGGGTGAAGACAGTAGCTACTAGGGTGAGATAGTGACATTGGGGTAAAAACAATAGCTACTAGGGTGAGATAGTGACATTGGGGTGAAGACAGTAGCTACTAGGGTGAGATAGTGACATTGGGGTGAAAACAATAGCTACTAGGGTGAGATAGTGACATTGGGTTGACGACAATAGCTACTAGGGTGAGATAGTGACGTTGGGTAAAGACAAATGCTACTATGGTGCGATAGTGACATTGGGGTGAAAACAATAGCTACTTGGGTGAGATAGTGACATTGGGATGAAGACAATAGCTACTAGGGTGAGATGGTGACATTGGGGTGAAGACAATAGCTACTAGGGTGAGATGGTGACATTGGGGTGAAGACAATAGCTACTAGGGTGAGATAGTGATATTGGGGTGAAGACAATAGCTACAAGGGTGAGATAGTGACATTGGGGTGAAGTCAATAGCTACTAGGGTGAGATAGTGACATTGGGGTGAAAACAATAGCTACGAGGGTACGATAGTGACATTGGGGTGAAGACAATAGCTACTAGGGTGAGATAGTGAACTTAGGGTGAGATAGTGACATTGGGGTGAAGACAGTAACTACTAGGGTGAGATAGTGACATTGGGGTAAAAACAATAGCTACTAGGGTGAGATAGTGACATTGGGGTGAAGACAGTAGCTACTAAGGTGAGATAGTGACATTGGGGTGAAAACAATAGCTACTAGGGTGAGATAGTGACATTGGGTTGACGACAATAGCTACTAGGGTGAGATAGTGACGTTGGGTAAAGACAAATGCTACTATGGTGCGATAGTGACATTGGGGTGAAAACAATAGCTACTTGGGTGAGATAGTGACATTGGGATGAAGACAATAGCTACTAGGGTGAGATGGTGACATTGGGGTGAAGACAATAGCTACTAGGGTGAGATGGTGACATTGGGGTGAAGACAATAGCTACTAGGGTGAGATGGTGACATTGGGGTGAAGACAATAGCTACTAGGGTGAGATGGTGACATTGGGGTGAAGACAATAGCTACTAGGGTGAGATAGTGATATTGGGGTGAAGACAATAGCTACAAGGGTGAGATAGTGACATTGGGGTGAAGTCAATAGCTACTAGGGTGAGATAGAGACATTGGGGTGAAGACAATAGCTACTAGGGTGAGATAGTGACATTGGGGTGAAAACAATAGCTACGAGGGTGCGATAGTGACATTGGGGTGAAGACAATAGCTACTAGGGTGAGATGGTGACATTGGGGTGAAGACAATAGCTACTAGGGTGAGATAGTGATATTGCGGTGAAGACAATAGCTACAAGGGTGAGATAGTGACATTGGGGTGAAGTCAATAGCTACTAGGGTGAGATAGAGACATTGGGGTGAAGACAATAGCTACTAGGGTGAGGTAGTGACATTGGGGTGGAGACAATAGCTACTAGGGTGAGATAGTGACATTGGGGTGAGGACAATAGCTACTAGGGTGAGATAGTGACAGTGGGTTGAAGACAATAGCTACTAGGGTGAGATAGTGACATTGGGGTGAAGACAGTAGCTACTAGGCTGAGATAGTGACATTGGGGTGAAGACAGTAGCTACTAGGGTAAGATAGTTACATATGGGTGAAGACAGTAGCTACTTGGGTGAGATAGTGACATTAGGGTCAATACAGTAGCTACTAGGGTGAGATAGTTACATTGGGGTGAAGACAGTAGCTACTAGGGTGGGATAGTGACATTGGGGTGAAGACAATAGCTACTAGGGTGAGATAGTGAACTTAGGGTGAAGACAGTAGCTACTAGGGTGAGATAGTGACATTGGGGTGAAGACAGTAACTACTAGGGTGAGATAGTGACATTGGGGAAAAAACAATAGCTACTAGGGTGAGATAGTGACATTGGGGTGAAGACAGTAGCTACTAAGGTGAGATAGTGACATTGGGGTGAAAACAATAGCTACTAGGGTGAGATAGTGACATTGGGTTGACGACAATAGCTACTAGGGTGAGATAGTGACGTTGGGTAAAGACAAATGCTACTATGGTGCGATAGTGACATTGGGGTGAAAACAATAGCTACTTGGGTGGGATAGTGACATTGGGATGAAGACAATAGCTACTAGGGTGAGATGGTGACATTGGGGTGAAGACAATAGCTACTAGGGTGAGATGGTGACATTGGGGTGAAGACAATAGCTACTAAGGTGAGATAGTGACATTGGGGTGAAGACAATAGCTACTAGGGTGAGCTAGTGACATTGGGGTGAAGACAGAAGCTACTAAGGTGAGATAGTGACATTGGGGTGAAAACAATAGCTACTAGGGTGAGATAGTGACATTGGGTTGACGACAATAGCTACTAGGGTGAGATAGTGACATTGGAGTGAAGACAAATGCTACAATGGTGCGATAGTGACATTGGGGTGAAAACAATAGCTACTAGGGTGAGATAGTGACATTGGGATGAAGACAGTAGCTACTAGGGTGAGATAGTGACATTGGAGTGGAGACAGAAGCTACTAAGGTGAGATAGTGATATTGGGGTGAAGACAATAGCTACTAGGGTGAGGTAGTGACATTGGGGTGAAGACAGTAGCTACTAGGGTGAGATAGTGACATTGGGGTGAAGACAGAAGCTACTAAGGTGAGATAGTGATATTGGGGTGAAGACAATAGCTACTAGGTTGAGGTAGTGACATTGGGGTGAAGACAGTAGCTACTAGGGTGAGATAGTGACATTGGGGTGAAGACAATAGCTACTAGGGTGAGGTAGTGACATTGGGGTGGAGACAATAGCTACTAGGGTGAGATAGTGACATTGGGGTGAAGACAATAGCTACTAGGGTGAGATAGTGACATTGGGGTGAAGACAATAGCTACTAGGTTGAGGTAGTGACATTGGGGTGCAGACAATAGCTACTAGGGTGAGATAGTGACATTGGGGTGAAGACAATACCTACTAGCGGAAGATAGTTACATATGGGTGAAGACAGTAGCTACTAGGGTGAGATAGGGACATTGGGGTGGAGAGAGTAGCTACTAGGGTGAGATAGTGACATTGGGGTGAAGACAATAGCTACTAGGGTGAGATAGGGACATTAGGGTGAAGACAATAGCTACTAGGGTGAGATAGTGACATTGGGGTGAAGACAAATGCTACTATGGTGCGATAGTGACATTGGGGTGAAAACAATAGCTACTTGGGTGAGATAGTGACATTGGGATGAAGACAGTAGCTACTAGGGTCAGATAGTGACATTGGAGTGGAGACAGTAGCTACTAGGGTCAGATAGTGACATTGGAGTGGAGACAGAAGCTACTAAGGTGAGATAGTGACATTGAGGTGAAGACGATAGCTACTAGGGTGAGATAGTGACATTGGGGTGAAGACAGAAGCTACTAAGGTGAGATAGTGATATTGGGGTGAAGACAATAGCTACTAGGGTGCGATAGTGACGTTGGGGTGAAGACAATAGCTACTAGGGTGAGATAGTGACATTGGGGTGAAGACAATAGCTACTAGGTTGAGGTAGTGACATTGGGGTGGAGACAATAGCTACTAGGGTGAGATAGTGACATTGGGGTGAAGACAATAGCTACTAGGGTGAGATAGTGACATTGGGGTGAAGACAATAGCTACTAGGGTGAGATAGTGACATTGGGGTGAAGACAATAGCTACTAGGGTGAGGTAGTGACATTGGGGTGGAGACAATAGCTACTAGGGTGAGATAGTGACATTGGGGTGAAGACAATAGCTACTAGGGTGAGATAGTGACATTGGGGTGAAGACAATAGCTACTAGGTTGAGGTAGTGACATTGGTGTGGAGACAATAGGTACTAGGGTGAGATAGTGACATTGGGGTGAAGACAATAGCTACTAGGGTGAGATAGTGACATTGGGGTGAAGACAATAGCTACTAGGGTGAGATAGTGACATTGGGGTGAAGACAGTAGCTACTAGGGTGAGATAGTGACATTGGGGCGAAGACAATAGCTACTAGGGTGAGGTAGTGACATTGGGGTGAGGACAATAGCTACTAGGGTGAGATAGTGACATTGGGGTGAGGACAATAGCTACTAGGGTGAGATAGTGACAGTGGGTTGAAGACAATAGCTACTAGGGTGAGATAGTGACATTGGGGTGAAGACAGTAGCTACTAGGGTAAGATAGTTACATATGGGTGAAGACAGTAGCTACTTGTGTGAGATAGGGACATTGTGTGACAACAGTAGCTACTTGGGTGAGATAGTGACATTAGGGTCAATACAGTAGCAACTAGGGTGAGATAGTTACATTGGGGTGAAGACAGTAGCTACTAGGGGGGGATAGTGACATTGGGGTGAAGACAATAGCTACTAGGGGGAGATAGTGAACTTAGGGTGAAGACAGTAGCTACTAGGGTGAGATAGTGACATTGGGATGAAGACAGTAGCTACTAGGGTGAGATAGTGACATTGGAGTGGAGACAGAAGCTACTAAGGTGAGATAGTGATATTGGGGTGAAGACAATAGCTACTAGGGTGAGGTAGTGACATTGGGGTGAAGACAGTAGCTACTAGGGTGAGATAGTGACATTGGGGTGAAGACAGAAGCTACTAAGGTGAGATAGTGATATTGGGGTGAAGACAATAGCTACTAGGTTGAGGTAGTGACATTGGGGTGAAGACAGTAGCTACTAGGGTGAGATAGTGACATTGGGGTGAAGACAATAGCTACTAGGGTGAGGTAGTGACATTGGGGTGGAGACAATAGCTACTAGGGTGAGATAGTGACATTGGGGTGAAGACAATAGCTACTAGGGTGAGATAGTGACATTGGGGTGAAGACAATAGCTACTAGGTTGAGGTAGTGACATTGGGGTGGAGACAATAGCTACTAGGGTGAGATAGTGACATTGGGGTGAAGACAATACCTACTAGGGGAAGATAGTTACATATGGGTGAAGACAGTAGCTACTAGGGTGAGATAGGGACATTGGGGTGGAGACAGTAGCTACTAGGGTGAGATAGTGACATTGGGGCGAAGACAATAGCTACTAGGGTGAGGTAGTGACATTGGGGTGAGGACAATAGCTACTAGGGTGAGATAGTGACATTGGGGTGAAGACAATAGCTACTAGGGTGAGATAGGGACATTAGGGTGAAGACAATAGCTACTAGGGTGAGATAGTGACATTGGGGTGAAGACAAATGCTACTATGGTGCGATAGTGACATTGGGGTGAAAACAATAGCTACTTGGGTGAGATAGTGACATTGGGATGAAGACAGTAGCTACTAGGGTCAGATAGTGACATTGGAGTGGAGACAGAAGCTACTAAGGTGAGATAGTGACATTGAGGTGAAGACGATAGCTACTAGGGTGAGATAGTGACATTGGGGTGAAGACAGAAGCTACTAAGGTGAGATAGTGATATTGGGGTGAAGACAGAAGCTACTAAGGTGAGATAGTGATATTGGGGTGAAGACAATAGCTATTAGGGTGCGATAGTGACGTTGGGGTGAAGACAATAGCTACTAGGGTGAGATAGTGACATTGGGGTGAAGACAATAGCTACTAGGTTGAGGTAGTGACATTGGGGTGGAGACAATAGCTACTAGGGTGAGATAGTGACATTGGGGTGAAGACAATAGCTACTAGGGTGAGATAGTGACATTGGGGTGAAGACAATAGCTACTAGGGTGAGATAGTGACATTGGGGTGAAGACAATAGCTACTAGGGTGAGGTAGTGACATTGGGGTGGAGACAATAGCTACTAGGGTGAGATAGTGACATTGGGGTGAAGACAATAGCTACTAGGGTGAGATAGTAACATTGGGGTGAAGACAATAGCTACTAGGTTGAGGTAGTGACATTGGTGTGGAGACAATAGCTACTAGGGTGAGATAGTGACATTGGGGTGAAGACAATAGCTACTAGGGTGAGATAGTGACATCGGGGTGAAGACAATAGCTACTAGGGTGAGATAGTGACATTGGGGCGAAGACAATAGCTACTAGGGTGAGGTAGTGACATTGGGGTGAGGACAATAGCTACTAGGGTGAGATAGTGACATTGGGGTGAGGACAATAGCTACTAGGGTGAGATAGTGACAGTGGGTTGAAGACAATAGCTACTAGGGTGAGATAGTGACATTGGGGTGAAGACAGTAGCTACTAGGGTAAGATAGTTACATATGGGTGAAGACAGTAGCTACTTGGGTGAGATAGGGACATTGTGTGACAACAGTAGCTACTTGGGTGAGATAGTGACATTAGGGTCAATACAGTAGCAACTAGGGTGAGATAGTTACATTGGGGTGAAGACAGTAGCTACTAGGGGGGGATAGTGACATTGGGGTGAAGACAATAGCCACTAGGGGGAGATAGTGAACTTAGAGTGAAGACAGTAGCTACTAGGGTGAGATAGTGACATTGGGGTGAAGACAGTAACTACTAGGGTGAGATAGTGACATTGGGGTAAAAACAATAGCTACTAGGGTGAGATAGTGACATTGGGGTGAAGACAGTAGCTACTAAGGTGAGATAGTGACATTGGGTTGACGAAAATAGCTACTAGGGTGAGATGGTGACATTGGGGTGAAGACAATAGCTACTAGGGTGAGATAGTGATATTGGGGTGAAGACAATAGCTACAAGGTTGAGATAGTGACATTGGGGTGAAGTCAATAGCTGCTAGGGTGAGATAGAGACATTGGGGTGAAGACAATAGCTACTAGGGTGAGATAGTGACATTGGGGTGAAAACAATAGCTACTAGGGTGAGATAGTGACATTGGGTTGACGACAATAGCTACTAGGGTGAGATAGTGACATTGGAGTGAAGACAAATGCTACAATGGTGCGATAGTGACATTGGCGTGAAAACAATAGCTACTAGGGTGAGATAGTGACATTGGGATGAAGACAGTAGCTACTAGGGTGAGATAGTGACATTGGAGTGGAGACAGAAGCTACTAAGGTGAGATAGTGATATTGGGGTGAAGACAATAGCTACTAGGTTGAGGTAGTGACATTGGGGTGAAGACAGTAGCTACTAGGGTGAGATAGTGACATTGGAGTGAAGACAATAGCTACTAGGTTGAGGTAGTGACATTGGGGTGGAGACAATAGCTACTAGGGTTGAGATAGTGACATTGGGGTGAAGACAATACCTACTAGGGGAAGATAGTTACATATGGGTGAAGACAGTAGCTACTAGAGTGAGATAGGGACATTGGGGTGGAGAGAGTAGCTACTAGGGTGAGATCGTGACATTGGGGTGAAGACAGAAGCTACTAAGTTGAGATAGTGATATTGGGGTGAAGACAATAGCTACTAGGGTGCGATAGTGACGTTGGGGTGAAGACAATAGCTACTAGGGTGAGATAGGGACATTAGGGTGAAGACAGAAGCTACTAAGGTGAGATAGTGATATTGGGGTGAAGACAATAGCTACTAGGGTGCGATAGTGACGTTGGGGTGAAGACAATAGCTACTAGGGTGAGATAGTGACATTGGGGTGAAGACAATAGCTACTAGGTTGAGGTAGTGACATTGGGGTGGAGACAATAGCTACTAGGGTGAGATAGTGACATTGGGGTGAAGACAATAGCTACTAGGGTGAGATAGTGACATTGGGGTGAAGACAATAGCTACTAGGGTGAGATAGTGACATTGGGGTGAAGACAATAGCTACTAGGGTGAGGTAGTGACATTGGGGTGGAGACAATAGCTACTAGGGTGAGATAGTGACATTGGGGTGAAGACAATAGCTACTAGGGTGAGATAGTGACATTGGGGTGAAGACAATAGCTACTAGGTTGAGGTAGTGACATTGGTGTGGAGACAATAGGTACTAGGGTGAGATAGTGACATTGGGGTGAAGACAATAGCTACTAGGGTGAGATAGTGACATTGGGGTGAAGACAATAGCTACTAGGGTGAGATAGTGACATTGGGGTGAAGACAGTAGCTACTAGGGTGAGATAGTGACATTGGGGCGAAGACAATAGCTACTAGGGTGAGGTAGTGACATTGGGGTGAGGACAATAGCTACTAGGGTGAGATAGTGACATTGGGGTGAGGACAATAGCTACTAGGGTGAGATAGTGACAGTGGGTTGAAGACAATAGCTACTAGGGTGAGATAGTGACATTGGGGTGAAGACAGTAGCTACTAGGGTAAGATAGTTACATATGGGTGAAGACAGTAGCTACTTGTGTGAGATAGGGACATTGTGTGACAACAGTAGCTACTTGGGTGAGATAGTGACATTAGGGTCAATACAGTAGCAACTAGGGTGAGATAGTTACATTGGGGTGAAGACAGTAGCTACTAGGGGGGGATAGTGACATTGGGGTGAAGACAATAGCTACTAGGGGGAGATAGTGAACTTAGGGTGAAGACAGTAGCTACTAGGGTGAGATAGTGACATTGGGATGAAGACAGTAGCTACTAGGGTGAGATAGTGACATTGGAGTGGAGACAGAAGCTACTAAGGTGAGATAGTGATATTGGGGTGAAGACAATAGCTACTAGGGTGAGGTAGTGACATTGGGGTGAAGACAGTAGCTACTAGGGTGAGATAGTGACATTGGGGTGAAGACAGAAGCTACTAAGGTGAGATAGTGATATTGGGGTGAAGACAATAGCTACTAGGTTGAGGTAGTGACATTGGGGTGAAGACAGTAGCTACTAGGGTGAGATAGTGACATTGGGGTGAAGACAATAGCTACTAGGGTGAGGTAGTGACATTGGGGTGGAGACAATAGCTACTAGGGTGAGATAGTGACATTGGGGTGAAGACAATAGCTACTAGGGTGAGATAGTGACATTGGGGTGAAGACAATAGCTACTAGGTTGAGGTAGTGACATTGGGGTGGAGACAATAGCTACTAGGGTGAGATAGTGACATTGGGGTGAAGACAATACCTACTAGGGGAAGATAGTTACATATGGGTGAAGACAGTAGCTACTAGGGTGAGATAGGGACATTGGGGTGGAGACAGTAGCTACTAGGGTGAGATAGTGACATTGGGGCGAAGACAATAGCTACTAGGGTGAGGTAGTGACATTGGGGTGAGGACAATAGCTACTAGGGTGAGATAGTGACATTGGGGTGAAGACAATAGCTACTAGGGTGAGATAGGGACATTAGGGTGAAGACAATAGCTACTAGGGTGAGATAGTGACATTGGGGTGAAGACAAATGCTACTATGGTGCGATAGTGACATTGGGGTGAAAACAATAGCTACTTGGGTGAGATAGTGACATTGGGATGAAGACAGTAGCTACTAGGGTCAGATAGTGACATTGGAGTGGAGACAGAAGCTACTAAGGTGAGATAGTGACATTGAGGTGAAGACGATAGCTACTAGGGTGAGATAGTGACATTGGGGTGAAGACAGAAGCTACTAAGGTGAGATAGTGATATTGGGGTGAAGACAGAAGCTACTAAGGTGAGATAGTGATATTGGGGTGAAGACAATAGCTATTAGGGTGCGATAGTGACGTTGGGGTGAAGACAATAGCTACTAGGGTGAGATAGTGACATTGGGGTGAAGACAATAGCTACTAGGTTGAGGTAGTGACATTGGGGTGGAGACAATAGCTACTAGGGTGAGATAGTGACATTGGGGTGAAGACAATAGCTACTAGGGTGAGATAGTGACATTGGGGTGAAGACAATAGCTACTAGGGTGAGATAGTGACATTGGGGTGAAGACAATAGCTACTAGGGTGAGGTAGTGACATTGGGGTGGAGACAATAGCTACTAGGGTGAGATAGTGACATTGGGGTGAAGACAATAGCTACTAGGGTGAGATAGTAACATTGGGGTGAAGACAATAGCTACTAGGTTGAGGTAGTGACATTGGTGTGGAGACAATAGCTACTAGGGTGAGATAGTGACATTGGGGTGAAGACAATAGCTACTAGGGTGAGATAGTGACATCGGGGTGAAGACAATAGCTACTAGGGTGAGATAGTGACACTGGGGTGAAGACAGTAGCTACTAGGGTGAGATAGTGACATTGGGGCGAAGACAATAGCTACTAGGGTGAGGTAGTGACATTGGGGTGAGGACAATAGCTACTAGGGTGAGATAGTGACATTGGGGTGAGGACAATAGCTACTAGGGTGAGATAGTGACAGTGGGTTGAAGACAATAGCTACTAGGGTGAGATAGTGACATTGGGGTGAAGACAGTAGCTACTAGGGTAAGATAGTTACATATGGGTGAAGACAGTAGCTACTTGGGTGAGATAGGGACATTGTGTGACAACAGTAGCTACTTGGGTGAGATAGTGACATTAGGGTCAATACAGTAGCAACTAGGGTGAGATAGTTACATTGGGGTGAAGACAGTAGCTACTAGGGGGGGATAGTGACATTGGGGTGAAGACAATAGCCACTAGGGGGAGATAGTGAACTTAGAGTGAAGACAGTAGCTACTAGGGTGAGATAGTGACATTGGGGTGAAGACAGTAACTACTAGGGTGAGATAGTGACATTGGGGTAAAAACAATAGCTACTAGGGTGAGATAGTGACATTGGGGTGAAGACAGTAGCTACTAAGGTGAGATAGTGACATTGGGTTGACGAAAATAGCTACTAGGGTGAGATGGTGACATTGGGGTGAAGACAATAGCTACTAGGGTGAGATAGTGATATTGGGGTGAAGACAATAGCTACAAGGTTGAGATAGTGACATTGGGGTGAAGTCAATAGCTGCTAGGGTGAGATAGAGACATTGGGGTGAAGACAATAGCTACTAGGGTGAGATAGTGACATTGGGGTGAAAACAATAGCTACTAGGGTGAGATAGTGACATTGGGTTGACGACAATAGCTACTAGGGTGAGATAGTGACATTGGAGTGAAGACAAATGCTACAATGGTGCGATAGTGACATTGGCGTGAAAACAATAGCTACTAGGGTGAGATAGTGACATTGGGATGAAGACAGTAGCTACTAGGGTGAGATAGTGACATTGGAGTGGAGACAGAAGCTACTAAGGTGAGATAGTGATATTGGGGTGAAGACAATAGCTACTAGGTTGAGGTAGTGACATTGGGGTGAAGACAGTAGCTACTAGGGTGAGATAGTGACATTGGAGTGAAGACAATAGCTACTAGGTTGAGGTAGTGACATTGGGGTGGAGACAATAGCTACTAGGGTTGAGATAGTGACATTGGGGTGAAGACAATACCTACTAGGGGAAGATAGTTACATATGGGTGAAGACAGTAGCTACTAGAGTGAGATAGGGACATTGGGGTGGAGAGAGTAGCTACTAGGGTGAGATCGTGACATTGGGGTGAAGACAGAAGCTACTAAGTTGAGATAGTGATATTGGGGTGAAGACAATAGCTACTAGGGTGCGATAGTGACGTTGGGGTGAAGACAATAGCTACTAGGGTGAGATAGGGACATTAGGGTGAAGACAGAAGCTACTAAGGTGAGATAGTGATATTGGGGTGAAGACAATAGCTACTAGGGTGCGATAGTGACGTTGGGGTGAAGACAATAGCTACTAGGGTGAGATAGGGACATTAGGGTGAAGACAGAAGCTACTAAGGTGAGATAGTGACATTGGGGTGAAGACAATAGCTACTAGGGTCAGATAGTGACATTGGGGTGAAGACAGTAGCTACTAGGGTGAGATAGTGACATTGGGGTGAAGACAATAGCTACTAGGGTCAGATAGTGACATTGGAGTGGAGACAGAAGCTACTAAGGTGAGATAGTGACATTGAGGTGAAGACAATAGCTACTAGGGTGAGATAGTGACATTGGGGTGAAGACAGAAGCTACTAAGGTGAGATAGTGATATTGGGGTGAAGACAATAGCCTCTAGGGTGCGATAGTGACGTTGGGGTGAAGACAATAGCTACTAGGGTGAGATAGTGACATTGGGGTGAGATAGTGACATTGGGGTGAAGACAATAGCTACTAGGGTGAGGTAGTGACATTGGGGTGGAGACAATAGCTACTAGGGTGAGATAGTGACATTGGGGTGAAGACAATAGCTACTAGGGTGAGATAGTGACATTGGGGTGAAGACAATAGCTACTAGGTTGAGGTAGTAACATTGGGGTGGAGACAATAGCTACTAGGGTGAGATAGTGACATTGGGGTGAAGACAATAGCTACTAGGGTGAGATAGTGACATTGGGGTGAAGACAGTAGCTACTAGGGTGAGATAGTGACATTGGGGCGAAGACAATAGCTACTAGGGTGAGGTAGTGACATTGGGGTGGAGACAATAGCTACTTGGGTGAGATAGTGACATTGGGATGAAGACAATAGCTACTAGGGTGAAGACAATAGCTACAAGGGTGAGATAGTGACATTGGGGTGAAGTCAATAGCTACTAGGGTGAGATAGAGACATTGGGGTGAAGACAATAGCTACTAGGGTGAGATAGAGACATTGGGGTGAAGACAATAGCTACTAGGGTGAGATAATGACATTGGGGTGAAAACAATAGCTACTAGGGTGAGATAGTGACATTGGGTTGACGACAATAGCTACTAGGGTGAGATAGTGACATTGGAGTGAAGACAAATACTACAATGGTGCGATAGTGACATTGGGGTGAAAACAATAGCTACTAGGGTGAGATAGTGACATTGGGATGAAGACAGTAGCTACTAGGGTGAGATAGTGACATTGGAGTGGAGACAGAAGCTACTAAGGTGAGATAGTGATATTGGGGTGAAGACAATAGCTACTAGGGTGAGGTAGTGACATTGGGGTGAAGACAGTAGCTACTAGGGTGAGATAGTGACATTGGGGTGAAGACAGAAGCTACTAAGGTGAGATAGTGATAATGGGGTGAAGACAATAGCTACTAGGTTGAGGTAGTGACATTGGGGTGAAGACAGTAGCTACTAGGGTGAGATAGTGACATTGGGGTGAAGACAATAGCTACTAGGGTGAGATAGTGACATTGGGGTGAAGACAATAGCTACTAGGTTGAGGTAGTGACATTGGGGTGGAGACAATAGCTACTAGGGTGAGATAGTGACATTGGGGTGAAGACAATACCTACTAGGGGAAGATAGTTACATATGGGTGAAGAGAGTAGCTACTAGGGTGAGATAGGGACATTGGGGTGGAGAGAGTAGCTACTAGGGTGAGATAGGGACATTGGGGTGAAGACAATAGCTACTAGGGTGAGATAGGGACATTAGGGTGAAGACAGAAGCTACTAAGGTGAGATAGTGACATTGGGGTGAAGACAATAGCTACTAGGGTGAGATAGTGACATTGGGGTGAAGACAGTAGCTACTAGGGTGAGATAGTGACATTGGGGTGAAGACAATAGCTACTAGGGTGAGGTAGTGACATTGGGGTGGAGACAATAGCTACTAGGGTGAGATAGTGACATTGGGGTGAAGACAATAGCTACTAGGGTGAGATAGTGACATTGGGTTGAAGACAATAGCTACTAGGGTGAGATAGTGACATTGGGGTGAAGACAGTAGCTACTAGGCTGAGATAGTGACATTGGGGTGAAGACAGTAGCTACTAGGGTAAGATAGTTACATATGGGTGAAGACAGTAGCTACTTGGGTGAGATAGGGACATTGTGTGACAACAGTAGCTACTTGGGTGAGATAGTAACATTAGGGTCAATACAGTAGCTACTAGGGTGAGATAGTTACATTGGGGTGGAGACAGTAGCTACTAGGGTGGGATAGTGACATTGAGGTGAAGACAATAGCTACTAGGGTGAGATAGTGAACTTAGGGTGAAGACAGTAGCTACTAGGGTGAGATAGTGACATTGGGGTGAAGATAGTAGCTACTAGGGTGAGATAGGGACATTAGGGTGAAAACAATAGCTACTAGGGTGAGATAGTGACATTGGGGTGAAAACAATAGCTACTAGGGTGAGATAGTGACATTGGGGTGAAGACAGTAGCTACTAAGGTGAGATAGAGACATTGGGGTGAAAACAATAGCTACTAGGGTGAGATAGTGACATTGGGTTGACGACAATAGCTACTAGTGTGAGATAGTGACGTTGGGTGAAGACAAATGCTACTATGGTGCGATAGTGACATTGGGGTGAAAACAATAGCTACTAGGGTGAGTTAGTGACATTGGGATGAAGACAGTAGCTACTAGGGTCAGATAGTGACATTGGAGTGGAGACAGAAGCTACTAAGGTGAGATAGTGACATTGGGATGAAGACAATAGCTACTAGGGTGAAGACAATAGCTACAAGGGTGAGATAGTGACATTGGGGTGAAGTCAATAGCTACTAGGGTGAGATAGAGACATTGGGGTGAAGACAATAGCTACTAGGGTGAGATAGAGACATTGGGGTGAAGACAATAGCTACTAGGGTGAGATAATGACATTGGGGTGAAAACAATAGCTACTAGGGTGAGATAGTGACATTGGGTTGACGACAATAGCTACTAGGGTGAGATAGTGACATTGGAGTGAAGACAAATACTACAATGGTGCGATAGTGACATTGGGGTGAAAACAATAGCTACTAGGGTGAGATAGTGACATTGGGATGAAGACAGTAGCTACTAGGGTGAGATAGTGACATTGGAGTGGAGACAGAAGCTACTAAGGTGAGATAGTGATATTGGGGTGAAGACAATAGCTACTAGGGTGAGGTAGTGACATTGGGGTGAAGACAGTAGCTACTAGGGTGAGATAGTGACATTGGGGTGAAGACAGAAGCTACTAAGGTGAGATAGTGATAATGGGGTGAAGACAATAGCTACTAGGTTGAGGTAGTGACATTGGGGTGAAGACAGTAGCTACTAGGGTGAGATAGTGACATTGGGGTGAAGACAATAGCTACTAGGGTGAGATAGTGACATTGGGGTGAAGACAATAGCTACTAGGTTGAGGTAGTGACATTGGGGTGGAGACAATAGCTACTAGGGTGAGATAGTGACATTGGGGTGAAGACAATACCTACTAGGGGAAGATAGTTACATATGGGTGAAGAGAGTAGCTACTAGGGTGAGATAGGGACATTGGGGTGGAGAGAGTAGCTACTAGGGTGAGATAGGGACATTGGGGTGAAGACAATAGCTACTAGGGTGAGATAGGGACATTAGGGTGAAGACAGAAGCTACTAAGGTGAGATAGTGACATTGGGGTGAAGACAATAGCTACTAGGGTGAGATAGTGACATTGGGGTGAAGACAGTAGCTACTAGGGTGAGATAGTGACATTGGGGTGAAGACAATAGCTACTAGGGTGAGGTAGTGACATTGGGGTGGAGACAATAGCTACTAGGGTGAGATAGTGACATTGGGGTGAAGACAATAGCTACTAGGGTGAGATAGTGACATTGGGTTGAAGACAATAGCTACTAGGGTGAGATAGTGACATTGGGGTGAAGACAGTAGCTACTAGGCTGAGATAGTGACATTGGGGTGAAGACAGTAGCTACTAGGGTAAGATAGTTACATATGGGTGAAGACAGTAGCTACTTGGGTGAGATAGGGACATTGTGTGACAACAGTAGCTACTTGGGTGAGATAGTAACATTAGGGTCAATACAGTAGCTACTAGGGTGAGATAGTTACATTGGGGTGGAGACAGTAGCTACTAGGGTGGGATAGTGACATTGAGGTGAAGACAATAGCTACTAGGGTGAGATAGTGAACTTAGGGTGAAGACAGTAGCTACTAGGGTGAGATAGTGACATTGGGGTGAAGATAGTAGCTACTAGGGTGAGATAGGGACATTAGGGTGAAAACAATAGCTACTAGGGTGAGATAGTGACATTGGGGTGAAAACAATAGCTACTAGGGTGAGATAGTGACATTGGGGTGAAGACAGTAGCTACTAAGGTGAGATAGAGACATTGGGGTGAAAACAATAGCTACTAGGGTGAGATAGTGACATTGGGTTGACGACAATAGCTACTAGTGTGAGATAGTGACGTTGGGTGAAGACAAATGCTACTATGGTGCGATAGTGACATTGGGGTGAAAACAATAGCTACTAGGGTGAGTTAGTGACATTGGGATGAAGACAGTAGCTACTAGGGTCAGATAGTGACATTGGAGTGGAGACAGAAGCTACTAAGGTGAGATAGTGATATTGGGGTGAAGACAATAGCTACTAGGGTGAGATAGTGACATTGGGGTGAAGACAGAAGCTACTACGGTGAGATAGTGATATTGGGGTGAAGACAATAGCTATTAGGGTGCGATAGTGACATTGGGGTAAAGACAGTAGCTACTAGGGTGAGATAGTGACATTGGGGTGGAGAGAGTAGCTACTAGGGTGAGATAGTGACATTGGGGTGAAGATAGTAGCTACTAGGGTGAGATAGGGACATTAGGGTGAGGTAGTGACATTGGGGTGAAGACAGTAGCTACTAGGGTGAGATAGTGACATTGGGGTGAAGACAGAAGCTACTAAGGTGAGATAGTGATATTGGGGTGAAGACAATAGCTACTAGGTTGAGGTAGTGACATTGGGGTGAAGACAGTAGCTACTAGGGTGAGATAGTGACATTGGGGCGAAGACAATAGCTACTAGGTTGAGGTAGTGACATTGGGGTGGAGACAATAGCTACTAGGGTGAGATAGTGACATTGGGGTGAAGACAATACCTACTAGGGGAAGATAGTTACATATGGGTGAAGACAGTAGCTACTAGAGTGAGATAGGGACATTGGGGTGGAGAGAGTAGCTACTAGGGTGAGATAGTGACATTGGGGTGAAGACAATAGCTACTAGGGTGAGATAGTGACATTGGAGTGGAGACAGAAGCTACTAAGGTGAGATAGTGACATCGAGGTCAAGACAATAGCTACTAGGGTGAGATAGTGACATTGGGGTGAAGACAGAAGCTACTAAGGTGAGATAGTGATATTGGGGTGAAGACAATAGCTACTAGGGTGCGATAGTGACGTTGGGGTGAAGACAATAGCTACTAGGGTGAGATAGGGACATTAGGGTGAAGACAGAAGCTACTAAGGTGAGATAGTGACATTGGGGTGAAGACAATAGCTACTAGGGTCAGATAGTGACATTGGGGTGAAGACAGTAGCTACTAGGGTGAGATAGTGACATTGGGGTGAAGACAATAGCTACTAGGGTCAGATAGTGACATTGGAGTGGAGACAGAAGCTGCTAAGGTGAGATAGTGACATTGAGGTGAAGACAATAGCTACTAGGGTGAGATAGTGACATTGGGGTGAAGACAGAAGCTACTAAGGTGAGATAGTGATATTGGGGTGAAGACAATAGCTACTAGGGTGCGATAGTGACGTTGGGGTGAAGACAATAGCTACTAGGGTGAGATAGTGACATTGGGGTGAAGACAGTAGCTACTAGGGTGAGATAGTGACATTGGGGTGAAGACAATAGCTACTAGGGTGAGGTAGTGACATTGGGGTGGAGACAATAGCTACTAGGGTGAGATAGTGACATTGGGGTGAAGACAATAGCTACTAGGGTGAGATAGTGACATTGGGGTGAAGACAATAGCTACTAGGTTGAGGTAGTGACATTGGGGTGGAGACAATAGCTACTAGGGTGAGATAGTGACATTGGGGTGAAGACAATAGCTACTAGGGTGAGATAGTGACATTGGGGTGAAGACAATAACTACTAGGGTGAGATAGTGATATTGGGGTGAAGACAGTAGCTACTAGGGTGAGATAGTGACATTGGGGCGAAGACAATAGCTACTAGGGTGAGGTAGTGACATTGGGGTGGAGACAATAGCTACTAGGGTGAGATAGTGACATTAGGGTGAAGACAATAGCTACTAGGGTGAGATAGTGACATTGGGGTGAAGACAATAGCTACTAGGGTGAGATAGTGACATTGGGGTGAAGACAGTAGCTACTAGGGTGAAGACAATAGCTACTAGGGTGAGGTAGTGACATTGGGGTGGAGACAATAGCTACTAGGGTGAGATAGTGACATTGGGGTGAGGACAATAGCTACTAGGGTGAGATAGTGACAGTGGGTTGAAGACAATAGCTACTAGGGTGAGATAGTGACAATGGGGTGAAGACAGTAGCTACTAGGCTGAGATAGTGACATTGGGGTGAAGACAGTAGCTACTAGGGTAAGATAGTTACATATGGGTGAAGACAGTAGCTACTTGGGTGAGATAGGGACATTGTGTGACAACAGTAGCTACTTGGGTGAGATAGTGACATTAGGGTCAATACAGTAGCAACTAGGGTGAGATAGTTACATTGGGGTGAAGACAGTAGCTACTAGGGTGGGATAGTGACATTGGGGTGAAGACAATAGCTACTAGGGTGAGATAGTGAACTTAGGGTGAAGACAGTAGCTACTAGGGTGAGATAGTGACATTGGGGTGAAGACAGTAACTACTAGGGTGAGATAGTGACATTGGGGTAAAAACAATAGCTACTAGGGTGAGATAGTGACATTGGGGTGAAGACAGTAGCTACTAAGGTGAGATAGTGACATTGGGGTGAAAACAATAGCTACTAGGGTGAGATAGTGACATTGGGTTGACGACAATAGCTACTAGGGTGAGATAGTGATGTTGGGTAAAGACAAATGCTACTATGGTGCGATAGTGACATTGGGGTGAAAACAATAGCTACTTGGGTGAGATAGTGACATTGGGATGAAGACAATAGCTACTAGGGTGTGATGGTGACATTGGGGTGAAGACAATAGCTACACGGTGAGATGGTGACATTGGGGTGAAGACAATAGCTACTAGGGTGAGATAGTGATATTGGGGTGAAGACAATAGCTACAAGGGTGAGATAGTGACATTGGGGTGAAGTCAATAGCTACTAGGGTGAGATAGAGACATTGGGGTGAAGACAGTAGCTACTAGGGTAAGATAGTTACATATGGGTGAAGACAGTAGCTACTTGGGTGAGATAGGGACATTGTGTGACAACAGTAGCTACTTGGGTGAGATAGTAACATTAGGGTCAATACAGTAGCTACTAGGGTGAGATAGTTACATTGGGGTGAAGACAGTAGCTACTAGGGTGGGATAGTGACATTGAGGTGAAGACAATAGCTACTAGGGTGAGATAGTGAACTTAGGGTGAAGACAGTAGCTACTAGGGTGAGATAGTGACATTGGGGTGAAGATAGTAGCTACTAGGGTGAGATAGGGACATTAGGGTGAAAACAATAGCTACTAGGGTGAGATAGTGACATTGGGGAGAAAACAATAGCTACTAGGGTGAGATAGTGACATTGGGGTGAAGACAGTAGCTACTAAGGTGAGATAGAGACATTGGGGTGAAAACAATAGCTACTAGGGTGAGATAGTGACATTGGGTTGACGACAATAGCTACTAGGGTGAGATAGTGACGTTGGGTGAAGACAAATGCTACTATGGTGCGATAGTGACATTGGGGTGAAAACAATAGCTACTAGGGTGAGTTAGTGACATTGGGATGAAGACAGTAGCTACTAGGGTCAGATAGTGACATTGGAGTGGAGACAGAAGCTACTAAGGTGAGATAGTGATATTGGGGTGAAGACAATAGCTCCTAGGGTGAGATAGTGACATTGGGGTGAAGACAGAAGCTACTACGGTGAGATAGTGATATTGGGGTGAAGACAATAGCTATTAGGGTGCGATAGTGACATTGGGGTAAAGACAGTAGCTACTAGGGTGAGATAGTGACATTGGGGTGAAGATAGTAGCTACTAGGGTGAGATAGGGACATTAGGGTGAGGTAGTGACATTGGGGTGAAGACAGAAGCTACTAAGGTGAGATAGTGATATTGGGGTGAAGACAATAGCTACTAGGTTGAGGTAGTGACATTGGGGTGAAGACAGTAGCTACTAGGGTGAGATAGTGACATTGGGGCGAAGACAATAGCTACTAGGTTGAGGTAGTGACATTGGGGTGGAGACAATAGCTACTAGGGTGAGATAGTGACATTGGGGTGAAGACAATACCTACTAGGGGAAGATAGTTACATATGGGTGAAGACAGTAGCTACTAGAGTGAGATAGGGACATTGGGGTGGAGAGAGTAGCTACTAGGGTGAGATAGTGACATTGGGGTGAAGACAATAGCTACTAGGGTGAGATAGTGACATTGGAGTGGAGACAGAAGCTACTAAGGTGAGATAGTGACATTGAGGTCAAGACAATAGCTACTAGGGTGAGATAGTGACATTGGGGTGAAGACAGAAGCTACTAAGGTGAGATAGTGATATTGGGGTGAAGACAATAGCTACTAGGGTGCGATAGTGACGTTGGGGTGAAGACAATAGCTACTAGGGTCAGATAGTGACATTGGAGTGGAGACAGAAGCTACTAAGGTGAGATAGTGACATTGAGGTGAAGACAATAGCTACTAGGGTGAGATAGTGACATTGGGGTGAAGACAGAAGCTACTAAGGTGAGATAGTGATATTGGGGTGAAGACAATAGCTACTAGGGTGCGATAGTGACGTTGGGGTGAAGACAATAGCTACTAGGGTGAGATAGTGACATTGGGGTGAAGACAGTAGCTACTAGGGTGAGATAGTGACATTGGGGTGAAGACAATAGCTACTAGGGTGAGGTAGTGACATTGGGGTGGAGACAATAGCTACTAGGGTGAGATAGTGACATTGGGGTGAAGACAATAGCTACTAGGGTGAGATAGTGACATTGGGGTGAAGACAATAGCTACTAGGTTGAGGTAGTGACATTGGGGTGGAGACAATAGCTACTAGGGTGAGATAGTGACATTGGGGTGAAGACAATAGCTACTAGGGTGAGATAGTGACATTGGGGTGAAGACAATAGCTACTAGGGTGAGATAGTGACATTGGGGTGAAGACAGTAGCTACTAGGGTGAGATAGTGACATTGGGGCGAAGACAATAGCTACTAGGGTGAGGTAGTGACATTGGGGTGGAGACAATAGCTACTAGGGTGAGATAGTGACATTAGGGTGAAGACAATAGCTACTAGGGTGAGATAGTGACATTGGGGTGAAGACAATAGCTACTAGGGTGAGATAGTGACATTGGGGTGAAGACAGTAGCTACTAGGGTGAAGACAATAGCTACTAGGGTGAGGTAGTGACATTGGGGTGGAGACAATAGCTACTAGGGTGAGATAGTGACATTGGGGTGAGGACAATAGCTACTAGGGTGAGATAGTGACAGTGGGTTGAAGACAATAGCTACTAGGGTGAGATAGTGACAATGGGGTGAAGACAGTAGCTACTAGGCTGAGATAGTGACATTGGGGTGAAGACAGTAGCTACTAGGGTAAGATAGTTACATATGGGTGAAGACAGTAGCTACTTGGGTGAGATAGGGACATTGTGTGACAACAGTAGCTACTTGGGTGAGATAGTGACATTAGGGTCAATACAGTAGCAACTAGGGTGAGATAGTTACATTGGGGTGAAGACAGTAGCTACTAGGGTGGGATAGTGACATTGGGGTGAAGACAATAGCTACTAGGGTGAGATAGTGAACTTAGGGTGAAGACAGTAGCTACTAGGGTGAGATAGTGACATTGGGGTGAAGACAGTAACTACTAGGGTGAGATAGTGACATTGGGGTAAAAACAATAGCTACTAGGGTGAGATAGTGACATTGGGGTGAAGACAGTAGCTACTAAGGTGAGATAGTGACATTGGGGTGAAAACAATAGCTACTAGGGTGAGATAGTGACATTGGGTTGACGACAATAGCTACTAGGGTGAGATAGTGACGTTGGGTAAAGACAAATGCTACTATGGTGCGATAGTGACATTGGGGTGAAAACAATAGCTACTTGGGTGAGATAGTGACATTGGGATGAAGACAATAGCTACTAGGGTGAGATGGTGACATTGGGGTGAAGACAATAGCTACTAGGGTGAGATGGTGACATTGGGGTGAAGACAATAGCTACTAGGGTGAGATAGTGATATTGGGGTGAAGACAATAGCTACAAGGGTGAGATAGTGACATTGGGGTGAAGTCAATAGCTACTAGGGTGAGATAGAGACATTGGGGTGAAGACAATAGCTACTAGGGTGAGATAGTGACATTGGGGTGAAAACAATAGCTACTAGGGTGAGATAGTGACATTGGGTTGACGACAATAGCTACTAGGGTGAGATAGTGACATTGGAGTGAAGACAAATGCTACAATGGTGCGATAGTGACATTGGGGTGAAAACAATAGCTACTAGGGTGAGATAGTGACATTGGGATGAAGACAGTAGCTACTAGGGTGAGATAGTGACATTGGAGTGGAGACAGAAGCTACTAAGGTGAGATAGTGATATTGGGGTGAAGACAATAGCTACTAGGGTGAGGTAGTGACATTGGGGTGAAGACAGTAGCTACTAGGGTGAGATAGTGACATTGGGGTGAAGACAGAAGCTACTAAGGTGAGATAGTGATATTGGGGTGAAGACAATAGCTACTAGGTTGAGGTAGTGACATTGGGGTGAAGACAGTAGCTACTAGGGTGAGATAGTGACATTGGGGTGAAGACAATAGCTACTAGGGTGAGGTAGTGACATTGGGGTGGAGACAATAGCTACTAGGGTGAGATAGTGACATTGGGGTGAAGACAATAGCTACTAGGGTGAGATAGTGACATTGGGGTGAAGACAATAGCTACTAGGTTGAGGTAGTGACATTGGGGTGGAGACAATAGCTACTAGGGTGAGATAGTGACATTGGGGTGAAAACAATAGCTACTAGGGTGAGATAGTGACATTGGGGTGAAAACAATAGCTACTAGGGTGAGATAGTGACATTGGGGTGAAGACAGTAGCTACTAAGGTGAGATAGAGACATTGGGGTGAAAACAATAGCTACTAGGGTGAGATAGTGACATTGGGTTGACGACAATAGCTACTAGGGTGAGATAGTGACGTTGGGTGAAGACAAATGCTACTATGGTGCGATAGTGACATTGGGGTGAAGACAGTAGCTACTAAGGTTGAGATAGAGACATTGGGGTGAAAACAATAGCTACTAGGGTGAGTTAGTGACATTGGGATGAAGACAGTAGCTACTAGGGTCAGATAGTGACATTGGAGTGGAGACAGTAGCTACTAGGGTGAGATAGTGATATTGGGGTGAAGACAATAGCTACTAGGGTGAGATAGTGACATTGGGGTGAAGACAGAAGCTACTAAGGTGAGATAGTGATATTGGGGTGAAGACAATAGCTATTAGGGTGCGATAGTGACATTGGGGTAAAGACAGTAGCTACTAGGGTGAGATAGTGACATTGGGGTGGAGAGAGTAGCTACTAGGGTGAGATAGTGACATTGGGGTGAAGATAGTAGCTACTAGGGTGAGATAGGGACATTAGGGTGAGGTAGTGACATTGGGGTGGAGACAATAGCTACTAGGGTGAGATAGTGACATTGGGGTGAAGACAATAGCTACTAGGGTGAGATAGTGACATTGGGTTGAAGACAATAGCTACTATGGTGAGATAGTGACATTGGGGTGAAGACAATAGCTACTAGGGTGAGATAGTGACATTGGTGTGAAGACAGTAGCTACTAGTGTGAGATAGTGACATTAGGGTGAAGACAGTACCTTCTAGGGTGAGATAGTGACATTGGGGTAAAGAGAGTAGCTACTAGGGTGAGATAGTGACATTGGGGTAAAGAGAGTAGCTACTAGGGTGAGATAGTGACATTAGGGTGGAGACAATAGCTACTCAGGTGAGTCGTCACAACCTCATCCCATGTCTTCCTGGGTCTACCTCTTCCAAGGGTCCTAGCTACTGGGGTTTCTCTGTATCTCCTTATCCAGCTTCTATTTACCATATACATCAAATACCCATACCAACATAGTCTTCTCTCTTGCACACTCTATCCAATTCCTCTTATGCCAAATTCTGCTTATGCTATTTCACTCATGCACATTAAGATTACATACATTGTATGCTTGCTAAGTTTACTTTTAGTCCTTTCACCTTTTGGTTCTTCTTCCATGCTTGAAATTTCGTCCCTAACTTTCCTACAGTTTCAGCTATGAGTACTACATCATCAGCACATAGGACGTCCCAGGGATTGCCAATGTTAAACTGCTTAATGATGGCCTGAAGGATAATTATAAACAGGATTGGGCTGAGGACTGAACTCTGATGGACTCCTACCTGTACATTTCCACACTAAACTCAGAACCAAACTCACTTTACTAACAGTTTCTCTGTACATAGCTTGCACTTCTCTTACAAGGCATTCTCCTACACCTAGTTTCCTTAAGGACCACAAGATGACAGATACAGATACTCTGTCAAAGGACTTCTCCACATGAACAATATTTAGATACAGAGGCTTATTCTTAGCTAGTAACTTCTCTTGTAGTTTTGTCATTAAGAAAAGAGTATATCTGTAGTACTTCTCCCTGGCATAAAATCTAACAACATCTCATCTAATTTGATTCTTTCCCTAAGTATTAAAACTCTTTCTCACATTTCCATTACTTGTTCCATGCCTGAGTAGTTGCTCCTTTCTAGTACCTCACCTTTTCCTTTATAGCATTATATTAGTATACTACTATGTCAGTTATTGGTTATGGCCCCATCCTATAGTATCTGATTGACTATGTACGTGACTGGTTTGACATCTACTTCCCCAGAATCTTTCAACATCTCAGTTATTTCTAATGGAACAGCAGCTTTACCATTTTTATTCCCCTTGATTGCTTCTTTGACCCTATAACTATCTATTTCAATAGCTGGTCCCTCTTTGGGGTTAGTTGGAGGTAGTCTCTCTTTTCAGTTATTTACCATTTTACAGGGTTAACTGTGTGTGATCCCTTCTATTCATTCGGGAACATATTCAACTTTGATAATAAATTGACTAAATTAGTAAATTCTAAACCATACAGTAGTTTCAACACAAGTCTTGGTTAGATCTTCTACAAATAAACTGAGAGAAGGGTAATTTTTTAGTAAACCAGTTTTATTATGAACATTTACAACATAGGTGGCACAATCCTGGATGACTGGTGTGGTTTTTATCTTGTCTTATTGTGTTTGTGTATCATTAAACAACATTTACAGGAGAATATATACCACAGATATCACAGTGATATGGCTAGTATTTAGTGAAGTGATTAATTTGAGAGAATAATTTACCAAATATCACGGAGATGTGGCTTCTCTCCTATATGAATAAGTTTGTGTGTAGTTAACTTGTTACATACACAGAATGATTTACCACATATATCACAGTGATATGGCTTCTCTCCGGTATAAGTTAGTGTCTAGTGAAGTGACTAACTTGAGAGAATAATTTAACAGACATCAGAGTGATATGGCTTCTCTCCTGTATTAGTTAGAGTCCAGGAGTCCAGTGAAGTGACTTCTTACAGAGAATGATTTACCTCAGGTCATAGTAATATGGCTACTGTATGTGAACATTTGTGTTTAGTTAAACTAGCTTTTAGAGACAATTATTTACCACATCTGGCCGTGATATGCCTTCTCTCCTGTATGTTTATATGTAGTTAGGTGAGTAAATCGAGAGAATGATTTACCATAGATATCAGTCATATGGCTCCTCTCCCATAAGAATAGGCTTGTGAGTTAAGTTTCATCATTGTGAGAATGATTTACCACAGATATCACAGTGAAATGGCTTCTCTCCTGTATGTATATATTTGTGTAGTTAAGTAGCTACTCATGGAGAATGATTTACCACATATTTACCAGTGAGATGGCTTCTCTCCTTCATGAATAGATTTGTGAATTGTGAAGTAATTATATTGAGAGAATGATTTACCAGATATTAAAGTGATATGGCTTTTGTCCTGTATGAGTGAGATTGTGGGTTGCTAATTTCCTTTCTGAGAGAATGATTTACCACAGATATCACAGTGGTATGGTTTCTCTCCTGTATGAATACGTTTGTGATTTGTTAAGGAAGTAGAATGAGAGAATGATTTACCATAGATATTACATTGCTATGGCTTTTGTCCTGTATGAATATATTTGTGAGTAGTTAAGCAAGTAGATAGAGAGAATGATTTACCACAGATATCACAGTGCTATGGTTTCTCTCCTATATGGATGAGATTGTGTGTTGTTAAATGTCCTTTCAGAGAGAATGATTTACCACAGTGGTATGGTTTCTCTCCTGTATGAATACGTTTGTGATTTGTTAAGACATTATTTTGAGAGAATGATTTACCACAGATATCACAGTGATAGGACTTCTCTCCTGTATGGATGAGATTGTGTGTTGCTAAGTGTACTTTCTGAGAGAATGATTTACCACAGATATCACAGTGGTATGGTGTCTCTCCTGTATGTATACGGTTGTGATTTGTTAAGACATTATTTTGAGAGAATGATTTACCACAGATATCACAGTGGTATGGCTTCTCTCCTGTATGAGTAAGATTGTGTGTTAATAAGTTTCCTTTCTGTGAAAATGACTTACCACAGATATTACAATGGTATGGCTTCTCTCCTGTATGAGTAAGATTGTGTGTTAATAAGTTTCCTTTATGTGAAAATGACTTACCACAGATATTACAGTGATATGGTTTCTCTCCTGTATGAATACGTTTGTGATTTGTTAAGACATTTTGAGAGAATGATTTACCACAGATATCACAGTGATAGGGCTTCTCTCCTGTATGGAGGAGATTGTGTGTTGTTAAGTGTCTTTTCAGAGAGAATGCTTTACCACAGATATCACAGTGGTATGGTTTCTCTCCTGTATGAGTAAGATTGTGTGTTAATAAGCTTCCTTTCTGTGAAAATGACTTACCACAGATATTACAATGGTATGGCTTCTCTCCTGTATGAGTAAGATTGTGTGTTAATAAGTTTCCTTTCTGTGAAAATGATTTACCACAGATATTACAGTGATATGGCTTCTCTTCTGTATGAATAGATTTGTGATTTGTTAAGACATTATTTTGAGAGAATGATTTACCACAGATATCACAGTGGTATGGTTTCTCTCCTGTATGAGTAAGATTGTGTGTTAATAAGTTTCCTTTATGTGAAAATGACTTACCACAGATATCGCAGTGGTATGGTTTCTCTCCTGTATGAATACGTTTGTGATTTGTTAAGACATTATTTCGAGAGAATGATTTACCACAGATATTACAATGGTATGACTTCTCTCCTCTATTCTTTGTTATCTCATTAGGAATACTAATACCTTTAGGCAGTGTTTCACATTTAACCTTCTTCTCACCCAACTTATTTTCCATAATGTCTCGCCAATAAATTCACTTCTGATGAAATATTTTACAGTAAGTCAGTCATAGATTTATATAAACAGTGTTATATCAGTTCTGTATAAAACACTTTAGTCTTTGATGATAAATGTTGATGATGTATCCAAGGTTTAAAAATTTATCCCAATGTCATCTGGTATTCTGAAATAAGAAAGAAACAGTATGAGATAATAGAGAATACTTAAATACTAGAGATAGATTTATTAGAGAAAATTTTTGACTTTTATATCAATAATCACTAGATATAGACCTTTAATTGAAAAATCAACTTTAGTTTTAAATTTGTTATCAATATTACATCATACAACCTTGTATGATATCTATATATACAGACATATATACATATGTCAATGTTACACCATACAACCTTGTGTAATGTCTATATATACAGACATATATATATATATATATATATTACATTATATAACCTTGTGTAATGTCTATATATATAGACATAAATATATATATTTTACATTATACAACCTTGTGTGATGTCTATATATACAGATATATATACATATGTCAATATTACATTATATAACCTTGTGTGATGTCTATATATATATACAGACACATATATATTGCATTATACAACCTTGTGTAATGTCTATATAAACAGACATATATATACATATGTCAATATTACATTATACAACCTTGTGTGATGTCTATATATATATACAGACATATATATATTGCATTATACAACCTTGTGTTATGTCTATATATACAGACATATATATACATATCTCAATATTACATTATACAACCTTGTGTAATGTATATATATATAGACATACATATACATATGTTACATTATACAACCTTGTGTAAAGTATATATATATAGACATATATATATATATGTTACATTATACAACCTTGTGTAATGTCTATATATATAGACATATATATACACATGTTATATTATACAACCTTGTGTAATGTCTATATATATATAGACATATATATACACATGTTATATTATACAACCTTGTGTAATGTCTATATATATATAGACATATATATACACATGTTATATTATACAACCTTGTGTAATGTCTATATATATATAGACATATATATACATATGTTACATTATACAACCTTGTGTAATGTCTATATATATATAGACATATATATACATATGTTACATTATACAACCTTGTGTAATGTCTATATATATAGACATATATATACACATGTTATATTATACAACCTTGTGTAATGTCTATATATATATAGACATATATATACATATGTTACATTGTACAACCTTGTGTAATGTCTATATATATATATATAGACATATATATATGTTACATTATACAACCTTGTGTAATGTCTATATATATAGACATATATATACACATGTTACATTATACAACCTTGTGTAATGTCTATATATAGACATATATATACATATGTTACATTATACAACCTTGTGTAATGTCTATATATATATAGACATATATATACATATGTTACATTATACAACCTTGTGTAATGTCTATATATATATAGACATATATATACATATGTTACATTATACAACCTTGTGTAATGTCTATATATAGACATATATACATTTGTCAATGTCTGTCAGTCTGGTGCATTGCTCCAGCCACAAATCTCATCAGTAGTTCACAATAGGCTTTCAATAATATATATATATACATATATATATGGAACTAGCTGTTCCAATGGCAAGCTGTCAGCTCAGTTGTCATGCTCTACTATCTCAAGTATTGAGTACTCTGTAGAATAATGGTCTATATATATATATATATATATATATAAAATAAACCTGTCGAGAGTTATGAATCAGAATTTGTCGAATCTTACTGTTGCCGAATTGTTGTTTTGAGAAATGTAATGTATTTCACTTCATTTCCTTGTCTCTCCATCTTTCTTGGTCTAATTTACCTATCAGTATTTATATTGTCCCTTTAACTTTTCATAATGATGGTCGAATCTGTAGGTCCTTTATAAAAATAATCTTCTCGTTAACTCCCCCCACGCCACCATTACTATTTGGTCCAATCATAATTCAGTGGCTAATAATTATGTTTCTCTTACCAATCTCTTCCACAAAACCACTGCCTCGGCTATCACTCCTTAAGTTTAGACTTGGTTGCTTTTGATATGCTAGATGGACTATAGAATTTGGAGAGTTTGTAGAATCTGGACACTCAATGACAATGTCAAAGATAACGATAAATGTTGCCGGACGAGAATGCAAGGACTCCTCTCTATTTCAGACACGGATGGCTGAACATAACCTCATCTCCCTCACCCCTCCCTGCACCACCAACCCGTCCCTTCCACCTCAACAAGGTTGTAGAGATGCTTCAACATGAGGAAGTTGATGTGTGTTGTGTCCAAGAGACCAGGTGGAGGGGTGGGTCTGCTAGATTCATTGTGGGTAAAAAACGATGCTATAAAGTACTCTCGCTGGGAAATGGGTAGATAAGGTAATTGCCGTAAATAGAGTGAACAACAGAATAATTAAAATAAGACTAGTCCTAAATAGAACTACCGTGATAATAATATCCGCTTATGCACCCCAATCTGGACTACCTGGCATTATAAAAGATTCTATGAGTTGCTAATGCTCACTACCTTCGAAATAACCGACAGTGACTACATAATTATTGCTGGTGACCTAAATGGTCATGTTGGACAACATTGTGACGGCTATGATGGAATCCATGGAGGCTATGGGTTTGGTACTAGAAATGAGGAAGGCTTCAGAATCCTGGAATTCTGTGATGCAAATAACCTAACTATGTGTAACACAAACTTCAAAAAACGAAACAATCACTTGATCACCTATAGAACAGGGTAACATGCCAGTCAGATAGATTATATGCTTACCAGAAGACGTGACAGTGTCTATTGTAAACACTAAATCCCTCCCCCGTGAAGAATGCACCTCCCAACATAGCCTCATAGTTAGTGACCTCATAGTCAGGACTAGACATACTCAACAACAGAAGAATACTTTGAGGAGAAGAATATGGAAATTGAAGGACCCCTCAGCCAGTAACAAATTTTAAAGCATATTACTTGATGCTTTTGACAGTAAGGAAGAGCAATTAGAGACATACAATATAGAGGAATAGGGGAATTCCTGAAAGTTAACCTGCTGAAGGCAAAATATGAAATCAGTGGCTGGAGCAGACCTATAGGCAGGAGGAGAGTAACTTGGTGATGGAACAGTAAGGTGGAGGTGTCAAACAAGGCCAAAAAACAGGCTTGGGAAGTATGGCAGGATGGGGGAAGTAGAGAACACTATCAAGTGGCCAGGAGAGAAGCTAGGAGACACATGTACTTTGCAAGAAGGGAAGCAGAGGACAGAAAGTTCAAGCATGTTCTACAACGCGAGGACCAAAAACGTGAGGTGTTAAGGATTGCTAGGCAATGTGTCAAGGAAAACCGTGATATCGTCGGGGAGAAGTGTTACCGTAATGATGATGGTGTACTTGCCATTACTGATGCTGATAAGAAGGTAGCTTGGAAGTGTCACTACGAGAGACTACTAAATGAGGAGAATAAATGGGAAAAAGATAGTCTGCTCTAAATTGATCCAATAGAGGGACCAGCAGTGCAAGTTAAAGGTAGTATAATAAGTAAGGCAATCAAAGATATGAAGATAGGCAAGGCAGCTGGGCCTTCAGGGATAGTTGCTGAAATGCTGAAAGCATCTGGAATGGTGGGACACACTATGGTGTAAAGTCATACAGAATGGGATCATACCAAATGACTGGTGTAGCAGCATCATCATTAACTGCTACAAGGGTAAAGGAGATGCCCTAGATAGGGGAAACTATAGAGGCATTAAATTAGTTGACCAGGTCATGAAGGTCACAGAAAGAGTTATAGCACAACTAATCAGAGAGCGAATTGATCTAGATGAAATGCAGTTTGGGTTTGTGTCAGGTAAAAGTACCACAGATGCTCTTTTCCTTGTACAACAACTACAGAAGTACCTAGCTAAAAGTAAACCCCTATACTTAGCTTTTGTTGACTTGGAGAAAGCCTTTGACAGAGTCCCCCGCTCCATTATCTGGTCGGCTCTTAGAAAACTAGGTGTTGATGAATGACTTGTGAGAGCTATACAAGCCATGTATAAAGAAACAGTCAGCAAGGTTAGAATTAACAATGAATATAGTGAAGAATTTAGCGTAAAAGTTGGTGTTCATTAAGGCTCTGTCTTTAGCCCCCTCCTATTTATTATTGCCGTTCAGGCTATAACAGAGGAGTTCAAGACTGGCTGCTCATGGGGACTTCTATATGCAGATGATCTAACTCTCATAGCAGAATCGATGGGTGAACTAGAGAAGAAATTCCAAACATGGAAGCATGGCCTAGAATCAAAAGGCCTTAAAGTTAACTTGTCTAATACTAAAGTTCTAGTATGTAGAAAGGAAAATAGGGCACAGGTTCCCTCTGGGAAATGGCCATGCTCAGTGTGTAGGAAAAGAGTAGGCAGAAATTCCATTTTATGTCCCAAATGCAAACTATGGGTACATAAAAGATGTAGTGCGATCACAGGAAAGCTATCTAAGAATGTAGATTTTATGTGGCTGATGCTCAGGTGCAATAAGTAGCAACTGCCCACAGTACACTAGCTCCTTCTATTGCCCAGATGGATCTATAGAAATAGTGGACACCTTCCGATACCTGGGTGACAAAATCAGCAGTGGTGGAGGGTGCTCTGAAAGTACAGTAGCCAGAGTCAGAACGGGATGGAAAAAGTTCAGAGAGCTTATACCACTATTGGCCACTAAATGTTTCTCTCTAAAAATGAAAAGCAGATTGTATGATCCCTGCATACGAACAACAATGTTACATGGCAGTGAGACATGGGCATTGTGTGCAGAGGACCTGCGCAGACTGGAGAGGAACGAAGCATGCATGCTCTGTTGGATGTGTAATAGTAATATACGTGAACGGCAAAGCATAAATGAACTAAGTGAGAAATTAGGAATAAGAGGGATCAGATGCTGTTTACTCGAGAGAAGACTATGTTGGTACGGTCACATGATGCGCATGAAAAACGACAGCTGTATAAAAAAGTGCAGGGAAATCAAAATAGACGGTAGCTATGGTGTAGGTAGACCCAGAAAAACCCGAGACGATTTGATAAATTCCAACCTTACACATTTACACCTCTCTAAGACAATGTCACTGAACCGAGATCTTTGGCGCTACACAGTAATACAGAAGACCCGCATTGCCTATGTACAAAACAAAACCTACAGTCAGTAGGCACCTCTTAACCAAATATACACCCTCATCCCACTACCCCTACTCCCACCAACACCACCCTTTCTCTATAAAGTTATGTTGGTACCACAACATCCAGTCCAAATAAATGAGATAATGAGATCGAGATCATGTAAGTGTCACTACAAAAAAAAAAACACAGTCCACACTGTAATGTGGCTGTGTAGGTAACACGGCAGAAACCTCGCAGTTCACACTGTAAACGTTGTTGGTGTTAGGAAGGGCATCCAGCTGTAGAAAACCTGCCAGATACAGTCCTATAGGAGCGAGACACATTGCCCTGACCAATCTTCCTCAAGTGGGACAATTCCCGTCTAATCCCATGCTAGCGTGGAAGATAGCTGTTAAACAATGATGATGATTGAGATGATAGGTTTCTTATAAGCAGTTGATATACCGTAACCTCTTGAGAATAAGCTGGTCCTAGTGATCCAAAAGCACTTCACATCAGTAGTTTATCCCAGGTAGGTGTTGGTAATTAGGAGAGACGGAGTAATGATTTATCAAATAAGAGTAGTTAAGATGGGATTAATTCACCATAATTATTTATTGCATGATATATATTTCTGTGACATGGTTATTCATGTGACATTATCAGATTCTTACACAATCATAGTTACAGTTATGTAATGATTGGGATATATAAGTGGCCATGTATAACTATCCTGTAGTAATGTCAGCTGGCATATGTATCATGAATAGTAGTAGTAAAATAACAAGGAATGATATGAGAGGTTATTGACTACTGGTAGTGATATAATAAGGAATGATATGACAGGCTATTGACTACTGGTAGTGATATAACAAGGAATGATATGACAGGTTATTGACTACTGGTAGTGATATAACAAGGAATGATATGACAGGTTATTGACTACTGGTAGTGATATAACAAGGAATGATATGACAGGTTATTGACTACTGGTAGTGATATAACAAGGAATGATATGACAGGTTATTGACTACTGGTAGTGATATAACAGGCTATTGACTACTGGTAGTGATATAACAAGGAATGATATGACAGGCTATTGACTACTGGTAGTGATATAACAAGGAATGATATGACAGGTTATTGACTACTTGTAGTGATATAACAAGGAATGATATGACAGGCTATTGACTACTGGTAGTGATATAACAAGGAATGATATGACAGGCTATTGACTACTGGTAGTGATATAACAAGGAATGATATGACAGGCTATTGACTACTGGTAGTGATATAACAAGGAATGATATGACAAGCTATTGACTAGTAGTAGTGATATAACAAGGAATGATATGACAGGCTATTGACTACTGGTAGTGATATAACAAGGAATGATATGACAGGCTATTGACTACTGGTAGTGATATAACAAGGAATGATATGACAGGCTATTGACTACTGGTAGTGATATAACAAGGAATGATATGACAGGCTATTGACTACTGGTAGTGATATAACAAGGAATGATATGACAGGCTATTGACTACTGGTAGTGATATAACAAGGAATGATATGATAGGCTATTGACTACTGGTAGTGATATAACAAGGAATGATATGACAGGCTATTGACTACTGGTAGTGATATAACAAGGAATGATATGACAGGCTATTGACTACTGGTAGTGATATAACAAGGAATGATATGACAAGCTATTGACTAGTAGTAGTGATATAACAAGGAATGATATGACAGGCTATTGACTACTGGTAGTGATATAACAAGGAATGATATGACAGGCTATTGACTACTGGTAGTGATATAACAAGGAATGATATGACAGGCTATTGACTACTGGTAGTGATATAACAAGGAATGCTATGACAGGTTATTGACTACTGGTAGTGATATAACAAGGAATGATATGACAGGTTATTGACTACTGGTAGTGAAATAACTAGGAATGATATGAGAGGTTATTGACTACTGGTAGTGATATAACAAGGAATGATATGAGAGGTTATTGACTACTGGTAGTGATATAACAAGGAATGATATGAGAGGTTATTGACTACTGGTAGTGATATAACAAGGAATGATATGACAGGTTATTGACTAGTAGTAGTGATATAACAAGGAATGATATGACAGGCTATTGACTACTGGTAGTGATATAACAAGGAATGATATGACAAGCTATTGACTAGTAGTAGTGATATAACAAGGAATGATATGACAGGCTATTGACTACTGGTAGTGATATAACAAGGAATGATATGACAGGCTATTGACTACTGGTAGTGATATAACAAGGAATGATATGACAGGCTATTGACTACTGGTAGTGATATAACAAGGAATGCTATGACAGGTTATTGACTACTGGTAGTGATATAACAAGGAATGATATGACAGGTTATTGACTACTGGTAGTGAAATAACTAGGAATGATATGAGAGGTTATTGACTACTGGTAGTGATATAACAAGGAATGATATGAGAGGTTATTGACTACTGGTAGTGATATAACAAGGAATGATATGAGAGGTTATTGACTACTGGTAGTGATATAACAAGGAATGATATGACAGGCTATTGACTAGTAGTAGTGATATAACAAGGAATGATATGACAGGCTATTGACTACTGGTAGTGATATAACAAGGAATGATATGACAGGTTATTGACTACTGGTAGTGAAATAACTAGGAATGATATGACAGCTTATTGACTACTGGTAGTGATATAACAAGGAATGATACGACAGGTTATTGACTACTGGTAGTGATATAACAAGGAATGATATGACAGGCTATTGACTACTGGTAGTAGTGATATAACAAGGAATGATATGACAGGTTATTAACTACTGGTAGTGATATAACAAGGAATGATATAAGAGGTTATTGACTACTGGTAGTGATATAACAAGGAATGATATGACAGGCTATTGACTAGTAGTAGTGATATAACAAGGAATGATATGACAGGTTATTGACTACTGGTAGTGATATAACAAGGAATGATATGAGAGGTTATTGACTACTGGTAGTGATATAACAAGGAATGATATGACAGGTTATTGACTACTGGTAGTGATATAACAAGGAATGATATGAGAGGTTATTGACTACTGGTAGTGATATAACAAGGAATGATATGACAGGTTATTGACTACTGGTAGTGATATAACAAGGAATGATATGAGAGGTTATTGACTACTGGTAGTGATATAACAAGGAATGATATGACAGGCTATTGACTACTGGTAGTGATATAACAAGGAATGATATGACAGGCTATTGACTACTGGTAGTGATATAACAAGGAATGATATGACAAGCTATTGACTAGTAGTAGTGATATAACAAGGAATGATATGACAGGCTATTGACTACTGGTAGTGATATAACAAGGAATGATATGACAGGCTATTGACTACTGGTAGTGATATAATAAGGAATGATATGACAGGCTATTGACTACTGGTAGTGATATAACAAGGAATGCTATGACAGGTTATTGACTACTGGTAGTGATATAACAAGGAATGATATGACAGGTTATTGACTACTGGGAGTGATATAACAAGGAATGATATGACAGGTTATTGACTACTGGTAGTGATATAACAAGGAATGATATGACATGCTATTGACTACTGGTAGTGATATAACAAGGAATGATATGACAGGTTATTGACTACTGGTAGTGAAATAACTAGGAATGATATGACAGCTTATTGACTACTGGTAATGATATAACAAGGAATGATACGACAGGTTATTGACTACTGGTAGTGATATAACAAGGAATGATATGACAGGTTATTGACTACTGGTAGTGATATAACAAGGAATGATATGACAGGTTATTGACTACTGGTAGTGATATAACAAGGAATGATATGACAGGTTATTGACTACTGGTAGTGATATAACAAGGAATGATATGACAGGTTATTGACTACTGGTAGTGATATAACAAGGAATGATATGAGAGGTTATTGACTACTGGTAGTGATATAACAAGGAATGATATGAGAGGTTATTGACTACTGGTAGTGATATAACAAGGAATGATATGACAGGCTATTGACTACTGGTAGTGATATAACAAGGAATGATATGACAGGTTATTGACTACTGGTAGTGAAATAACTAGGAATGATATGACAGCTTATTGACTACTGGTAGTGATATAACAAGGAATGATACGACAGGTTATTGACTACTGGTAGTGATATAACAAGGAATGATATGACAGGCTATTGACTACTGGTAGTAGTGATATAACAAGGAATGATATGACAGGTTATTAACTACTGGTAGTGATATAACAAGGAATGATATGAGAGGTTATTGACTACTGGTAGTGATATAACAAGGAATGATATGACAGGCTATTGACTAGTAGTAGTGATATAACAAGGAATGATATGACAGGTTATTGACTACTGGTAGTGATATAACAAGGAATGATATGAGAGGTTATTGACTACTGGTAGTGATATAACAAGGAATGATATGACAGGTTATTGACTACTGGTAGTGATATAACAAGGAATGATATGACAGGTTATTGACTACTGGTAGTGATATAACAAGGAATGATATGAGAGGTTATTGACTACTGGTAGTGATATAACAAGGAATGATATGACAGGTTATTGAGTACTGGTAGTGATATAACAAGGAATGATATGAGAGGTTATTGACTACTGGTAGCGATATAACAAGGAATGATATGACAGGCTATTGACTAGTAGTAGTGATATAACAAGGAATGATATGAGAGGTTATTGACTACTGGTAGTAGTGATATAACAAGGAATGATATGACAGGTTATTGACTACTGGTAGTGATATAACAAGGAATGATATGACAGGCTATTGACTACTGGTAGTGATATAACAAGGAATGATATGACAGGCTATTGACTACTGGTAGTGATATAACAAGGAATGATATGACAGGTTATTGACTACTTGTAGTGATATAACAAGGAATGATATGACAGGCTATTGACTACTGGTAGTGATATAACAAGGAATGATATGACAGGCTATTGACTACTGGTAGTGATATAACAAGGAATGATATGACAGGCTATTGACTACTGGTAGTGATATAACAAGGAATGATATGACAGGCTATTGACTACTGGTAGTGATATAACAAGGAATGCTATGACAGGTTATTGACTACTGGTAGTGATATAACAAGGAATGATATGACAGGTTATTGACTACTGGTAGTGAAATAACTAGGAATGATATGAGAGGTTATTGACTACTGGTAGTGATATAACAAGGAATGATATGAGAGGTTATTGACTACTGGTAGTGATATAACAAGGAATGATATGACAGGTTATTGACTACTTGTAGTGATATAACAAGGAATGATATGACAGGCTATTGACTACTGGTAGTGATATAACAAGGAATGATATGACAGGCTATTGACTACTGGTAGTGATATAACAAGGAATGATATGACAGGTTATTGACTACTGGTAGTGATATAACAAGGAATGATATGACAGGTTATTGACTACTGGTAGTGAAATAACTAGGAATGATATGAGAGGTTATTGACTACTGGTAGTGATATAACAAGGAATGATATGAGAGGTTATTGACTACTGGTAGTGATATAACAAGGAATGATATGAGAGGTTATTGACTACTGGTAGTGATATAACAAGGAATGATATGACAGGTTATTGACTAGTAGTAGTGATATAACAAGGAATGATATGACAGGCTATTGACTACTGGTAGTGATATAACAAGGAATGATATGACAAGCTATTGACTAGTAGTAGTGATATAACAAGGAATGATATGACAGGCTATTGACTACTGGTAGTGATATAACAAGGAATGATATGACAGGCTATTGACTACTGGTAGTGATATAACAAGGAATGATATGACAGGCTATTGACTACTGGTAGTGATATAACAAGGAATGCTATGACAGGTTATTGACTACTGGTAGTGATATAACAAGGAATGATATGACAGGTTATTGACTACTGGTAGTGAAATAACTAGGAATGATATGAGAGGTTATTGACTACTGGTAGTGATATAACAAGGAATGATATGACAGGTTATTGACTACTGGTAGTGATATAACAAGGAATGATATGAGAGGTTATTGACTACTGGTAGTGATATAACAAGGAATGATATGACAGGCTATTGACTAGTAGTAGTGATATAACAAGGAATGATATGACAGGCTATTGACTACTGGTAGTGATATAACAAGGAATGATATGACAGGTTATTGACTACTGGTAGTGAAATAACTAGGAATGATATGACAGCTTATTGACTACTGGTAGTGATATAACAAGGAATGATACGACAGGTTATTGACTACTGGTAGTGATATAACAAGGAATGATATGACAGGCTATTGACTACTGGTAGTAGTGATATAACAAGGAATGATATGACAGGTTATTAACTACTGGTAGTGATATAACAAGGAATGATATAAGAGGTTATTGACTACTGGTAGTGATATAACAAGGAATGATATGACAGGCTATTGACTAGTAGTAGTGATATAACAAGGAATGATATGACAGGTTATTGACTACTGGTAGTGATATAACAAGGAATGATATGAGAGGTTATTGACTACTGGTAGTGATATAACAAGGAATGATATGACAGGTTATTGACTACTGGTAGTGATATAACAAGGAATGATATGAGAGGTTATTGACTACTGGTAGTGATATAACAAGGAATGATATGACAGGTTATTGACTACTGGTAGTGATATAACAAGGAATGATATGACAGGCTATTGACTACTGGTAGTGATATAACTAGGAATGATATGACAGCTTATTGACTACTGGTAATGATATAACAAGGAATGATACGACAGGTTATTGACTACTGGTAATGATATAACAAGGAATGATACGACAGGTTATTGACTACTGGTAGTGATATAACAAGGAATGATATGACAGGTTATTGACTACTGGTAGTGATATAACAAGGAATGATATGACAGGTTATTGACTACTGGTAGTGATATAACAAGGAATGATACGAGAGGTTATTGACTACTGGTAGTGATATAACAAGGAATGATATGAGAGGTTATTGACTACTGGTAGTGATATAACAAGGAATGATATGAGAGGTTATTGACTACTGGTAGTGATATAACAAGGAATGATATGAGAGGTTATTGACTACTGGTAGTGATATAACAAGGAATGATATGACAGGTTATTGACTACTGGTAGTGATATAACAAGGAATGATATGAGAGGTTATTGACTACTGGTAGTGATATAACAAGGAATGATATGACAGGTTATTGACTACTGGTAGTGATATAACAAGGAATGATATGACAGGTTATTGAGTACTGGTAGTGATATAACAAGGAATGATATGACAGGTTATTGAGTACTGGTAGTGATATAACAAGGAATGATATGAGAGGTTATTGACTACTGGTAGCGATATAACAAGGAATGATATGACAGGCTATTGACTAGTAGTAGTGATATAACAAGGAATGATATGAGAGGTTATTGACTACTGGTAGTAGTGATATAACAAGGAATGATATGACAGGTTATTGACTACTGGTAGTGATATAACAAGGAATGATATGACAGGCTATTGACTACTGGTAGTGATATAACAAGGAATGATATGACAGGCTATTGACTAGTAGTAGTGATATAACAAGGAATGATATGACAGGCTATTGACTACTGGTAGTGATATAACAAGGAATGATATGAGAGGTTATAGACTACTGGTAGTGATATAACAAGGAATGATATGACAGGCTATTGACTACTGGTAGTGATATAACAAGGAATGATATGACAGGCTATTGACTACTGGTAGTGATATAACAAGGAATGATATGACAGGTTATTGACTACTGGTAGTGATATAACAAGGAATGATATGACAGGTTATTGACTACTGGTAGTGATATAACAAGGAATGATATGACAGGTTATTGACTACTGGTAGTGATATAACAAGGAATGATATGACAGGTTATTGACTACTGGTAGTGATATAACAAGGAATGATATGACAGGTTATTGACTACTGGTAGTGATATAACAAGGAATGATATGACAGGTTATTGACTACTGGTAGTGATATAACAAGGAATGATATGACAGGTTATTGACTACTGGTAGTGATATAACAAGGAATGATATGACAGGTTATTGACTACTGGTAGTGATATAACAAGGAATGATATGAGAGGTTATTGACTACTGGTAGTGATATAACAAGGAATGATATGAGAGGTTATTGACTACTGGTAGTGATATAACAAGGAATGATATGACAGGTTATTGACTACGGTAGTGATATAACAAGGAAGGATATGAGAGGTTATTGACGACTGGTAGTGATATAACAAGGAATGATATGACAGGCTATTGACTACTAGTAGTGATATAACAAGGAATGATATTACAGGCTATTGACTACTGGTAGTGATATAACAAGGAATGATATGACAGGCTATTGACTACTGGTAGTGATATAACAAGGAATGATATGACAGGTTATTGACTACTGGTAGTGATATAACAAGGAATGATATGATAGGCTATTGACTACTGGTAGTGATATAACAAGGAATGATATGAGAGGTTATTGACTACTGGTAGTGATATAACAAGGAATGATATGTGATAAAAAGGCAAATAATTATGTCTTCTAATTAATCTCTCAAGGAAATGGAGAAATTAGTTAAATATAAAGATCTAGAGGTAAAAATAATTCAAATGTGGATGGTGAAAACAGAAACAATACCTGTAATAATAGTTGCTCTGGGAATAAAAACAAAACAGAAAGACACATAACAGAAACCTCACAACTTACACACACACACACATATATATATATATATACAACAGAAAGTAACACTACTAGGTACTACACATATATTACATAGAGTACCCCAGGACTTACATATATATGATCGTGTCCACAAGACATGTATCAGACGGTGTTTCAGCTAACTCTATTAGAACCCTATTATGTACAGCCACCAACAAATGTCCCTTCACCATCAAAGCAGCTCCCTCATATACAGATACACAATCCCTACTTGGCTGGCTAATCTCGACATAGTCATAATTGTTTCTACTTTGGGCACAAGGCCAGCAATTATCACAGTGTATTACTGGTACTTTAGTCAATGAAACGAAACCCACGTTTAAATAAGTTTCAACCATAAGTAGATGAAGTGAATTAATTTGAAAGAGATTTATTAGACTAAAACGACGATAACTTTAATTTACTTCAAACAGCGAGGTACAGTTAAATATAAAATATATTTTATAATATAAGGTAGTAAATAACATAATATAAATAGACAGAGGTAATTGAAATAATAAAGATATCTTTAATTTACTTCTAACAACGAGGTACAGTTAAATATAAAATATATTTTAGAATATAAGGTAGTAAATAATATAAATAGACGGAGGTAATTGAAATAATAAAGATATATTTAATTTACTTCAAACAGCGAGGTACAGTTAAATATAAAATATATTTTATAATATAAGGTAGTAAATAATATAAATAGACGGAGGTAATTGAAATAATAAAGATATATTTAATTTACTTCAAACAGCGAGGTACAGTTAAATATAAAATATATTTTATAATATAAGGTAGTAAATAATATAAATAGACGGAGGTAATTGAAATAATAAAGATATCTTTAACTTACTTCAAACAACGAGGTACAGTTAAATATAAAATATATTTTAGAATATAAGGTAGTAAATAATATAAATAGACGGAGGTAATTGAAATAATAAAGATATATTTAATTTACTTCAAACAGCGAGGTACAGTTAAATATAAAATATATTTTATAATATAAGGTAGTAAATAATATAAATAGACGGAGGTAATTGAAATAATAAAGATATCTTTAATTTACTTCTAACAACGAGGTACAGCTAAATATAATATATATTTTATAATATAAGGTAGTAAATAACTTAATAAATAGACGGAGGTAATTGAAATAATAAAGACAGTCATGATAACAATATATTTTATATTACATGTAACAGTGGAATCTGTCTATTGAAAAATAACCCATTTCAGTTTGGAAGTATTTTTCTCTATATATAAAATGACGAGGTTGAAATATCTTCTCCCAATGTTGTTATATATTTTCACTTTTATATAATTACTGTATCGTTGAAAGGTTCACATAATTCTATTTTTTACATACATTAATATAGACTTCAAATGAATCTTTGTCAACTTACCTCCTTCATATATAATCAATGTGTTGTTAGATTTTACTAAACAACAAAAGAAATAATCTCTTTGTTGTTAAATTAGAAATTTCAAAGATGTTATCAGCTTTATTTCAGGACATCAACGTTGGTGTAACTTCTTCATATTTAGTCATGAATTGATATCTTGTCAGAATAAAGTAGTGATGCCGACTTTATGTCTTTAGCCAGAGATTTGATAGGAAGTATGTATATATTAGGTTGATATGTGGTTTAAATATATATATATTGTCCACAAATGACTGATAGCAGATATTCTGGTGAAATAGTCGTTTTTCTACTACAGATTATAATGGAACTCTTAGAAGACACAATTGTAAACTAAGAATACATATGACAGTGTAAGACTGATGTCAGGGAAAGAAAATGTGTGTGTATATATATATATATTTAATTGTTACGCAAGATATAATTAGACTAATTAAAGTTGTAATTAAGACCGCAGGTACGCTGTGTCGTTGACAATATTTCAACTTTCTTACCGGTGTCGTACGTTAAAAGTCCCTGATATAATTTAATCCATTCAAACACATTTCCAATCGTATGTAATTGAGGGTAAATCGAAAGGTGATATGCAAGGCCGACTGTTGGTCTTATTAATACAACTTTGCCCGGACCTGTGCCTCAGAGGTAAACTTTCTAGGTGCAAATCACATGGGCATTTGTGACCAAAGGGGGTCTTTGATATATATATATATTGTTATACTTGGGGAGGGTCATATTTGTGTAATATTGCCAGAATTAATAACAGAACACACTCACTGTTTGGTTGGTTTTCACTTCTCGCTTCTGTGTCTTTTATATCGGTAATCTAACTTACTCGGTCCTCAATGATGCCATTGACTGACCGACGGTCAAAAATAATACAGATGCAATATAGACACAAACACATATATATAGTTTATCATAAATCTTTCGTTGCACATCTGCAACATCGTCAGTGGTGTTATATTATCCTCTTGTTTTATTGTATGTCTACGTCATTTTTATTCAGTCTGTCTATATATTTATTTTATTCAGTCTGTCTATATATTTATATATTTTATTCAGTCTGTCTAATACAGGTAGTCTACTGTTAGGGTGTTTGGAAGGGAAGTCGATAGTTACAGTTATACTCTGGTGTATGGAATTAGCTATCTGCTGGATGCTTTCCATCGTGCTACGTTCTAAATCAAACTTGTTAGTGCTCTCTAGTGGGGGTGTTCTTATAACTATATTGATATCGTCTACATAACGAGAGTACATGATGAGGTCTATGGAGTTCTCATTAAGGAGATCTTTAAGTCTCCTTTCCCACCATAACATGAAAAGGTTGGCAACATCACCAGCTATGCTGACGCCGATGGCTGCTCCCTTTTTTGGGGTGTAGATCTTCTCGTTAAACTTAAATATGTGGCCCTTTAGGGTAGTTTTGATACTAGCCCCTATTGCATGTGCGACCATTTTTCTTACCTGATCATTGTTTTGGGGGGTCCGTATAGCTTTGGTCCACCAAATCCA